>VZTI01004542.1:1014435-1152062 GCA_013397865.1 Struthidea cinerea
TGGATGTTGCAATGATTTTTACTTCTGGACTCATGCACTTATCTAAAGTATCTTCTGTTCCATCAAGGCAGACAACCTAGTGAAGAATCCAGCTGGAATAAGCTTTGGAGCATAATAGGTGCTGCCTGGCTTGACATAAAAGGGACTGAACTCCACAAAAGAGTTCCAAACATTGATTACACTACAATAATTTCAGCTAGGACCTTCACAGGATTTCTATAATTGTGTAGACACAAAAAAGGCCAATAATTCACTGGAAAACTAGGCAGAGAGGAAGATTGTGGCACAGAAAAAGGAGAAGTCATTGATTTTTCCTTTTCTTCCTCATTGCCAGGCCTCATAACTTTGAAGAAAACAAAAATCTGAAGGTCTAATCTGTGCCATAAAGCCAGTTCCAGTGAGAGCATTTAAAGACAGCAGACTCACAAACATTTAACACTAACAAAATTAAGCACAGCCCCATCCTCACACGACTCAAACAGCTGGATTAAATTCTGTTTCATGTTCAACAGAGAACATCTTGAGTCCATTCTGTCCTTGAATTTTCACTAATTGTGAAGTTTTCTAGGAACAAGTGTGAGGAGGACCTAATGTCTCCAAGCCAGAAAAATCAAGATACTGCCACTGAAAAGACGTATATTCTGCTCTTATTTACTTCTTTGTGACCTTCTGGGCCTCTATTGTACATGAGCAGGTTTTACTGACTGCTATAGAAGTACATAAACAAAAAACTGCAGCTCTGAAAGATATTCCATTGAAGACCTAGAGTAGGTTTTTCCTGTAAAAAAACAAAACAAAACAAACCCACAGCTAAAGAACCTTAAATTCACCAAGCAGCAGATTTCAAATATTTCAAAAGAGCACATTTCTACACAAATCTTTATTTTTGGGGTGGAACTCGTTGCCACATAACATTTTACAGAGCAAAGCAGTGCAAGTTGCAACTCTTGGCACTTTGCTATGAAATAAATCAAACACTATTTATTTTCTGAAAGTCCTTAGTTTTCATCAAGCCTTTGGTAGCCTGAGCCAGTTCAGCTATCTCAAAAAACAATGACAGGAATGCTGCAAAGTTCCAGCCCTCCCTGCAGTCTTTTCCACCCTCCAGTTCCAGAAACTCACCTAGACTAAATGTTTACAGGATAGAAGAGTTGTCAGACACTTATCCTGTGCCATCTGGCAGTAATTTGCACCCCACAAAATAATCTCTTTTTGGGAGTTCAAACACCAAGTTCAAAGGAAAACCTAAGAATAAACAACATATTTCACCTGGTATCGAAACCCCGAGAGAATTTCAGCATTACCTGATTTCATCTTGAAACCATTAATCTCCCCAGGTTTACACCAAGGTTCAGGACTTGGTTGGGACAAAACTGAGACTTTTCACAGATTTTTCACGCCAACTTCACATGATCCTCATCAACAGCACTGATGGGTTTTTCAGAAGGAGAAAACAGACCTGAAAATCACAGCTTTTGAGGACACTTCTAGTTTAATTTGAACTGTTCCTATTCATCTTTTTTGCCTGTAACAGGCTAAGACAAATCAGTTCCTGTTCAAGAGCACAGCATGGTATAAGGATGGGTGAAGATGCATCTTAGGAGGCAGATACCACCTCCATGCAACTCACAGTGGAAATGCAAGTATTAAATTAGCTAACAAATTTTAAAGAATTTCAGTTCATTTTCAGTTCATTCCAAATATTAAATATTTCAAAGATTAAAATTCTTACGAGAAAGCCCAAACCCAGCCTTCCTGCATGGGCCATTTTATTGTTCATTAGTACCTGCACTCCTGAAGTTCTAATTAGAGACGTTACAGATCTTTGAGAAGGATTCATTTTCACTGTATTAGATGGCCAAAGTTTGAGGCATGAATGCCCTGCCCTCTAAGACACTAAATCTTGAAAATCTAAAATCCAAACTTTACAGGTTTTTTTTGTTTTTTCTAAGCAAACTGCTGCTTTGTAATCTACCCATCATTCCCGGCTATTAAGAATTTACAAATACTTTCATTTTATATCACAAAAAGGCACTGTGAGGACAAAAATACTCCTAATGGTTTATTAATATTCACATCACTTGACATTTTTGCAGAAGCATTGTCCTAAGCTAACAGAACATGATCAAGTTTAACCTTGTGATTTTATGCTTTTAGCAAGTGAACAAATTTAATGTTTTTAAACCCTTATCAACTGCTCTACAGTCCCTGCCTTTAGAGCGTAATCTCCATCAAGCGCTGCTGCAAATGTCCTCCAGGTGACCTTGAAATGAATCAGAATATGCAGAGAATCCACTTTGAGGAGAACAACAACTTGTTTTGTACTCAAGGAAAACAGACATCAAAACCAAAGAGGATTATCTGGGGCTGCCTGGGGAGGGTGATGCCTCAGTCACCTCCTACTAACCAATTTCCTTAAAACCATGACACAGTGCAGAATAACACCACTGAAATAAGTGCCCTGTCCTACATGCTTTGAAGGAGAAAGAGCAGTCAGCTGTGTCACATGTATCAAAGAAAGAATCGGAAGGTGCTTTTTTCAGGAAACAGGAGCCTCAGGGGATTAGAAAGAGAAATGAATTATTTCCGATATGTGTTCCCACCCTGCTTGTTGAGCAGATCCATATCAATAAAACCTGTCTTCCAAGTTCTGGCTACTTAAAATTAGTTCTATAAGCCTCGTTTCTAAAGCCCCAGTAATTAGGAATACAGGCTTGATTGGCATCTACTCATTGATATGCTTAGCAAAAGAAGCCAGAGTTGAACCATTGTGGAATAGTGGTAGAATTGTTGTTTCTGTGGCCTCCTCCTGCTTAGGCTTCAGTTTATCTTGGAAGGAGGAAAAATAATTAGAGAAGGTCTTTATAGAAGCAGTTATCAGCCCACACTTTCTGCTGCAGTAGAACCACCAGGAAAATTAACAACAGGCAGTGCTGGCCCTGGTGACAAGGAAAAAAATGTTGACTATTGCATTCTATGCAATGAGTTCTGCTCTCATTAACGTGGTTCCCCAATGCCTCCTCCTAAGACAGATGAAACAACAGCACAGCCTGAAGATTATAGAACCATATAGATTATAAACCATAACAAAAATGCTCTCTACTTTCTTACAGTGGTCTGAATCATTAGGAGAAACAAACAAAGACATTTTAGGGCCATGTTTATCTTCTGAGTTAGTTTTGAGTTATAGTGGTGTACTCCGTTTGTTGTTCTTTGGACATAAAACATCATAATACCACGTCTTTTCCCTCACGTTTAAGTACTGATAACTTGGGAGATGGGTAGGTGTGGGGGTTTTTCTCATCCTTCATAGATTTTTAGGCCAGAAGGAAATGTGTTCATAGAATCACAGAGTCGCAGAATGGTTTGGATTGGAAGGCACCTTAAAGATCGTCTTGTTTCCACCCCCTGCCATGGACAGAGACACCTTCCACTAGACCAGGTTTCTCAGAGCCCCATCCATCCTGGCCTCGAACACCTCCATGAACAAGGAGTCCACAACAGGTTGGACAACCTGTTCTCGTCCCTCACCACCCTCACAGTAAAGAATTTCTTCCTAACATTTAACCTAAATTACCCTACTTCAGCTTAAGGCCTCTTCCCCTGGTCCTACCTCTGCATGCCCTTGTGAAAAGTTCCACTCCAGTGCCTGTTCTCTTGCTCTCTTGCAGAGCAGAAGTCGGCAAACTCCACCGGGTCATTTCTCTATCAAAGTCACAGCTACTGTTCAAGACTGTATTTCACATGGAGGAGGAAAAACCACAGGGAGACCTGGGTGAGTTGTTAGTTACCTTCAGCGTCAAAAATAGCAGAGCTCGACTTCAGGCAGCTTTACCTTCCTACCACTGGGTCTCGTTACACGCTTTACTTACCACCTCCAGATTAATGGAGCTGTCTACTATCTATTAGTGGATCAAATCACCTCTTAACCTCCTCTTCAATAAACTGAATAGATAGAAGGAAAGGAGACATTTAGCTCTCTCAAAAGGGTGTGAAAGAACACCAGTCCTTCCTCATCCCCAGAACAGGGGTGATGAAGGAGATGTGATCAGTGGCAGACATTGTATCAGTCCCCAGGGGCAGCGTATTCATTCTGGGTAGGTTGGCAAGTTGAGAAAAATATGGATTTAACTGGAATATTTATGGTCAGCTATTGAAGATTCCTTCCTTTAGTTGCTCCTGGCATAATACCGCCTTTGGTATTTCCCAGTGTTTGAAAGGCTTTTCCAGCAAATGCAGGAACAATGGGGTTTTTGGGGTTTTTTTAAACACAATCCACATTCATTAAAAAAAAAAAAAAAAAGCACAAGCATCACAAAAGTATACAAAAAAATTCCTTTTTTTCAGTCCATTCCAGTAACCTATAGAATCATACCAAGCAATTGGCAATTATGCCATGCACATTATAATAGAAATGCACTGTTTATCATCCAAAGAGCCCAGAGCAACAGCTTCCCTTAGACTTGAGGGGGACTAAACTCCACACACTTGCTAAAATTGCAAGCAGCTGGCTGGACTATAAGCCACCTGCAGCTCAGGTGTGCATAGGTCTAGGGGCTGTTACTCTATTGTTATACAAATATACTCACAAAACCTCAGAATTTCTAATATGAAATCACCTTTCAAGGCAAAGAAAACAAAAAACTATGATATTATTACCGTACCATGATATTAATATCATTTTGGAGAGCCTAGATGTTTCATGGTTGTTTTGAATACTGGTGAATCCAAGAGAATAGGCTGGTTTCCAAGTATTTTCCCGGTTTTCTTCTGTGATTGGCATGAGTAAGACCATTTGCCAGCTTCAGAACTAACCTCGCAATTTACTTATAAGATTTCGCCACCATTGTAAACACAGCTGAGAACAGATTATCAGAATTAATAATCAAGTTCCCGGTATATGAATATGTATACAGTTTTTATTGCTTTAATATTCTAGTCTTATCATTCCCCGAATCCCAGAATATTTCTGCCAGCAAACATGTTCATTCAAGTGCTTGCAGAGAGCCAGCATGCAAGGGGCATGAGAACTGGTGAAATAAATGAGTTTAGAAAGAGGAGCAGGGAGAAAAAGAAAAGCAGCTCGCTTGTTGAGTACTCCTCGCACCATTTTCCTTCCACTTGTCCCAAAGTATTTATCACATTCCTCAACTTTATAAGAGAAACTCAAAAGCTGTAACATCATCAAAAGCAGCAGAAGCGGGAGAGAAAAGCAGGAGGTGGAAGAAGCCTCAGCACTGAGTCTGATTTGCTTCAAGACAGGGTTTCTTCAGAGGAATAATGAGTACAACCTGCTCAAAGATGAGACTCATCGCGATTGTTACCTTTAATAACCCCGATTCCTCAGAAGAGCCCTCAGTGCTGAGGATGAGGCTGTGAGCTGGCAGCTTGAATTATTCATGAGGGCTGGTGGAAAACAATCATCTGCTCTGGCATTAATGGTCTGTAAAGAGTTGCTTTTGACAAAACCATTTAACACCAGCAATAAAATAAATAAATTAATGAGGGGGAGGGGGAGAAGGGGAGCATAATAATGATAATAATAATGATGTACTGATGTAAGCCAGCGTGGAAAATTTGGTGTCTTAGACTGCAGATCACGGGCTCTTCCATCTCATCAGGGAGGAAGGGAGAAGGGGGAGGAAAAAAAAAACAAAACAAAGAAACAAAATAATACATCTTGCTCCCAAACAGTAAAATGCTGGAATATAAATTTGGGTTGAGTTGGACAAACAGCAGATCTTGCAGAGGAAAACATGTAGAGGCCAAAGGAAGATATTATAGGTAATTAAATCTCTGCTCCAAGCGGAGAGGGAGGCATGGAAAATCTGGAATGGTTTTCTTAGGTCTTTTTTAATGCAGTAGAGAGAAAAACATTCATAGGGTGAAAGACAACAGATCTTCTGGCACCACCTCTACCATAGTCTTGGTAGATTTCCATGGCTGATTTCTACACGTAAGAGTGACACTTGTTCTTTCCTTGCTCAATAAAGAAGTTAAACTCGCAAAACATGCAGGGCGCCTGAGAGTTTAAAGTCCAGGTAAGAGTTAGGGATTTTTAAGTGAAGGATTTTTCGTTACACACTTTGCTAGAGTAGATAATGTCTGTCACATCCTCTCCACAGCAACTTACAGAGGAGCATCTTTGGAAAAGGAAATTATTTTGCACCATTTTCTTCTATTCAGCACATTCCAACCCATTTAGGATGTGTGGCTTTTTGAAAAGAAAAAAAAAATAGTAGTACTTGGCAGTGTTATTGTGGCCCTTGAGTTGTTTGACTCTTGTCAGGAAATCATGTCAGTATAAATTTTCATTTTAATCTGTGTAAAACAGATTACCTCTGCAATGGGAGGTAAGATTCCAACAAGACAAATAAAATAAATATTAAACATTTTCTTGGCTAACTAAATCAGTCTACACACTGCTCATGTCACATTTCATTTATTTCCAGTAAGATTTACTTTGTAAAAAGGGAGAAAATAGATCAGGATTATTTGTGCTCTTTGTTTAATGATAAAACCACTGACATGGGAACTGTTCAGATATTCATCAGTAAAACTTTTTTCTAGGTTCAGGAATCAAAAACCAAAGTCTCAGGTCTCCCCAGAGCAGAGTTGATTTTATTTGTCGTCCATGCACTGTCTGTGCTGCTCTTGGACACCTCCAGTGGCAAGGGCTCCAACATCTCCTCAGCTTATTTCTCACATTTCCCAGATTTCTGATCAATCTTCTTGCCTTTTCTAAGTCACCTGATCCACAAGCAAAAATCTTATCCAGCATCCCAAGTGCCACCACAAGTAGCCCCAATAATAAATTGCAGCATTTATATCAGGTCATTTGTACCACAGAGTCAATTATAAATAAGTGGCTCTCCCAGCCTTACCCCGCCAGCCCCGGATCCAGCAAACCTTTCCAATATGCAGCTAATTTAACAGGCTATTTTTCATGGTCAGCCAGGCAAAGCAATTGAACACATGCTTAATTTCAAGCACACACCTGAAACTCTCTGCTTCTAGTGAGACTAAAGCATTTATTGTGTTTTGATGAACCAAGCTGTTATGCACAGATCGAGCCAGCAGGATTATACACGTTCTAAAGTCATACACCTGTTAAGTGCTTTATTGGACTGAGGGCATAATTAGTGCAAAATGTAGCTATATTTATTTAATTACAAACAGGACTAATGACTAAAATTATTTTTAAAGGAGCAGGATATTTCCAGAGGCCAACTGTGAAACCAACTCGTATTCCAAGATCTAATTCTGCATCCTCTTTGAATCCAAAGGGAGACAAAACAAACGCTGTGTTTTTCTCTGTCCCACAGAAATCATACTTGAATCAAATTATCTTTTGTATTTATCAGCTAAATAATTCTGTCAACTGTCCAACAACTGCAGCAGCCCCAGGAGCTTTTGTAAACTAGCTGATGAATGATTGGTTAAATAAATCTGCTACAATTATTCTGGTAATGAAAAACAAAAACGACAGCATGTCTTCTCTAACACAAGCTAAATCCCATTTGCTGCTTTTTGGTAATGGGATATATTGTGTTTCTTTAACGATGAGGATTTACATTTGTGGTTAATTGTAAAGCTCAAAATACCTAAAGAATCTTTTTTTTTTTCCTGAGATAGGATCTTAAAAAGCTAACACTCATATTGTCCAGGCTTATCATAATGTAACATCTGACTTAATGAAACTCAAGAATGACTCAAGCATCGCTGAATTTATAGACTTTTTGTGCGTTAAGAAACAGACATGAGCTCAGACTTCGACCATAATGAATAGGAGCAAGAGCATGAACAAACAGCTATTTATATGAGGGCAGTGTCTCCACAAAAAGCTACAAGGTCCCTGGGTCAAACTCTCAGCTGATGTAAATGCCTCTTTGCATTTTATTAGAAATATGTTTTAATAAAAAGCACCGCAAGGTGTCAAAACGGAGCCAAACAACTCATCTTTTCCATAATCCTTCCATAATCCATCTATAACCTGTCTCAGCCACGTGTCTGCAAGAGACAGAAAAAACCAACAAGTCTTTCATCCTACTGAAATAAATTTCTGATAAGGCCTAAATGACTGACCACGAGCAAGCAAAGAATTGATGTGTTCCTGCCATTCCAGTATCACAAAATCTGTGTTCAGGCATCAAGTCAAAGAGGTTCATCTCAGGAAAAGCTGTTGTTTATCCATCCTCTGGGATGGATGGCACAGTTTAGATATTATTTAGTTGTTAGAAAAAGAACGTGAAAGAAAGAAATCACTTGGGTTTTTATGTGGAGCTGTGTATATAAGAATTATCTATATGACTTTAGAACGTGTATAATCCTGCTGGCTCGATCTGTGCATAACAGCTTGGTTCATCAAAACACAATAAATGCGTTAGTGTATATAAGAATTATATACACAGATATCGATCCTCTGCAGGGGGAACAAATTTTGTTAATACTTTTTTTTCTTTTTGTGAGGAAGGCCCAAATCCACCACAGTCTCTGCAGATCTTTGAACCCAGAACTAAAGGTATCCAGGATTGCTTGCATGTGTTCTGACCTATGTTTTGATCCAGCACTTGTAACTCTGTGTTCTGCAAGTGTTTTTACAAGCCAGGCTGCATTTAAATAAACAGCAGAAAACAAGATTCTTGGACTAGTTTGGCTTCATTTTAAAACTGAAATTATTTATCAAGAGAAGAAAGCTCACCCGCAGTTGGAAAAGCTATGCAGGAAGAAAAAAGAAATACGGCATAAGCAATGGTTGACTGAATTCCTGTTGAAGGGATAAGGGAATTCAGACCTGCTATGTGAATAAGAAATCACAGAATTCTTTTACAAGCAGAACAGGCTTTGAAGTTTGCTCAAACACACTTGCCTGGCAATTTTGGATAGGCAGCAATCCATAGAAAACATGGGTTCTTAAATCACGATCTGATCACAGAGGCAACTCACGGAGAGAGAAATCCCTGGATGAATGCCACACAGGTGTGCTTACTTCATGAGCAGGTGATGTTATTTGGTCTACAAAGTGCTCAGGAAAATTTTAGTTGGCAATCCTACAGTCCTCGAGGAATAAATTTGTTTATTTGTTTCAGTTTGTGGACAGTTACATTCACTTGCCACAAGCGTTGCAATACCATGGACAGAGCACTTGTATTTAGAAAAATGGGGGAAAAAGGTTGACTGCAGTCCAAACAAACTGCTCAGTTCTTCCCACGCTCTGTTGCGACTCTGGGAATATTAGCATCACTAGTAAGAGCTGAAGCAGTGTTATTTTGCCATCACCAGTAAAATTGGCCACATTTACCCTTTTGGAAAGGAAAAGTTGTGCTTGACTTCACTAGGGCTAGAACTGGAGGGAAACTCGAAGCCACAGACACAAAAATACTGAAGCACAGAGAGAAGCTGACAAAGTGTTTGCAGCAGAGTCAAAGGGGCTGAAGGATTCAAACCTCTGCAATTCAATGTTAGAGAGGCAAAGATTCTGGCAGAAGCACAACTTCTAAAGGGAGCACATTATAAAACAAACTACGTAAGTGTTTTTGTGTTAAAACATGGAGACTTTCTTCTTCTTCAAATGAATAAAAAAACCAGCTCAAATTTTAATACACACGTATGCACATGTTTGTGCATTGCTGTCCTTTCGTGGTTGCAATTTTTTTTTCTGCTTCCAAGGATGATCAAGGTCAGTCTACAAGGTCTGGGGAACTTAATCAAATGCAAATTAAAACATGAACACACAGAAGATCATAATATTCAATAAGGCAACTTTGGAAATAGAGTAAGTGAATTAGAGGGTTGAAGGCATAATTCATTTTCAATGGATAATGTAAAGCTACATGGGAAGGAAATGCTTGTGCATTTGCAAAGCCCAGAGTCAGCTCAGAATAAGAAACTGGATAGATGGATTTAGCAGGTAACACGTAATGTTTCCCTGAGGTGACTAAATTTCCCTGAGAAATGAACCAATTCTTGCACCTGTGCTACAGGGTTATGAAACCCTGGGGAATGAAATACCTTGTCTAGAAGTTAAGATTTGTTATTGCATATGCAAGATTTAATTCATGAATATCTGTGCAGAGAGAACTATTTTCCATATAACTGCAGCTGTGCTCCGAGACAAGCATCCCAAAGAAGAGAGAACAAACTCCAGTGAGTCTGGGAGAAGAATGTTCCCTCTGATGGCCTCCTGCTGACAAAAAGTCCTTACAAGAATGGAAAAATCCAAGCATATCTGCACCTACACAAGGAACAAATACTAATGAGAGGCTGGTGAGCGATAGTGGTACAAGGTGATGTCTGTAAACTTGTCTGCTCCTGAATTCCCGTATTATTTGTATACAAAAAATACCAAAAATGAGCAAGGACATAATGGTTAAAAAAAGTCTTGGAGCAATAGCTCATCGCCACCCCTAGAAAACCAGTAGAAAGTGAAATATGTGGGCATTTGTTTCCTTTTTGGATGTCTTTAAAGTGAAGTATCCGATTTAAAGAAGTTTGTAATCTCAGCTCTCTCACCTGCAGTTTTCCCGTACGTAAGATGGACACCCAATTCCTTACCAGCCCTTTACGGTATCCGCTGAGTGGTGTGACAGAACAGAATAGAAATCTTTAAAATATGCATTTTGTGAGCATCAAAGGCTCTCTCTGGTTCAAAAAGGCATGAGCTTGTACCACCAGCATATGAATATTTGAAGCCCTGAGAGAGCAGCCCTGCTCAGGTAGCTGCTCACGTCGCTGACAGAGGATGCTGCTCACCCTTTCGGGCTGAGCTCAGCACAGAGGACAAGCTGCTAAATCAGACCTTGGCAGATCCAGCCCCCCAAACAACTGTGATGCAGTTCAGTCCCTGGCGGCAGCAATCCATAAGTAGATCACAGTTGCTTTGTAAATTTGGCCTTTGTTAAAATGGGTGAATGCATAATCTCATGCTAATTCTTGCAGTAATTCCCTTGCACACAGCTTTCATATTTCTGGATAATTAGAAGAAAATGTAATCCATTCCTAGAGACAAATTGCTCTCAGTGTTTCCTCTTCTTTAATAAAGATTTTGCAATTATACTTCCTTGGCAAACAGCCCAGCTCAGTGACCTTGTGTATTTTACCTGTAGGATAAGCAGCAACAGGAATGGAGCACCAACAGCCATCAGTATCACAGTCTGCACTGAAATATTTGGAGGAAAACAGGAGCTTGTTAGAGCAGGGCTGGCTTTTGTAAACACTCCACCACTGCCATCCCCAGCTATTTAATGTGTCATCAACACCACCAGCTTTTCTTCTCACCTTTGCTACTCAGCAATAATTAAATTGCCCACATCAGCGTGCACTAAACAGTACAAGTTCCCCTGATTTCTAGTAATCTTATTTCAGAAGCATCAGCTTTCCACTTTGACTTATTCTTTCTCCTGAATCCACCATCAGCACCAAACCATTCCCATTTCCCTTATAAACTTCAGTGAAGGAAAATGTCTCTAGAGTACTGAGGGAAATAAAAATATGTTAGAGGCCCAGAGTCAGGGATAGTCCTCATCTACCTTCACTGCCTGAATACCCAGTTAATTTATTTTAGCATGGCATAAATATCTATCTCCTTTCAGCCTGGCAACTACAGAAAAAAAACAAAACAACCTACTTTTTTGTTTAAATGAGATTAAAAATCTGGGGCATACTGTGGCTAAGCTCGTGACAGAAAAAAAAGCACTTTCCACCTTTGAATCTACAAATACTTTGCGGATAGTAATTCACCTTTGTATCCCCCCTGAACGACAGGTTAATATTGTCTCACTCCTTTGGGGCTGAAAACTGAGGTGCAGAGAAGCTTGTTGATGACTCAACATCACATGGCATTTTAGTGTTGGAAAAGACAACCAAACTGAGGCAGGAGAGCTACCGCAGTCCTTCCCGCTGGTAAGTGTATGGTAGGGAGATGTGCAAGCTGGGAGTCTGGCTGGCCACAGATTAACCCAGTTTTATCCTGGCGCAGCTGATTGTTTTGGTGGAACACAGGATGGCAGCAAACACGACCAATGCCATACAGTTCTTAAGGTCTAACGTCATTCCTCAAAGGCAGAGCAGGAAGAGACCTGCAGGTCTCAGATCAACTCTCAGCTGCCTGTTTCCACTGTTCACTGTGTAATTAAATTATAAACAAAAGGAGCAGTTATTGATCAGGTTAAAATATTTCGCCAAGAGAGATGCTTGTTTTGAGCCAGGGCATCCTGAGATATTTGCAAGCCTCAACTGCAGCGATCAATCACAGCTCTGCACTGCAAAGCCCTAAAGAAACCTTTAATATATTGAAACTGTTACTGATAGACCCATTTGGAAAGGAAAGAAAGAGCAAGGAAAATAAACGTCAAATGCTGACTTATCCTTTCCCTTCTCCAATCAGAACCCACCTGGGGTCCACAAAACTTTCCTTTTCCCCTTTACATTATAAACCAAGATGACCTCCAAACCCCCAGTTTCTCCCTGGGTCAAGAAAGGGTTTTAACAAACAGCGTGGTAACATCTCCTGTGTTAAATCAAGGTTCAAGCACCAAACACACACAGGCAAAGTAGTGAGGAGAGAGCTTACAAGGTTAACAGCTGACAACTGACTGGAATGGCATGAAGGTTAATTGCTATTTGCAAAGCACTTTTCAGGTCTCTTCAGATAAAAGGTTTTCTGTCCCCATTAAGAAACTTTGAAGCAAACTGCAACCAGTGAGTAATCAGTGCCCAGTACCTCAAACTGCTCCAGACAATCAGCTCCTAAATGCTGTCAGATGAAAAACATTTTGCAGGATAACAAGATGAGAAAACCCACTTCTTTTTGTAATGTCAACATTTTATAGTGCAGCCCGCAGATCTCGGGAGGAAATGCAGCCACCACCTGGAGGTTCCATACCCCACAGCCAGGGATTCACCACCCCCAAACACAGGGAGCCCCGAAGGCCATTCCAGAGTGGTTTGCCCCACACTGACATCCCACAGAGGATGGATGTGACTTTCCTGGGGGGGCAGGAGCAAAGAACATTACGAAGTGAAACCATCCCTGTCTCTCATCTCCCTGCCAGGTCTGCTGACAGTTCAGAGGTGCCACAAAGGGATGGGACAGTGCAAGAGGAATAAACCAGGAATATGAAAGGAGAATGACCAGAGATGAGAGGAAAAGAGAAATGAAACAGCTCTTTGAAGCCAAACCCCATCTTTCTAGGGTAGCTACGCAGTCAGGATTACAGTGGAACATCACTCAGTCCACACCAGTGTCAAAAAGCCCCTTTAGCTGTAAGGTGTTGTCATCTGTACTATTTGTACATTCCAAGGAGAAGCATCCATAGATCAAGATAATCCCCTTTCTCGCTTGGGCTTTCAGCCTGTTCATTTTTTTCAGTGTCAGCAAGTTCTGGATTGTTTGTAAGCCAAAAAGTGACAGCAGTTTGATCTTAGTTCACCCAATATGTGCTTGCCATGGGACATGTGGTTCCCATACACCAATTCATTTCATTAAAGAGCAGCAGCAGGAGCTGAGACTCTGAGATGGTCCTGTGACCTCAATCCCAGAGAATTTTTTTTTAATTCTTCTCAGGCTTGTTAACCAAAAAAAAAAAAAAAAAAAAAAAAAAAAAAAAAAAAAAAAAAAAAAAAAGAGGAAAAATAAACAGCCCATGCTAGTTTGAGGAACAACTGATTAAGGGCTTGGGTTGGGTTTTGGTTTTTTTTTTTAAAAAGAAAAACTTATGAATATGACTAATGCAAGTCTTTTCATTGAATTAAAGTTTGGGAGAAAAGTTCTATTTATTGGTGTATGAGGGAAGATAGGTAAAACTAAATGCACACCCAGGGACAGGACTGTGAAAAGCCTGCATTCTCCCTAATATAACGAAAAGCTGAGAAGTGTGACATGTTTGCAGATTATTTATTAACAGGAGGACAGAAGTTATTTTAGGCACACGTCTTTAGACCATTAACAGAGTAATTTACTCTCCAGAGTGCCCTTTCAGGAAACAGTAGGAACCGAGCAAACCCAATATATCATTCAGAACCAGGAACAATTCTCATTGTTTTTTTCCTAAATCTATTTCCTTTCTCAGAACTTTGCCACCGTATGGTCAACAAGGAAGCAGCGTAACAGGATCTGATAAGATTGAATTATATATTTTAGCAAGCTTCAGGAATTGAGACAAGGTATTTAAATAAATCAGTTACAGAATTGGGACAAATTGCTTGGCACCTTATTAAACGCAAAAAAAACCCAAAAGCACAAAAAGGAAAGGCTTCACATGTGATCTAATTCATGAGGGGTTTCATAGCAATGATAGCAACGAAGGGTCAGGCACAGTTGTTCCTCATGATAGCATGGTAAAAGTGGCTCTTTTCTGAATATTTTTTTTTAATTCCTCCTAGAGAAGCAGGCAGCAAACATGACATAATGTACACCAAGGCCTGACAGCAGACAGGATGCGTTGCTGTTCTCCATCACTGCACGTGTTCGGTTTTGTGCTTCTCCAACAGCTGCGTCCTCTCTGTCTACACATCTTGTGTCAGATTAAAGAAAAATCAATATGAGAAAGAACAAAAGTGCCCCCTCACACACAAATTGCACGCTGATGCGCGGGGCGTGGTGTGCAGAGAGGCAGCACGCTGTGTGCGCGGCAGGTTTGGAGCTGGAGATTAAATGGCCTCCGCCTCCAGCAAGGCAAACTGGAAGAGTGAATGTAAAGCCCAGAGAAAAGCAAAAACAGAGCCTTTTCCAACAGGTTCTAATAACGTTAAGTGGGATGAATAATGTGAACAGGAAGGAATTTGTGTTCTGGCTTTCTGCTCAGAGAGGTCTCCTTTGATATCTCAAAATGGGACCTCAGTGGGGTTTTCGGTGGGTTTTCTGTCCTCTGGGGATAAATTTCACACCGGGAAAGGAAACAAGTTGGTAGATACATAACAATATTAAATTGTTTCTTCCACAGAGCCACTTCAGTATCTTTTTTCTACCCCAGCTCCATTTTGACACCATCCCTGTTCAAGGCTACATCCATATGAGTGTTCTCCAGCGTGATGATGTAAGACATATCAAAATGTTTTGTTGAGATTGATGGTCACTTTGAAGCAGAAGAAAAGCATGAGAAGCCCATCCAAGTGTTCTCTTTTGTATCTCCTACAACAAAGCTGCAAATTGTCAGAAGATGAATAAGATATTACGGCTGGTGCTGAGGTTTTGTAGTGTGGAAGTGGCTGTCACGCTTCACTGCAGGGTTCCAAAGCCACCATGAGCCTTCCTGGAGCCTGCAGGGAAATCCCTACAGATGTGGGACCCTCCTCAGCACCCAGGGGAGCACATCAGTGGACTGAGGAAGAACTGGATGATGACAGACTAATGCATTTACCCGGGAATAGTATTCCACAGTCAGAAACTAATCCTGAAATAGTGTGAACTGCTGCTAATTGTCTGCTTGTCCTCACTGTGTCTCTGTTAGCCTCTCAAACTGTGCTTCCATTTCCGTTTATCAGATGTTGGTCTTTCCAGATCCTTGTATCTTTTTGGAAAGCCTGAAAAGGGCATTCAGCTCTTGCTCTCAGCTCAATGGAATAAGCTAAATTAAAAGGGGAGTGATCAGCTTTTCCAGCTGCAGCACTGTGTGTCCACACAAATTATCTCTTTCAACTCCAAAGCCAGGGCTGCCTTACACTCACAACCTTTTATTTTCCCTGTAGAAGGAATTTTTGGGCACTCCACTTAGCAAAAACATCCCAGAGAGAGTCCGTGTGTGAAACCCTGTAAGCAAACCCTCACAACTCTGTACAGCTAGAAAATATTCTCCTATTGCCAATACATTCTGTGTAAGCAACAAACATTTGTGTGGACAAGGACTGCCTGAGAGTCACACTCCACCACCAGCACACTCAGGTTAATTCACTTATGCATTTTTCTTTTTAAGAAATTCAGCTTCCTTTAAATAAAGCAGAGAAAACAAATAAAAACACAGTCCAGATGGAAACAAAGTCTGTTCCTTCTTCATTAGCCAAGCCACAGACAAGTTATAATTCACATCTCCCTCGAGTCTCATCATTACCCAAATTTGGAAAACAAGCATAAGGGTTAAGGGGTGATGGTGGGGGGGTGGGAGGAGGGGGTGCAGCTTGCCAGCAAATTACACACTAAATTTCTTTGCTTTTAATTGTATCCGAAATAAATTAAAAACTTGTTGTGGTCCAAGTCATGGGATTCCTTAATCAAGAGGCTAGAGCTGGGCTTTCGAAACTGAAGTCCCTGGGGAAATGGCTTCACTACTGAAGGAAATAAGTGACTCAGAGCCTGGTCCTCAGGCTCAGAGCTTTTGCTACAGCAAGGGTTGCACATACCCAGAACTGGGAGCCTCACACATTTCTAGTAGGGAAAGTTCTAAGGGCTGAAAGGTAACATCACCTTCTGCTTTTAGAAGTGCACAGTAAAGTCATTATCTGTAGGAAAAAAATTAAAAAATATTGTCAAAGAATGGGTCTCTTTAACAATTGCTCAAGCCTTCTTAACAATTAGAACTGTTAAGGGTAGAATTGTATCTTATTTGCCTGATGAATCTCATTTTTAATGCAATTAGGCAGCCAAGGTTTGACAGACTAGACTATCAGAGAGCCAAAGGGAATTTGCATATATTATAAAATAATTGGAATGGCAGGGTAAAGTAAGAACTAACCTGACCTAAGCCTTCACTCAAATAGAATAGTGTGAATAATTGATTTTCCACATTCCTGGCTGAACAGAAAATATGAAAAAAAAAAAAAAGCTCATCAGAAAGACTTTCTTTTTCTAATCTGTGCTAAAAATAATTTAAAACCACCTGAATGTACAGAAAATGTTAAAATGAAAGGCCCATTTGAAATATTATACTGAAGCATTTCATTTATAAGGCAAAATATTTGCAGCCAAAATAAACCAGCAAAATGAACATTTTTGGGGGGAAAAACTTTGCGCTGAAAAGTTTCACACATCTTTAATTCAGGGGAAAAAAAAAAGACACTCAAACACTCATTTCCTCAGCAGAAAAACATCCCATATGCCAAAACTGTTGTTTTTCAGTAGTTTTAATGACACTCTTCTCAAGGATGCATTATCAACTGCAAGATTTCCAGTCACATCCAGAGAGTTTGGAGACACATCCTGCATTGCCAATAGCAGACACTAAAATCTCTGTCTCCCACATCAGGTGAAAGTATCTCCCAGCTATTGGCCACTCCTCAGCATGGCACCCCCTCATCCACTCCTGAACTTTCAAAGTTCCAAATATCTTCTGGGCTGATAAAAAAAGTTGCAATCTTCAAACGTTAATAGTATGAAGAAAAAACCCCTCATTTCCTCATTGTGTTTATGTACATTGTTTTGCTTTCCAAAATGCAGCCTTTCAACTCATGTCTAGGACACAAGATCCAAAATATCGGGAAAGAATGGCTTTTGGGAAACTTCCTACTCTCATCAGAGCCAAAAGGCTACCAGAAGAGGGGGTTTGGGAGAGGGGAAAAAAGGGGGGTGGGTCAAAGAAAACAGAGCCTATGTCAACCAAATGTGCTGAAAGGAAGCACCTGATCTTCTTTACAACAATTAGTTGGACCTGAGATTTTACATTTCACCTACTTGTTATTCCAGGACATAAATAGAAGGCAAATCCACTTTGCCAGACTCTTTCTACCTTAACTCTTGACTGACTTCTGGAGCTAAGCTGAAGCATACATTATTCTGCTCATGCAGCTTAACTCTTCACAGAGGTCAGAGGAGCTCATACTATTAAATAATGCAGGCTAGACGATGCTGACTTAATAAAACTCACGTGTCATTTTGTGTTGGAATTGATTTTCTTACTTGAGGGCTGCTTTAGCTTGCAAATCAAAAGCGTCTTGTGTTGGTGCTTTCAAAGGGATGCTGCTACAGCCCGAGCTTCCTTCAGAAACAGAGATTGATGGGCCCAGCCCTGTGCTAGGTCAGTGTCTAATGGCCTCCTCTCAGGGGCCTGAATTATTCATAACTGCTGGAGTGTCTCACCAGGACGTGTACCAGGGAGGATGTGTCATAGCTGCAGTATCAAACTGCTGCTCTGCATTTTGCAGGCAGAGTTTTCTCTCTCCCTCTCTCCCATTGCAGATCCAAGAAACTAACTTATTTTGATGGCAGGCACATCTTTTCCCAACCTTAAGCCAGCCCTAGGCAGGTAGACCAATTTCACTAATTTCATTTGGATTCTTCACACAGTTATACGTTCTCATTTTCTAGCTTATTTCATCCCAGGCTTCTCAATCAACGGCTCACCTGTATCCACCTGAGCTATAAACTTACTAAAATCACCAGACTACTCGACAGCAAAGTTAAGAATACATTCACTGCTCCTATAAAAATAATCCTCTCCCCACTTGCCCCCTTTCATCCGTTTGTAAATTTTCACTGGTTCTTTCTCAGAAATTAAAAAAAGGGCTTGCAATTCACGCACAGGACCCAGTTGTGGAAGATGAGACCCTTGCCCCATAGGCTGTAATACCTGTGAAACTGCAAGACTTATCTCACCTTCCAGCCCTTTTCCTCTGGGCTCTGCCCACTGCCAACAGCAGAGCTGGACATTAATACACAAATCTTACACCAGTTGTGGGCAGCTTTGACTATCAAACCATGCCCTCTTGGCTCAAGAAATAAGCAAGGCCCCAACAGAGCAAGAACTCCGAAAGGGAAAGCAATTAAACCACTTCTAGAATTAATTATGTTTCACCACAAATAAATATGTGTATTTTCTATAAAAGTAAATCCGTTCCAATCCAGCATGCAGCCCAGGAACATGCAGAGTGGCCCAGGTCTCCTGAGACGTTTGCAGGAGGTGGAATGCAAGGTACTTTGCAAACAAAGCCTGCAGGTACAAGACAGGATGGGAAAAGGAATTCTGCTCTCATAAAAAGAGGCCAAATGTGGGTAGATGCAAAGTCCTTTAAAATCTTTGAAGAGCTAATATGCAAACAAGTGAAGGAGCCTTTCTTAGAGCAGAGATGAACTGGCTGGAGCAACTTGTTTCTCTTCCCAGCTTTGCTGCAGACTTCAACAAAGTGAGTTTGGAAGAATAATTTTGAATTTCTGCAAAATTTTACTTTTGCTCTACATCATACCCCATCCCATCCCAGCTACAGAGCCACACGGCAGCGGGTGTGAGTCAGGTTTGCAGCAGCTGACACATAAATGCACCTCTGGTTCCTCACAGGTCCTGCTCACTGCTGCAATAACCCCAAACCTCATTTAGAACAGTGAAGCAGGGAAAAGAGCGATGACAAAACCGGGATCGATGCTTAATGCTGTCAGCTGTAACAATGACATTACGTAACTGGAAAAAGCAAATTACAGAGGACTGAACAGATCATAAGTCCTTCCTCTGATGATCCGCACTGAACTTCTGGTTGATGGATTAGTTGTGTACATAATTGCAGCCACTTAAATTCTGCAGAGCTGAATCTTCTCAGCTTCAGTCCAAATTAGCCTAAGAAAAACCGACCTATTAAAAGTATTATAAAATTCTGAAGGAAAACATGCGTAGATATTGAGGTACAAATTAGAAAGAGGGAACTACTTACAGAGAGACCCAGCAAATTAACTTTCCTGTGTGCTGAATTGTGCTTTGCCTGAATCTGAAATGACAACTTTGAAGCTGAAATGAAAACCCCAGACCCATTTAACCTATTTTATCTCCACCAAGTGAAATCATTTGTAATGCCTTCACTGACCCACCAGCCAGGTAAGCAAAGAGACTGCAACACAAGCCCTGGGTTGAAGAACCTCATTAGCAATTCATATTTCAGCATTTCTGAGTTTCTGTTTGTTGTCCCTAGAGTTCATTCTCGATGCACTAGGCCAACCTCATGAATTCATGAATAGACACAAAAGACTTATGGTCATCATTACGATGTATTTCCCTCCAAACAGCCACCTTTTAAATGTCACTAATCTTTCTCAGGTCTGCAGCACAGAGCACCTAATTTGCTTAGGAAGTTTGGGAGTGCAGAGTCCAATCAAAGACAGCATGTTAAGTGTCCATGCTTGAATTTTATGAAATCTAAATATTTTCGGAGTCACTTATATTCCACTCTATCCTTGTGACCTTCTGGGCTTCTTGTTCATTCTCTACTGAATTTGATTTAGTAATTTCACCTACTCTTTTCTGCTGAGGGGTTTATGTTTGATGGGTTCAAGATGTCACCTAAGTACATTAAAATTAATTAAAAAGATAAAGTGAAATATGTATATTTTTGAAATCAGAAATCCTGTAATAAATTACTGAGCAGGCATAGATGATCTATAAGGAAAAGATGAAAGAGCACAGGGTATGAAGGGGATATCAAGCACAGGGGGAACATGAGCAGGGTGTGCAATGAAGCAAAGATGCCGAAGGAGGAAAAACACAAAGAAAAATGAAAATATAGAAAGATAGATAGTAGGGTCACAGAACACCCTGAGGGGAAGAGAAGCATGAAAAAAACAAACAACCCATGTCAATGTGAAAAGAATAAGCCAGAAAGGAGGTGGGGAAAAAAGGCTTCAGGAAGATCAGAAGAAAATCTGATAGAGTGACACGAAAGGGTCTCCCACCAGCCAAGGATGACTCCATCATTAAATTGATGACTAAAAAAATGATAGTATTCAGAAGGGCTCTGAAATTTCCAGGAAGATGCCACGATAGCTAACACAGCTAAGCCTGGGAAATAACAGGGGAAGCCTCTCTTTAGCCCTATTTCCAAGGGCAGAGTCAGGGCAGGAGGGATGAGACAGCAGACCCTTGGATGGAAGGGGCCGTGGGTGGTCACAGCCTGTCTGTGCTCCTCACCCCCTCTGCCTTTGCCACCACACCTGTGAGGAGCCATGGGGGCTTTTCATACCAGTGTCCCCTCAAGGAGAAGGGGTTTACAGCACCAAGACCTACTTTAAGGGAGGGAGCAAATAAGGGCAATGGCAGTTCAAGCTCTGCTCGAGGCAGAGACCCCACAGGGCAGAGGGACAGTGGGATGAGGTTGGGACAGCCTCAGAAGCTGGGACTGTGACCTCACAGGTCAGGCTGTGCCCTGCAAACAGGTTTCCTTGAGAGCTGGAGGGGAATGAGAAAGGCAAGATGTAAAAGGGAGGCTGTTGCTTTCTCTGCAATAGAGGGTCAAAGATTTCCCAAGGAGCAGATTTGTTGTCAGAACAAAGGCCTGGTACATCACTATCTCCAGTCAGAGCATAGCAGTGTATGAGAGCTTTTCTTTCTTACCGGATGGTTTTATTTAGTTTCTAATTGCAGATGGTCGCTTGGATGCTTTCAGCTCAGTGCCTCAGTGCAACAGGAAAACTGCACCACGCTGCACTGTTCTCTCTTAGCTGGGCAGGGATTTTCATGTCATCTATTATTCACATCACAACTTGCTGCAGTGATTCCAGGAAGACCTCAGAAGTGCCCTGTTCTCCTGTCAGGAAAAGGAAGGGAATATGATTTCCCCATACAAGGGGTCAGGAAACTGGAAAGCCAAACTCCTCCCTGTGCACACCCCCTGTGTTTTACAGCGGGGACAGCAACACCAGGACTAACATAAGCATTTTAAAATTTAACTATGGCATCAGGCAGAAATAATCACATAATTCGTAAGTATTAATCAATGTAGGATGAGAGACAAGCTATTTTCTTTCGACAGGAATTTGGGTGTGAGAAGACTCCTGTAGACATCTCCCCATAAAGACGAGACATTCGCAATAAAATGACTTTGTCAGCCTTGCTCTGAAGGAGCTGAGGGTGCTGGTGCCACTCACCCATCAGTGCTGACAACAGAGGTTTTAATTGATGTGGCGAGGTGGGGATGTGATCACGGCTGCCCCTCTCACCTCCCTCTGCTGTTGTTCCTGACCTTTTCCCCCCGTTATGGCATAGATCACACATGACCTCAAAAAACAAAAAGAAAAAAGAAAATGAAAAGCCAATACATAGGCTGCAGTTGTGTTTTGGATACACTTGAGAGCTCCCAAGGAATCCAAGCCCTGTGCTGCAAGGCACAGGCTCATTTAAGGGGAAAAAAACCAAACCAAAACAAAACATACTCTTCCAGCTTTCTAAGATACATGTTTCATAACCTGACTATGCTGTAATTAACAGCTTAATTAATTTAAATTAACAAAGAAAACAGAGTAGTGGACAAAACTGAATCCAGGATACTTCAAGTCCTAATTTAGTTTAACTTTTCAAGAAGTTTTCCTACTTTGTGCTTCCTGCACCCACTTTTTTCCTACATTCCCATTCTGCATTTGGATCAACTCCATTTTCACTGAAGCAAAATTCCCTTTGGCTTCAACAGAACCTGACTTTAAAGAGACATCAGTCTCTGTTTCTGACTCAAGGAAGGTAAAGATTATTTTTAATGCTGCTTTTGTGGTATTTGGCTTGCAATTTTTCAGGAGAGAGGAAGGGATCCCAGATGAGGAGTGGAACTGTATTGACTTCTATAAGGAAGATTTGGGCCCATAAGTAAGTGACATTTTAATTTAATGAGAGCATGGAGAAGTTCCGTGTGCTACATCACAGCATTAGGCATTTCCAATCACTAGAGCCTCGTTCAGTCCTTTTAGGCACGACATTTATTGCTCCTTTTTACGGTTATTTGTAATAAAAACGTTACCCATGAAAAGGTTATACAGAAAGGAAAGAGCAAACATGCAAATACACACAGGAGAGCCAAAAGCTTCACAGCACAACTGCTCCCAAGTTCAGCCCTTCCTGGGTTAGGGCTCAGAACCCTACAGAGCTCACACTTCCAATAGACAAGAGGGGGAAAAACATCCATTTTGGGAAATAAAAGCAGCAGCACTGGGAAATAACAGCCCAGATCGGGGATTCCCACACGTGAGCTGCCACCAGCTGGGAAGCTCAACCCTGGGCCACGCTGCTCCCCCAGGTGCAGGGTAAATTTGATGCCTTAACCACCACTGCCAAAACAACCTTCCTTATTTGTGAGCTGTGATTGACTGGAGCAGCAAAGTCGGACCCAGCCTGCAGGCAACTCCTGCACATTCAGCTCCAGCTTTAAGGTAGCAAATATTTAGCAGAATTCTGGGGGTTCTCCTGATGTTTCTAGTAACTTTCTGGAAGACACAGAGGTGTTAAAACCTCATTTGTGTGAGGCTGGAGTATCTCCATGCTGAGCCACCCCAGGACATCGGCAAAGCTGGGAGAACAAAGTTCTCTCAGGGTCAGCCATAACCTGACCTGAAGGTAAAAGAAAGATTTTCCTGCAGTTTTTTCCAGAGCTGACAACATGCTGCTCAGTCAGAGGGGAGCAACCCTTCAGCAGGGGTACCAGAAATAATCCCCTTCCTGAAAAATAGGACGGAGACTCCACAGTTGTACTTTAGACTATTTCTTCTGGTTCCATCATAAAAACAATAAAATAAAAATATCCAAGGCTTCCACAAAAACTGCTAGAGGGAAAACAGCAACCAGCTTACAACAGAACAAATCCCTCCTGCCACAGACAATATTTCATTATAGCAGCAGCAACTGGCCCACTGATATTTGAAATTACGAACATGGCACAAAAGTTCACAAGATGATTAACACAATTACTATTCATTTGATCCTGATTGCTGCAGCAGGGACTTCTGATTAAGTCAGGCTCTCCTGCAATTTCCCTGGGTTTTCTTCCGTGCTTTGCATACCATGGGGCAAATATCCCAAATTCAGCCTAGTTATTTCACATGGTGTGCAGCAGCCTCAGCAGTCCCAGTTAGTCCATTTTTAAGGAGCCATTTAGTTTTGCTCCCCACAAGCCACGCATTCATTAACATCCCTAAGGTTAACTATGTAAACCATGTGTCCAGTCAGTCCAGTCTGAACTGGAGGTTTTCACCACCTTCTGCCATAACTTTACTGATAACAGAGGCTCAGTTTAATTACAGATAAGGATTACAGGTTCCACTTAGGAAAAAAAGCAGGGATTTTCTCTGAGGTTAGGGAGAAGAAAGGCAAAAAGTAAAAGGAAAGATTTCCCTCTGCATAGCACCAAACCTCTCGTAGTTTGCAGATCCCCACTACTCGTATTTCCATAGAATTAAAATAGAACAGAAATAATCAATCCTTATATGCCATCAGATAATAACAAATTCCCTCTATTTCACACCCTTCCCTCCACCCACAGCTGTTTCAGATCCAAGGTTTTGCAGTTCCAAACACCTTCTACTCCCTGCAAATTGAATGCTGAGCCCTACTCAACACCGCAGAAAGCACAGGGATCTGAAAAAGCTGTGAGATGAGATGTTTCAAGAGGAAGAAAAAGCTGGTGTTTCTCATTATTTTTCCTTGTTTCCTCCCCCTCCCTGTGCCCCACATTTTGGTGGTGATGATATCCTGCAGCCACTGTACTTGGAACTGGAGCAGCTCAAGACAGGGATAGAGGAGACGGTGTCCTGATAGGGCCCTGGAGCATCCCTAGTGAGAAGGGATGGAGTTATTGCTCACTGCCAGAGGAGCTGTTTTATAGAGCTTACCTGCAGTTCAGTTCAGGCATGTGTGATAAACGCTGTATTTTAATATTCTTACCCTGTTCCCCCCACTGGGACCTTACTGCCTCCAAATCTCTGCTTCAGCTGAAAGTCCAGAAAGCTTCAATTGGCTGGAAATCTCTTGAAAAGTACTAAATAACCACACTACAACATAACTGAATAAACAGAATACTGTCTTCTTGGCCTCCTGTATCTGGTGCTTTAACAACAATCACATTTTGCTTCCAGCAAATCTGGTGTAAGCTAAGGAAGTATTGTTTCATTGTGACCTAGAGAAAAATTAGGCTTAGGTTTTAGAATTGAAGATGATCCTTCTTCACTGCATAGAAGATAGTTGGTTTTTGGCCTTTTTTTTAATATTTTTTTTTGTTCCCTGCTCAGCATTATTATCACTTCAAACTTCCCATCATCCTCCCAAAAGCAGGTGTGTGTTTGATTCCAAGGTCTTTGCAGGCCAATTGTTTCACTTAAAACTAGCTTAAAAGAACAAAATACCCTCAGGTAGACCAGCTCCTATCAGCAGCTGAGGTACCAGATCCATCTATACCATTTCTATTTGGAGCAAAAACCTTGCAGGATTATTTTCCCTATCAGTTTTTCCTTCTTCTAGGTAAATCATGTAGCCTATCAAAGCCATTTCTGTGATCTCCCTCAACAATGCATTTGAAGGCGATATCAAAGAATTGCTGCTGGTGTTACACATATTACAGTAAGCCCCTGATAGCAGATGTTAATGCATTTTATGATTGGGAATGTTGTCTCAAGATAAAAACAGGCAGTCTGCGGGAATCAGCAAAAACCCACTTAATTTCACACATGTATGGCCACTGACGTGTGTGCAATGAGATTAGGCGATGCCCTTGTCGGCAAACTTATCATAACTTTCTCCAAGCAGCAAATCCCTAATTAGTTTACACTGCGGCTTTGCAGAGGGTAAGCATGGCTGGAGAAGAACAAACCAGCTGATTTGACAGGAACGTGCTTGCTTGGCCATTGTAAGAAAGTAAATGCTGCCTTAAAAGAAAAAAGCACTCGAATGGAAAGATTCATCTGGTTTGTTTCAGCAAGGTTTGCAGATTTATCTAGAAACTTCCCAAATCCACAGCATCTTAATAAACTGGAGGTGGACTACATCATTGCCAGAGGCTGTCTCTTAATTTAGGTGCTATAATGTTGAAAAACCTATTGAATTTGCCACTTACTGGTCATTTTTCCCATCCAGTGGCATGTTTTTTATTCAAGCAAGTTCATGTTGTTTACATCTGGAAGAGCAACAGAGAAATAGCTGTAGCATCCTACTTTGAGGAAGCTATGTCAGGGGGCAAAGGAAGAGTCAGAAAAGAAAAGCTGAGCTCATTTCTGCAGACAGCAGAATGTTGTTCAAATTAAAGGGGGAAAAAAGCATCCTTCATGACCTTCCAGTGCCATCAAACCTGCGGAGCGAACTGCACGACTGAGGGTGGATCAAAGTGGTTTGAACAGATTTTTCTCAAAGAGAACTCCCAGGAGAGAGGAGATAAAGGTTATGGTGGCTCTGCAAATGAGTTGTAGAGGTCCAGGGGCTCTGCTGGTAATCACAGCACCAGGAGATCACAGCAGGGCCAGCAGCCTCAGTGACCAGCAAGAGAATGAAGAGAGCGAGGAGATAACCACTGTGAATTATTGAGTGAAATCCTACATGATGGTCACACTGAGCTGCATTAATAGTAAAATATAATTTTGCTTTGATGCAGAAAAAAAATTAAAACTTCCATTTTGAGTATTCATTTTAAGAGTCAAAACCATCTTGAATAACTGTTGCATTCAAATGTGACAAATTCATCCTTCAATATCATAAAATCAGCTCCAAGAGGCCACTCATCTGCCTTCCTTCAATTTCATGTATCAGTTCATATACATCAGATAAGTGACTTCTAAATTACTTCTCAGCTCCCTGCATTTTCAGGCTCAAACTTATTCCCTATGGTCTTCCCCTTTTTAATACATACAGAACTCTATAAATAAGAGACATAATAGGGAATTGGAATGGAAGCATTAACTAGGCTATTTATAGTTTTATCTACAAAGTAGTTTCCCAAACATTCTGATTGTCCTGAAACCACCACCTCCCAAAAGCACCTCTCCACCCCCAGACCTCCACCCCCATTTGCTGCACCCTCCTCAGGTCACCTGTGCAATTCAATCCCAACTTTTATCTACAAAATGCAACAAAAAAAATTTTGAATATATTTGAAAAAATAATAAGTACAATAAATTTCTTTTTTTGTTTTTTTAAATCCACCTTTTCTTTTTTTTTCTCAAATCCCTGTTCCACTCCTGGAAGCATCTCTTGGATAGGTAAAAACTGTATATCCAAGAAAGTATAATTTCCTCTACTACCCTCCAGTCTCTACCTAAAGAATCACATTAAATCACAGTGAAGCACGCGATGGCTAAAGGTCAAATTGTATTTATTTACTCATTAAAGGATTGTTTGAAAGGTTTCTTTTTTCTTCACTATAAGCAGTCTATTTTTTTTTATACTGACATATGTACAATATACATAAAGAATTTATATCTCTTTTAGAACAAAGTACTGGTAGGCCCAAAAATTTCTATTCTAATTAAGATTGAAAGAGAAAAAAAGAAAAAAAAAATTACCTCTGCTTGACTCAAGATCATGAGCAAAACCTTCAGCTGAGTCCAACAAAAAGGTTTTTTAGCATTCTGGCAGCTTTAGCATAGTATTTGAGAGGAGCTTACATTTGGCATTTTTACCCTCCAAAAATAAGGGATTTTTAGAGCAATAATGTGTTGCTGCACACCCACAGAATTTCAGCAAAGACAAGGATAGCAATAGAACAAACATCCACATACACAATTTAATTGCATTTTAAGTACTGCAGTAATAAACCAAGTTTAACTGTAAGATGCTGGAATATTCTTCACATATTGTCTATACCCTCATCTCTCGTGTAATGGTTCTCTGGAGTAACTTAACTTTTTTTATTATTATTCCAAGTCATATTGTTCAGCACCATGGGAAAGAATATGTAAATCAGAAACATAAATGCACCAGTTAAAGCTGCCAGATTGAAATAATGAGGGTGTTATAGCAATGACACAGCTACATTTTGATATTTTTTAAAGAGCTAATTAAGACTTCCTAATTACCCCAACCAGTGAGAGTATTACCCTCTTGAATTGCTATGAGTAATTAAGTTAAAGCAATTTTCAAAAGAAAAGTAATACAAGCTTCAGATAATCTTTGAATACCCCAACAGCAGCTGATAGATTATGTGGAAGAAGCGGCTATCCCAGCAAGAGCTTCAGCTCCTGAGAGAGGAATGTAGGAAATACCAGTTCAACCACTTGGGGAAGGTGAATGTGGCATTTGAACATTGATTGAGAATTGGGTTTCTATTCAGTTTTTACAAACAGAAAAAGTAAAAATTCGACCAGTAGCAGGATGTCACCAGTGGGTTTCTGTGAAAATATCTGAAGTACAAAGGATATTCTCCACATCAAGGAATTTTAAGATTAAAAGGACACAAAGAGATTCCAGCCCCCTCGAAAGACAGCAACAAAGGTTTCATAAATACCATCACGTTAGATAAGAAAATGCTGCAAGCAGAGCATTCAGAACTGTCAAAACAGAACAGAAAATGCCACAAGGAGTTTGGATAAAGCTCTTGTCTGAGGGAACAGTTCTGCTGAAGGAATTAAGGTTTGTCTAAGCATGCCTAACTTAGAGCAGCCAGGTGCAAGCCCTACACTTGCATGAGCCAAAGCACCACATACTCACATCCAAACCATTCACCTCATCGGGGCTAAACACTCATGGTTATAATCCAAAGCCCTGGCTACTACAAACCACAGAAAAAGCCTTCAAAGTCCTTCAGGAAGGGCAAAAGATACAAAAAACATACAGAATGTTTTAAATTAACAACTTCTTAATAAAACTTGGAACTGGCGCATAGGTGAGAAAATGCACAAATTTGTATCTCTGGCTTCCTCCCATTCAGTGTCACCACAGCTCCTCTGGGCCAGCTGAGGTACTGGTGCCACCACCCGCAGAGCATCTCCAAGTCCTTGTGCTCCCTGCAACACTGTGCACCAGCAGCAAGACCAGGACAAGGTCATCAAGCCATATTTCTCAAAGAAAGACTTACCCCAGGGCACACCACGAGTTCTGTGTGGAGCCAAGCAGGGAATCCAATGTCACCATGGAATCATCCTTCTTCAGTGCCTTACAAATGCCTCTTCCTCTACCAGAGCTGCTGTTTTACTTCGTTCCTGACTCTGCTGCCAGCCCGCGGCCCTTGCCACGTGCACAGCGCTTAAGCCAAAAGGCCTCATCCCTCCGAAGGAAATTTCTGGGAAGACACATTTGCTCCCCTAAAGCAAAATAAATTTTACTCGTGATTGCTTCAGCTCCTACCCTGAACCAGAGGAATAACCTTCTCCTTTGCTACTCACAGATAATTTGTAAGTCTCCCTGCTGCCCTAATCCTAGCTTTCCTGAGTCACCAGGCTCATTCACCAGGTGGTTTGAGTTGCTCTGAAGTTCAGGGCAGCAAAGGCTGATGTTTTGCTTAGTCCTGAGTATCTTTCTGAAGGCTCAGGAGAACCTTTTCCCTGCAGGTCACTTGCCAGCTTTCTCTGAGCTCAGCCAGAGTGCTGGTGTAGGAGATGGTTACATTATCATACCACTGGCTGAGCTTTACTAAAGGCTATTTAGAACATGGAGAGGGGGCATCAGCTAACTAGAGAGTATTTCGGGGTATTTGATATGGGACTAAGCCATGTAGGCCAGCTCTGGCAGGAGGAAAAGTGTTAAAATAGAAGATGGAGCTTGGGAGACACTGTGGAATGAGAGTTTATAGACATACACACAGACAGACCTATCCCTGGATCTTTCAGAGAAGCTGTGAGGAGCCCAGCAGAGCTCTCTCCCAGAGGGATGCCACCAGAAGACATCATAGAATGGTTTGGGTTGGAAGGGCCCTTAAAGATCATCTAGTTCTGGCCCTCCTGCCATGGGCAGGGATAATCTGCAAGGAAATACCCATGACATCGCTGATATTTACCGTACAGAACTCACATACTCCATCCTGACACCTTCTCATGCTGGCATATTACCCCATAGCTCTGATGAAATTTGATTAATTGATGGGAAGTTCCACGCTACCACTCCTGCTCTGTCGCCAACGCTGTCACACCCAGCCCTCATGCTAAAACTAAGGACCACTGTATCATGCCAGCTCTGTACCCAGGTGCTGGAGCAAAGATTGTCACAGTGACTAACAGGATGAAAAATCTAATGTCTTGCTGTGGAATGAAAAGAACACCCGAAATTTTGCCCTGTAAGCAAGGAACAACTGCTTTTATTTTTGTGTGCTGCAGCAGACTCCAAAAGGTCTATTTTAGGCCAGCCACAGGGTATAAAATAAAGGAGTCAGCTGCAAAGAAGGAATTAAATCCAGTTATATCCCTCCCTTCTCATATACTTGGGTCTACAACAAATGAGTCAATCTGAGAGGAAAAAAACTCAGTAAGCATCCCTGCACCAGTGAGCATGGCTCGTGCGTGTTGCTGTTCCAGGGGTGTTATCAGCAAAGCCTGGGTGTCCAGTCATTGCAGTGCTCATAATTGTTTTTATCCCCTTGAAAACAACCTGGTTAGGAGCAGAATTAAATTGATTTGTGAACAATGTTTACCCTTTTTCCTCGCCACCAAGCAGACAACCAATTAATGGCATTAAAGATTAATTAACGGGGAGGCCTGTGCACTACCTGCCAGACTAACAATTGTGTGTGGTGTTATATGTTCTGTTCTCAGCAAGACAAGTACCTGCAGTTCTGCTTGAAGTTTCTCTTTTGAAAAACTAGAGTGCAGCAAAATCGTGGGAAATGGTTTAAAGAAAAAAAAAAAAAAGCCTGAGAGGTTAGGGGATGGTGGGTTTTCAGCTGTTATTTGCCAGTGCCTCACCCGCAGGGAAAGGTGCAGAGTGCTCGGGGACTTTGGGAGCGTTTGGCCTAAAATGGAGTGGAAATGTGGTCTGAAGAGCTGGGTGTGTTTGTGTAAGTTGGAAGGAGGGAGAAAGTATATATTAGGCATTTCTCATCACACATACCCCACACCTGCTCTTGACAGCTTGTTCCATGTTTCCTATCAAATGTATAAATAAAGTATATACATTTTACATATAAATGGAGTAACACAAGCCCTGCCAACTCTCCATCTGTATACTCAGAAACAAAAGCACAGACATAGAGCTAGAAATCCATGTTCACAGGGACATGCAGGCACCCACTTAACGTTTAAATCCTTCCCATCCTGTGAAGTTGCAAAACAAACCCTTCTTTTCCCCTGAGGTAATAAGTCTGTTAATTATATTTCTTGCCTTGCTTTTCATTTTTATTTTCAGACCAATCTGTTTTTTCTTCTTCCTCAGACGTGTGTGAAATGGGGGTTATATTGGTTTTGGTTTTTTTTTTTGCTGCTGAAGGATGTTGAGAAAATTTTGCTTAATTTCTTGTGAAGTCCTAAAGGGACTAAAAGCAAAATCAGACTGTGCTTCCTGCTTTCGTGCTCCAAATTTTCTATGCTGACTTTGTCCAATCTAACAGGTTACAATGGAAAGCTTCTGTCTTTCTTCCTCTCTGCTTTAACCCAGTCCACACTTGCTCAGAGCTGTTCCCTTGAGCACACAAAGTAAGCTCAAAACACTTCTTGCTGTTTGAGGTGAGGGAGACCAGGTTCTGGCTCACAGCCGTCCTCACTGCAGCTGCTTGGCAGAGCCAGTGGAGTGGGTAGTAGAAGTGATTTAGAAGAAAGGAGGGGCACAAGAATTTTGGACAGGATATGAACTAGCTGAGCAGCACAGCCAAGGGCTTGGTAACCCACTGCAAGTCAGCAGCAAAGTGATCTGGGGGCTGGGATCAAACAAAGCCACCCTGACCCACTCCTGCAGAGGAGGCTGTTATTGTACAGAGGGTCTTGCAGAAACTCACCATCTCCACAGTAAAACCCATGCTGTGCAGCTCTGATCCTGGCCCCAAATCTTCATTCCTCTTTTCCTTTCCCCCACCCATGGTCCTCTCTTACTTCCCACACAGGGTAGACTGGTCCCAAGTCCTGCTTAAAACATGATTCCCTCTTACCTTCATGTTTCCCTGCTCTGAAACATCCTGCTCTCCCCACTTGCTCATCTGGTTCCTCTCTCTCCACCAAGACCCTGAGGCTGCACCAAACCCCAGAGCGTATTTTGTATATGTCATGTGTCAAATGGGGAAATCACAATATATTGCATTTCTGGGCTGAAAGTGGCTCTGGGAGATGCTCTCATGCCTGGAGGAGAGTTAGGACCCAGGAGAGGTGCTTGTACAGAGCTTTCACTGACTCAGGCTGGCAAGGTACAGAAGATTCCTTTGTTTAGTGAGGGCAATGACCTCAGGAGTCAGCAACAGGTGACTCAGGGGCTGTTTCAACATTTTCCAGGAACACAAAGAGAGAAAAACAGCAGCTGCCGTCGTAAGTTCATTTTTCAATTAAAAAATGCATGCATTGATCCAGCTGCAAAACAGAGGACTTGAACGAGGAGTTGGGTGACATCCCATGGCTGGCATGTCTCAGTGTGCCTCAAGAGAACAACACAACAGCTCACTCTAGCTCTAAAAATCTCAGTACAGACTTGAAGCAGTTACCTCTGAGTATCAGAAGGGGCTTTAAACAGAGGAAGCTGGTCTGGTAATCAACCTCTAAGGCATCACAGCTCTTCCCCTTCTCCAGTGGGACACCTTCATCAGCACAGTCACCACCATAGAATGGTCTGGGACCTTAAAGGTCATCCAGTTCCACCCCCCTGCCATGGGCAAGGACACCTTCCACTCGGATCAAGTCGGTCAAAGCCCCATCCAACCTGGCCCCAACCAGCATCTCTCCCCACTTTGGTTTTCTGGCTCTGGAGCAGAGGAGCCATGCAGGCTTTCTGTCCTCTCCTTCTATTCATCAGCTGGAGAGATATAAAGACAGATTATGATGATTGCTATTAATTATCAACAACTTTGTGTTCATTTCTGAGGCCTCTTTCAGGTTTGACAAGAATCGCCCGCTGCTGATCTGAATGGTGCAAGGGTCACCTGGGCCAAGGAAACCTTTATCACTTTTTCTCTCTTCTCCAGGGAGATAATAACAGCCAAGATTTTAGTTTAAGCTTATTAAAGTGCCCAGTTATCTGTTTCAGCATGGATAATTTAATCAGACAATTTAAATATTTATGAGGCTGCACTTTATTGTCGACGAAAGATAAAAATGTGCTTTAAGTGCTATTCAGAATAAGAATTATAATGATGATTAAAAAAGCCACTGGTAATGACACTTGATATTATTATTGTTAGCTCCTAGGATTACTGAACCATCACAGAGGACTGCAAACAAGAGCCCAGGAGCTGGGTTGAAACACGCTCCCTATCTCTGTCCATGCAGATCTTGTGAAGAGATCCAAGGCTCAACACATCACCCACACATGCAGCCCAGAACTGTATCGTGCGTACTCAGAGGATAAAGCCAGCCCAACAAAGGGAAAATCACTTCAGCGCCTCCTGCCATCATTTAAAGACAAAAACCACATGAGTGACCCTGGGAAAGGAGCATTGCACAGACAGGACCCACAGCTGTGGGCTGCAAGTCACCAGAACTGCAGTGCAAATCTGGAAGGAGAGTTCAGCCCTGCCTGTAATGCCTCCCACCCCTCACAAGCAGCCAAAACCAGCCAGTTGCGCACACTTTTAAACTAGGAATTGGTTCATTTTCATCCTACATGCTCAGGAAGGCATATTTAGCACATTACATATGGAGCCTGAGCATTTTCCAGGGTGAACAGCTTCACTTTTGGAGGTGTGGAGACTTCAGGGCTTCTGCCAGAAGAGACCTTGATCAGCAGGGTGTTCACACACACAGCCATCACGGAGCACACGGACAATACCCATTGATTTAAAACAATGGTAGAACACATTATTTATCGGAGGTCAGAGCTTCTGAACCGAATATTTTGCTGGAAGCAGACCCATTTAAAAAAAAAACATTAAATTAAGAAAACGTGTGTGGGGAGAGCCCTGCTTTCTACTTGATCGGATTTTAATTTTTTCTAATCTTTATGACCATTAAAGCTCAAACAATTTGAAGGCATATAAACCATGAGTGCAAGCTGAATACACAGAAAGCAACGCAGCAAGCCAGCTACTTTTGTTCTGCCTCACCTAATTTCAACACTTTAAAATTATATTCATTCCCTTTCTTAATGTTCAAATTCTTCTGGGTCAGTATTTTATTTATGAGTGCCAGCTACTATATAAGCAGGTGGCAAAAGATATATTTTATTTATGAAATATAAATAGGCAGCAAATCTGAATTAGCTGGTAGAAAAGCTTTCACTTTGGGAATTTTTTTATATTTGAGCTCTTATTAATGTTACATTGATGTCATGTATCATCTTAGCATATACTTCATGGGGCTGGAAGTGTGACACAAGTGGAAGATGGATATTAATATTCCTACTATTATTTCTACCTTCCCTACTAATACTGAAGACTACCACTTCCAGTAGAATAGAATAGACAATAAAGCCATTTGAAAACAGCCTGTCATTTATTTTATTTTCATTATTTTACATCAGAACCAACAATACTTATTGTGTAAAAATTTTGGTGGTATGTCAGGTAATATTCCAGCTGCTCATTAGCTTAGGTTGGATTTTGGGGAGGGTGTCTGGTGTTAATTTGTTTGACAAAAGACATTATTAAACACTTAGTACAAAAGGTATTTCACCTTTTATTCTCACTATTCTCTGTCTCAAAAGCAAACCAGATACTTCATCCTGCCTGTCACACACATGCACCAGGTGCCCCGTGCATAATTATGCAGTGTTTCACAGAAACACTGAGCCTAAAGGAACTTTTAATTCTTTGGAGGTGGAGAGGAAAATTCTCTTGTCTTCCTGATCAGATGAGGAATCCACTTTCAAGAAGGAAAAAAAAATTTTTTTTAAGATTTAAAAGCTTTGACTCATTTTCCAATCAATCATTTTCATTAACAAGTGCCTCTAAAATGCTGCTGCTACAGAAAAATATTTCAACCTGTCAAGGGCTTGCTTTCCTTCCTCCCTCCTGCACCCAATTAAGGCTTCTACTGCAGTTATTCCACTGCCTGCAGAAGGCTGAGCCTTTTTCAGACACATCCTTCCCTGTGGAGAACTGCCACTTACTTGCAGCTCTGAGACACTAAGCCACAACAACTCCTATTCAAAAGCTGTGAAAACCCTTTTGGAGGCAGAACTAGGGAAAACACAGCCCAGAAAATCAGTTGTTCTGTCACATATTGATGGGATAAAGCTGCATGAAAAATTGTTAAAAAAAAGATACTTGAATCAAATTGCATGTAACTTGTTGAATCAAATACTAATAAATAGATATTAATACATAACAAGCTCCCAGTAAACAGAATGAGTTAATGTATTGTATTCAAGTGAAACTGAGTCCCAAGAAGCACTTTCCTAAATATGTGAAAAGTGAATCAGAGGAGTGTTTTCAATGTAGATTCATTCAAAACTGTCTTCCAGCTCCTGCTTTGCTTGTTTATTTACAGGTGCCTCACTGTGTGGCTCCTGATCCCTTAGCAGATGCCATTATGGTTTTTTGAAACAACTTGGGAACCAATAAAAGATTTTTTGGGCAGTGAAAACTCATGGAAGTCTGCAAAACTTGGTTCCACCAGCTGTCATCTCCCTCCCTCGCCCCCAGCTTACTTGGTCAAAATGTTGAATTAATTGAGAATTTATACTGTGCAATTGAATAATTTCAGTAATTCTTTCAAACACTGCAAACCGCTGAAACTCTCTCTGAAACCTCACAAACATTCCCTTGGGTCCAACAAATACCCCTCACACAGTCTTTCTTCTGTCACTTCACTGAACCTTAGCCCCAGTACAGATATTTGGGGTCACCATCTCGACAAATGAGGAAAGACCTGCTGAGGAACAAATCCTGGCTCTCCTCAAGACCAAAAGAGAGCAAACCCAGCCTTTCCCTTTATCCCAGCTCCTGTGCAGAGCCAGTGTCTGTCCCAAGCCAGAAAACTTCCCATGGTCTCCTTGCACAAGCTGTGTGATTTCCCACCCTAGGTGAGGCTCTATGAATGTGAAGGTGAAGCAATGTAGATACAAAATTACTGGAAGATCTGATTTAATATTTCCTTTACTATGAGTGAGATAATGACTTGCTTCTGGGTAGGGAAAGAAAGAGGGAAGGGCAAAGCTGGGGTTGACTCTGTGGCTGCTTTGTACTTGTTTTAGCAAGGCCTCTTGTGATAGGACAAGGGGCAATTGGTTTTGATTTGAAGGAGATGGAACATACATAAGGAAGAAATTTTACACAATGAGGGTGCTGATGCACTGGCACAGGCTGCCCAGAGAGGTGGTGGATGCCCCATCCCTGGAAATATTCAAGGTTGGGTTGGATGGGGCTCCGAGCAACCTGATCTAGTGGAAGACATCCCAGTCATGACAGAGGGCTTGGACTAAAAGTCCTTTAAAGATTTGTTCTAGCCTAAACCATTCTATGATTCTATATTAAAAAAAAAAAAAAAAGTATGTATAAAAATATGTACATATAGAAAAAAAACATATATATACATATGTATAAGCAGCACAGGAACTCTTCCTCTCCCAGCTCTCATCATTCACAAAGTACAGAGCCCTTATGCATAATGGAAATGAGGCATAAATAGGAAAAAGACGGGTTTGTCTTCTTTGTTAACAATCTGCCTCTCCGCCTCAGAGGCAAGATGTCAGCCAGATAATTTATTAGGAAATATCACCGTAGTGTAATATGGTATGTACTGTCCTTTGGGGATTGAAAATCAAATATCCACTTGTCACTGGAAGGGTTGATTTAATTGATACATATAACGACTCACCCGATTGCTTTAAATTTTTAAAGCTACGTGGGCTGGATTTTTCATAGTAAGAAGAGGTGGGGTTTAATTCAGATAATTGGGAGCAATCACCAGAGTGGCATGCAGAGGTTCATGAGCTTCAGACCGCAAACACCCCAAAACCAAGGGGCAGCTGCCACTCAGACGGTCAGTGCAGCCACTGGCACCTGTTTGCCAGCCCATGGGATCCCCCCAAAACCAGCAGCGGCTCCAGCCAGCTGGCAAGCATCAGGCACTGAGAAATTCCTCCTCAGCCCCATGGCCAGGGAAACAAGGGCCATGCTCCTGAAACCTGCTGAAACCATTTCAGCAAAACCCAAAGATCTATTCTGAGACCAAGCAAGACCTCCCACAGCAGGCAGAGTGCCATGTGCTCTACACCAGCAGGGAATTTGGTCTTGGTGAGGAGGGATGGGGTTTTTTTAGGTTTTAATGAGTTATTTCTTAATTTCCCAGTAACCACTGTCATTCAGAAAACAAAGACACACAGCCTAAAGCACAAATCACTCTTGCCAGGGTAACCAGACCTCCCAGAGCAGAGTGTGCTCTGGTTTGTCCCATAACCCAGCAGTGCCCATCCTCAGGGAGTAGCAAGTGACAGAGAGGTCACAGCAAAGTGTTCAGCCTTCCTGTTTCCAGGGATTTACTAACTCCCCCTACCCAGGGACAAGATGGACGGAGGGAGGAAGCTGTGTTGAAAAGATTTTCATGAGCAGGTGTCTTCCTGCCAGCAAGATGAGCCTGAACTGGAAAAACTCCTTCCTTTATGCCTTGGGCAGGCACAAAATAATCCTGGGTTTCACCTGCAGAGATGGAGACCAGCAGAGCCAGCACCTTGATTTGATCTCTGACCAACTCAGAGACTAAACTCAGGGACTGTATTTAGCAGAGTCAGACAAAGCAACATCTGTAACTTTCCTACAAATGTGTGTTTCAGTTAATCAAAACTAATCTGCCTGTTTCTGTCAGTAAGTTGTTTTGATTGTGGAAATATTTGTTTTTAAATTAAAAAATCCACACAAATGGAAACCAAAAACATTTTAAATGCACTTTTTTTTTTCAGATGGGAGTGACCTTCATTTTGTAGTTTGTTTCTATAACACACACAAAAAAAAATCCCAAATATTTAATTTAGAATATCTAAAACCTTAGACTTGTTTAAAAACAGTGTAAGGCATTTTTATATAAGGATGGGAACAGAAAACCCAAACAAATCCATTTCACAGTGACCCACAATGAAGTGTATTGCCAGTTTTTCATTTGGCCAGTGACCTTGAAAATCGTAACTCCAGTTTAGGATCTGTCTGTCTCTCCTCTAAGTGACAGCTAATGAATCAGATATGTGTCCTGGCACAGAATTAGAACTACATCCTTTTGATATTACAACTTTTACAGACATTACTTATACAAACTCACATTCTCATGCTTCTTGAGGTAGTAATTTTTCTGATGGTGTTGTTTCAAACCCATTCTGTGACCAGCTCCAGTATTTAACTGCTGCAGTGTGTTTAAGGAGGGAACCCAGCTGCACTGTTGGGGTTTTTTACGATCTCTTTCCAGGCTGCATCTGTACTGCTAATGAATAGTGACATCAAACACATAAATTAGACTGTAGGCTGAAGATAATTAAATTGAGAAAGTTGACAAAAATAAACTGTATCAACTAAATCCCCATTTGCAAATTATTATACGCAGCCTTCAAGGTTTCAGCAGAACAATGGATACAAGGGGCGGAATACAGCAAGGTTTCAATTTCACAGGGAGAATTTGATATTCTATCTGCACTGTGAGCAAGTCATGTTGCATCAGATCAAATCCCGATTTCATTTCATTGTGAAAAAAATCTATTGTTGCCACTCTTTCCCCCTACTTCTTCATTATGAGGATGTAATTTATCGAAGTGCCCCTGAGAGTTTGCAGCAGCGAATGGCTGTAGCTTTATATATTTCAAATAGCTTCTTTGTTACAGAGTGCTAGTGGTTAATAGGAAGATAATGACAATATGGAAATTAAATTAATTTGGTGCCAGGGCTAAAAAGAATACTCTCTTTAATTTGCAATACAGCAAGGTTATGGACAAAAATTTGAAGAAAGAAGAAGGAAACATGAGTGCTGCATTCTTCTAGAGAAGCTGGTAGGGTGGGGATTTCTCCGTTATCCTGAGCTTGGAGAGAAATCAAGTGCTTTGCATATCGCTTACTAATGGTAGGGATCTAGATTTTGGATAGCATGGGAAAAAATGTTAGTTAAACAGCATGATATGGGAAGGCAAGACATTGATCAGTGACACTCCAAGGAGGGAAACCAAAGTTTGAGTCAATAAGAAGCAAAAGAAGGGCATGGATGGCCCTAAACCCCAGCAAGGTTTATTACCTCTATGAAACATAAATTCTAATTAAAGGCAGAGTCCTTTCTGGCTTTTTCAGACGACGCCTAATTAGCCTAGGGAATTCAAAATTCATTATTGGTGCCAGATACCAGTCTCTGAATTGAGAAGAACTTTGCAACAGTTTGTGGAGTCTTAGTTCTGGGTGTGAGCAGCAGTGAGAGAGAGCACATCCCACGGGACGTGCTGGGGTATCAGCAATTACTGCTGGTCAAGGCCACTGCAGCTGGGTGCCATCCTACACTCAACACGGCTTCCTTACTGGGTCAGCACAGAGCAACGACCTCAATTCCAGCAAGTCGGCCAACCCTTGAATGAGTCTTCTCCACCCAATCTCAACATTGTGGATGCTCTAAGAGTCCAGCAAACTCAGATTCTCCATTGAAGCCTCATGATGAAGATTAAAGCAAACCAACTCACCCCCAGAGACATCAAAGCACGTTTCTTTCTTACCCAATACGATCACATTGCTCATTGACGCACTTTGCACAACATTTCCCCCAACCTCTGATTAAATAAATATCCTAACGGTCTTGGAGAAAGATATGACACACCAGCTTGTATCCTTTATGAGTCTGGCAGGCAGCTAACAGAGTGCTAAGTGAAACACTAATCACTCAGGCAGACAAAACACTACTGCTATCCAAAATTGTGTTTTTCTCATTGTAGACACAAACCAGCTATATTAAATGTGCAAATATGATCATCTATAATGCTGTGACTTCATGTCTGCTCTCAACTGCTGTTAGGAACCAGCTCCTGCCTGTTGAGGCACCTGTGGCTACAGCCCCCTCACCTCAGGCATGGTGGGTATCCACTGCTGCTGGCACCTCGCAGACCATGGGTCTGAACGCCCCGGTGCTGCACTTACCCGGATTTATAGCGCTCACATGCACCCGTACATTTATATAGCCAAACACTAAAAACGTGCCAGGGTTTCTAGAGCTGGATCAGACTGTCCAAACAACTGCCTCGCAAATATTTCTTTCCACAGTTCCAGAAAATGAGAAATGCAGCAGATTAAGCTTGACAGCTTTTTCTTTCAAGTATGATTTCTCTATCTTGTCTTCCCCACAGGCTTCCAAGAACTGATGCATAAATGCGAATAAATAAAGAAATCTCTAAAATATGCCAATCGAACACAAGGAATACGGAGATGATAAACCATTGTGCTTCAGAAGGAAAGCCAGTAACTTCCAGACAAGTTTTCAACAGGGCAACAAACACCGCAATTTGTTACAGAACTTCAAAGGGGACACGAGGTCATCTCAAAAAGCTGGGCTTGGGGTGAGAGAGAAATCCCCTCTTCCCTATGGGCACTCAACATCATCCATGAGCACATCTGGGACTTCCCCTGGTCAAAGCAGGATGAAACAGCAGATGGATCCACGTGAACATGCGTAGAGGTACAGGATAGAGAGTAACATTCAGCAGAGCTGCCTTTCTCCAAAGGGGAAGGACGCACAGCAGCCCCCAGGCAGCAGGAATCTGTCACCACCTTCAGGCTCAGTCCTAGGCAGGAGACAGCACTCAAAGGGACAAGAAGCTGAAAAGTGAAATCAAAGCAATTAGCAACTTTGCTAAACTTGGCCAGGATTGCAGAGCTCGTTATTTCCTGATAAGCCACAGAAACAGCAGGACCACAAGTGGTAAACATGATTCTGTGGAAAGGGTACAAACAGCTATGAAAGTGTTGCAGTGGTCATTTTTTTTCTTTCTCTCTCTCTCTCTCTCTCCATGATTTTCATCCTCATTTCTTAGAATCTCCCTCAGAATAGTTTCTATATGAAGCAAGCATTGGCAGGAGCTCCTCTGTACTTTTTCATTCCCTTCACATGGAAGAGCTGCTTGTACAAACTTCATTACACACTGGTGGAACAATTCTGGGGTTTGCAGACTAGAGAGAACCAGTGAAATCTTGGCTCCATCAAAACTAATTGCAAAACACTTGTTGCTGAAATAAATCCCGGGCCTATCTCAAAAGTAAAAAAAAAAAAGAAAAGAAAAAAAGATTTAAAATTATGGCAGGAAACCACAGGGCAGAAATCTCATGTCTGGGAACATCTCATATCAGGAGAAAACTCATGCAAGGGTTCCATGAACATTAATGCTGCTGTCACGATCGTTATAATGAGAGAGTGAGATTCTGATTTACTTAAATCAGGCAAAGATATCTATCTGGTTAGCATGCTCGTGACTGCAGTACAATATATTTCAACACTGCGGTTGCAAAATGATCTTTATTTTTTTCTATGGGAGATTACTCAAACCGCGATAATGTGTTTTTCCAAATTAAATAGATAACTTTACAGACTGCTGGGTAATAAAATACGAATAAACACGGAAGACATACCTTATTAAAAAATTAGCTTGTCATTTTTCAGGCTCTTCTTTTGATTTGCAAGTTAATAAAAACCACAGCCAGTTGCCATAGGGAAGATAATTAATTATCCATCTATAAAATTAACGTTGGGGGGTGAGGAGGTTTTAATTTGAAATATTCATAGCACACAGTCAAGCAGTAGATATGGTGTTAGAAGTCTCCCACATAGTCTGACAACTAAACTTAAACAAGTGTAATTTGAGTGGGTTTTTGAGTGAAGAACAGCTCTGATGGTGCTGAAAGGTGGTCAAAAGAATGGCTCAATTTACCAGCTCTCCTGCTAAACATAGTCACATGTCTTCCTCTGGAAGGACAAAGAATTGCAGCGCTGGATTCAGACAATGAGCTGCGCAAGCTGCAGTGCCTGTTCTCCAGCACATTTTTAAATGGGGCCAGTGCCAGTCCCAGGCCTCCTGCAGCAGCTGTGCAGCACATCCAGAACCATCCGAGCAACATCCTGCTGCTCACATGGATACCCCAGGACCAGCCGCACCCAGAGAGCCCCTGGGAGTTGACTCCAAACACAGCTGGGTGAGCACATGACTCCCAGAGGTGTATTCAGGCATGAAGCCAAAAATCTCTCTGGCATATCCCAAAGATCAGCTGAAGAGAGGTCAGTGAGAGAATTCAGGCCCCAGCCCAGCATTAATTTTCCCACCCAGGCAAACCAGGGAGCCAGAAAAAAATTAATCAGAGGAGATAACGATGCCCCCAAATGCTGTGTGAATATTTTAAAACTGAATATTTACTCCAAAGTGAATTAAGGCAATTTTAACTTTGCATGAATGCTTCCCCCCAGAAGGTTTGAATAATCCACTAATGTGGAGATTTAGTTAATTTGAACCATTTTCTCTGCATCTTTTTCAGAACATTACCATGTCTTTAAATTTGCTCTGATGCTGCTAGTGAGAATGTAGATAACTGTGGAGTAGTTCTTGTGACAGAAGGTACTCCCACATCTACTAAAAAACTGAATAAAAGTCATATATAACTAACTCATTATCAAATGGGTCAGTAAAAAGTTGCTAAATAAATAGCCAATATTTGAAGTCTTGTTTGGACCAGATTTATGCTATCAAAAGAATGAATATGAATATTTTTCACCTTTCCAAATTCTTCAGATATTATAGTTGCTAATTTTACACCACCATCACACAATGTACTGAGGCCACCCTGGCCCCAAAGGGGTCACCATCCAAAGGCAAGAGATGACAGAAATGTGCAGGAAGAGGAAAAATTACAAGGAAACTGTGAGATCATCAAGATGATGACCATGGCACGCACCTTCCATAGACCTAATCATTATCATCAGGCAATGGGGTAAAAAGTATGAACTCCAAGGCTGATAATGGCACTGCTGGGGGGGAGGGGGGGGCTGATGGTGTCTTTCCTCCAGGAGTGAAGGATTGCCTGCAAGAAAGGAGCAGAAATGTGTGATTGAAAATGTAATGAGCAGGTGATGAAGGCCAGCATTATGGGCTGATTGGAGGCAGGAACTTTGATCTTGTTTGATACAGACTGCAAGATAAGTGGGGAAGAGTCTGTGAAAGCTCTGGGAAATGAAGAAAAGCCATTTGGAGGATTAGAGAGCGAGGAATGAGTACAGAGGTAGCACAGTCACAGTGATATATTCAGTTCCTATAACCAAGCCGCATGGCATCTGTCAGAGGAAAAATGATGTTGCTGAAATGAAATAAAAGCTACCACCTGGACATGAGTTTTATTTAAACCAGTAGATAGAACAGGCCACTGCCTCAACTCTTACACAGGACCTATTAGACAAAAAGTGGATGTAAGACTTGCAGAGCTACGGGAACCTGAACACTGCCAGGATGGGAGACATCTGTAATGAGCAAAACCATGATGGTGATGTTCCAGCCATAAAGGCATTTGTGACTGTAAGTTAAGAAAATTTCAACAATCTTGATCTGATGTCTAGACATGCACGAGGAGCTGCTGGAGGCCCATATTTTAGCTTGGCAGGAAGGTCTGCAGAAGAAAGTTGGGCGAGCTGTCACACAGACAGCAGCATCATTCTGTCCATGCTTTCACTTGCGTGACTGCCTTTTACTGCCACAGAACTGCCTGTGCCCAGACAGAATCAACCAGAGATGCTCTTCTCCCCATCCTGTTTTCAAGCTGTCAGGGCTTCACTCTGACAGATATTCCAGTGGGAATAGCATCACTGTGTCTCACAGTAAGAATAACTGCAATCATCTGTGGAGAGCCTTAGAGGAAAATACAAAGCTCTACTGCACTATTTGGGCTCCTTCTGGAGAGGACATCAACTGCAGTAAGAGTGTTATTAATTACATTTCATAAAAGAAGGAGAACTACACTCTGGATGATAAAATGTTATTTTTTCCTAAAGTCTCATAATTTCACACTCTTTTAAAAGCAAATAAATGAGGCTGCCATTCTGAAAAAGAAGCCACAGTTTATTGCCATATTTAAGCCTCCATTTATCACAAAATTTCTGGTTCACCCTCCCCTCACACTAAAATTATGTTATGAATAAGAATACGAAGATCCAAATCCCACTTAACTCTGCAGTGATTCATTTTGCTAAACTACTGTTACCTGAGGGTAGACATATTTTAAACCACACAAATAATTACTTGGTTCCTTGTGGTGTTTTCCTGAAGTTGGAAGCAAAATATAAGAGTTGACATTTGCTCTCCAGCAAGGCAGGTAAGAGCCCACCACAATTTCTACAGGAGCCAGCTTCTTAAGTGAGAAATTCTCGCTAATCAGGAGCTGCTTGGGCAGGTTAAGTGAAGCAGAAGAGAAAAACTGTGTATTCTGTCACTGATGCAATGGGTGACAGTGTCCAGCCTAGAAAATACATTGCCCTGGGGATGTTTGCTGTGACATTCTCCATTTTTGCCTCTAAAAGGGCCTCTATTCATTTAACAAAAATATTTCTGTGCAATACCTCATCCCTGATTGTTAAGGTGGCATTTACAAAATGCCACAGTCCTGGATGAAATGCGTCAGGATGACAGCTTCACAGATGGAAATCTCCTGTCCTGACCCTTAGGATTCGTATAATCTGGAAAACAAAGATACTAAGATGACGAGGATTTGGAAGTTTAAGAAGCTGATTTGCAAGCACAATTACGTATTTACATTCCAGAATATCACAGAATTTCAGTCTGCAGACAAAGACAGTTGCAGAAAGAAAGGCCTTGTGAAGACAGATAACAGGAGCCTAAAATTTATACCACTATTTGGCAAGACTATCAGAACATTCTGCCCATAATTGTACTCACATAATCATTTACTTCTGCTACCTCTGAAATCCATGCCCAGCTACTTCTATCGATATTTTTCCCAGCTGACTGTTGCTAGATCCAACTCAGGAAGAAATTCATCATTAAATTAACAATGTTCCCCAATTATTCTTTGATTTCTTGTGCAATAGCTTTGCCCAGTTTCCCAAATTATGCCAGCAATGATGTGGCTAGAGATGTCCAGCCTGCAGTGACCAGGGCCCTGTGATATGAACCTACTCACCCAAGAAATAAAAAGGTGAAAACAGTTGAGTTCATATGGACAGCGCCACTAATCACATTGCTCATCTGCTGCTCCTCTCACCACCATGCAGGATTCTTCAAAGACACGATGAAGGTTCATTAGCAAACACGGCACGGGTGAAAAAACCCAGAAGCCCACAGTTCATCAGCTTATACTTACACTGGGAGCAAATAGAGGTCTTCAAATATCTGCCTCAGCTAATCAATCAACAAAGGATTTACTTTAAAACAAAATTAATTTGCAGGACACTGTCATATTATCCAGAAAGGACACAGTTCTGTTCTACTGGATTATAGGGTGGCTGTTCTTGCTCACTCATCCCTCACAGCAACACGCTCTCACCTTCTCTTGGCAGTAACTCAGCAGGACAGGCTCACACTGAAGACTAGTTAAGCCAGACAAGAAGAAATGGAAACATTTCACTGTTTTCTAGACAAATTAAAATTTCACTCTTGGTTCTTTGAAAAGCCTGGACACCAATTACCCCATTCACACTACCCTGCATGGCTAATGGATATGGATATATGTGAGCAGCAAACCACGGTCTCCCTCAAATGGGATGGATGCTCAGCACTGCAGAGCTGGAGCATTCAATTTCTCATCCACAGGCAGGCAGAGTCAGCAGAGAGAGCAGCCCTTCTTCCCCACCTTCACCTCCTCAGCAGAAGAGACCAAAGGAGTCTCAGACTGACCATAGCATTAACTTACAAATGACTACAAGGACTTGCCAAGCAGTGATTTGGTTGGGATGTGTCTAAAAATCTAAGTCCATAATTCAATATTTAACCTGGCCAAGGAATAGCTAAGAAATATTCCTTCCACAGAGGCCCAAAACATACATGCTGTTAAATCTAAAAATGGCATTTTTCTGTACTTTGTTTCATGACTGACAGATGGAGTTCATCCTCCCAATTTTAGTAGCCAGAAAAGGTTATAAAATAAGGACTAAAAAAAACAAGAACAAAAATTGGCAGAATAAGTTCTGGTGAGAGGTACCAGTTTGTCTTGCATGGGTGAAGACATAGCTGAATTATTATAAACCTCCTCTCAACATCTTTGGTATTTCTGAAAGATTTATATTTGACATTCCAAAGGTCTTCAGTTTCAAACCACTCTTTAAGGGGTTTTTTTTATTATTTTTAAAATAAATCAGCCTGTAGATGAGCAGATCCCCCTAAGAGTTATACCTCCAGTGTTCAGTCAGATTTTAAGTTGGGTAATTAGCCAAATGACTAAACCATGTCTGTATTTCAGCATTGCACTTACCTGAGACAATAATTCATCCATGAATTTAAGCATAAGATAATAGAGTTGTATGTGACCAAAACAGTGTAATTATATATCAAAAAACACTCTGGAGAAAAATGAGATCCCACAGTAAACATGGTTCCCTACACACACCCACCCCACAGGAAATGTCCATGAAAAGAATAACAGTGTTTTATACAGGAAAAGACTACCTTGGATAGACTGATTAAAAAAAAAAAATCCTCAATCCTCAAGATTTCCACAAATCTTGCGGATTTTTGCTGAAAACTAAATACCTGTTTCATTTCATGACAGGCACTAACAAGCTCGATTTCCTTCTCCATAAGTGTCATCAAACCCAGAAATATTGATTTGCAGTTTGGACAACCGGTGTCAGATACAGCCAGCACTGTGCTTTCATGTAAAATTCATCATAGAAATCCTTTGCAGCCTTCTGATTAAGATCTGTATATATCTGCCTACTAATAAGTGAAATTACTTATCTCCCTCATACAGAAATATAAATAGTTGTTGGCTAAACATCAGCTTTTAGCAATCAAAAGCAAATAATCTCTTCTCAATATGAAAATTGTTTCCGACATGAAGTAATATATCAATCAGGCTCTTCCAAATGAGCATTTTTCCACTCCAATTGAACACAGAGAGTTACACTCATGAAGCTTGCTGTACCCACAGTAATTACACCTGCAGTATCTCTACCACTGGGTCTGAAATCATCTTTGAGGGTTTATGTCCATGTCCACATGAACAAGTCAGACAGTCTCAGAGCTTTAGTTCAGAGCCACATGTTCACACATCGTGGATGCCCCATCCCTTGAAGTGTTCAAAGTCACGTTGGATGGGGCCCTGGGCAACCTGGAAGGTGTCTGCTCATAGCAGGGATGGTGCAAAAGGATTATCTTTAAGGCCCTCTCCAACCTATTTTTAATTGACTTATTAATTAGTTAACCTACTTTAATTATGTTCCAGAGGTTTGAGCAAAAGAGGGAATCAAAGGCAGAGTTAGCTTCTGAAGGAATTACCAAGCCAAAAATATAACTGTCTCTCTTGCCATCTGCTCTGAGAATGCAAAAAAAGCAGCTTAAGCATGAGAAGAACAACAAAAATTCCTTTCCAAGAGCAGCAAATAAGGCACCTAAAAGCACCCACGCCCAGAGAAGCATCTGTGTAAACCCTTAATCCTCTGTGAAACTACCTTGCTGTCCACTCCATATTCTGGCTTTTGCATATTACACTGACAGCCCAAGCTCTCCCAGTGCCTTGTCCTGGAAGTTCAGGTATCTCCTTCAGAGCTGTGGATCCAGAGCACCTTGGCATGGATGAAAGGGACAGTGCATTAGTTTAGTTTCTTTTATACCACTATTTGGCAAGATAGTGCCAAATGATCCTTCCATTTACTCAGAGTTTTACCTTCCCATGTAGAAGTGGTGAATATTTGACAGATATTTATTAATAATTTCAAGATCTGCAGATAAAAATTATAACACAGGTGCATGTTGTTATTTCTCATAATTAGAGCAAAGGCCTCCAAGAGTTTCTAGGATCTAAAACACCTGCTAATGACCTCTGGCAAACCACTAAATATTGCTGGTTTCCACACACACACTTAACATGATCCAGAGTTTTAAGAGAGAGGTAGAAAGTGGAAGCAGTAACTAACAAATAGATCAGTAAAATTTTCCTGAAAGTAGGCAAGACATAAGGAGAACTAAATGGTTTGAGACCATGAAATATCGGGGAAAGCTGTACAAAAGACAATTTAAAGCCTAGATATAATTCCTGACTGATAGATACTTTATTTCATCATTGGAAAATTCCACAAGGACAGAAACTCAGCGCACAGGTAGGAACAGGGAACACCCTGGTTTGCCACCGAAAGCTGATGTGAACTGGTTCACACAGATGCGTTAGCAGATAGGAGTTTGCATCGAGACAACATCTCTGAATGCATGACCTCACTGGCTATAAAATTATCTTGCAATAGCAGGAGGGAGAGGGAACAGGGAGGAAGCATGACTGCAGATTGTCTCATGGAGATGCTCAAAAATACTAATCAGGTTCAGCTACCGCACCAACCACTCTGGTTTGCACAGGAGAGTTTTCTCAGTACGCTAAAAAAAAATGTAGAACCAAAGGGGAATCAAGTCAAGAGAAATTCTATTAGACTTGGAGCAAAGAGAGGTGAGTGGCCTGTAGGCGTGTCCAGCCACAAGACAGTCTATAACACAAGACATTTTGCAGTGTAAAAGAGGCAAATGGACTGGGTGAGATAGCTGGAGATAGGATCATGAAACCATCAGCAATTGTGTGCAGGTGCAGGATTAGGTAACCACCAGCAGTTGCACATAGCTGCAGGGAGAGGCTCTTTGTTCCTTAAATTCCCTGTGGTACCCATTATCTTTGAGATGAATTTGGCCAGAGACCCAGGGAATGCAGAAGATGCCATCTCAGCTAAATGAAGAGATCCTGTCTGTTTTCCAGTAGCTTGTATATAAAACAACTGGTTGCTATTCCATGGACTAGCTCCTCTCAAGACTGATCAAACCCTAAAGCATTTCTGGAAAGGAAAGAAGAGGAGATTCAAAAAGCATACATAGTGCCAATAAAATTCCATGTCATCCAAAAATGTACTTGATAGGTGCCCATTCCTTGCTGGTAGGCTGAGAATCAACAAGGCAGCCACGTTAAGGATGGATAATGAAAACTCTTGTGAGTACCTGGATGAACACAAGACACAGAGAAGATGGATTTTAAAAGGAGTTTCATCCAAGTAGAAACTGCAATTTATCTTGCAGTGTCTCTCTGAAAATGTTGTTTCAAATCATTATTAAATGGGTCAAAGGCCAGCGGTGAAATCTGTTTTGTGAGCCCAGAGTTGTTTGCCACAATCTGAAGTTAAAACAATTTGTGACAGAAGCAGCATTGCTAGATCAACAGCCTAACAGGGTTTTGTTAACACATACACAACCTCATTACAGCCTGAATCAATCTCAGCTCAATCAGATATTGCATATTTTATAAGACAGACCATCATGGAGAGATTACCCAGAGAGCCTTAGCAGAGCAAGCAATAGGGCAGGTTTACAGGACTATCATGGGATTACTTTCAAAGAAATAACCCTAAAAGCTTGACACCCAAATCCCAGTGTGGAACACCATAAATTCCTTCCCTCGACTCCACTTTCAACCTGACCTCATAAACCAACTCTCACTCCTGCTCTTGTCAAGCACAGACAGCCGAAGAAGCAGTGCCACATATTCTCTCCCCACATCACTCCACACCATTTCAGGATTTTGGCATGGAGATTTTTTCCAATTACTATTAATACATTTATTGTTGCTGTATTTTGGAAGGTTTTGTGGGTTTGGGGTTTTCTTTTTTAGTTTTGTTGTCGTGTTTGGGTTTGGGGTTTTTTTTTCCTGTCTGGAATTTGTTGTTTTAAGTGCCAGTTTAGTCAGGGCCTGAGAGGGCCATCTGAACACAAAGTTCCCAAAGCCAACTCCCCTTTTGCAGGTCACTCAGCCAAGTTTTGGCTATAAACCCAAGTCCCTGCATGGTTGGGTTATTCTCCCCTTTTCTGCTCCTCTCTCAAAGCACTTCCCAGATGAGAAGAGAAGCTTATCCAAGAGATCTTTCCATGAGGTCTCTCCACCCAGCTCTTCCCTCCAGCTAGGGCATACTGCAATCTGGTGCCAAAATCAGCAAGATGCAGCATGTGAAAAGGCACTGTTTATTTTCTAGGGAAATAACTGCAACCTGTCTTTTCACTTCCACCCTCCTACAGGCTACAGACATCCCAAGCACACACTCAAATATGAGTGCCTTTCCTACTACACTGAACTCTGCTGAAGGAGCCCACAAGAGGGTTCTGGGAATGGATGTACACAAGTAGAGCTGGGGTCCACTTGAAATAATGCAGGCCCCTGAAAATTTGATTTTTGTACTGATCTCCTTAAGAAATAACTATCTAGCATTCACCCATGGCTACCTCAGCAGACAGATGGCCTGCACAAGAGCTGCAAAACATTTTCTCTGAACGTTTATACTGCAAAGCCTTGACTGTTTATTGTAGAGGTTAATGAAGCTGTGAAGAGAACATGGTCTTGCTGGGATTATTGCTTCTGGGCAACACAGAGCATCAGCCATTCTTAATCCAAATGAATGGCATGACAGATAGACCAATTAAAAGTGTTTCCAAACAAGCTTTGAGACACAGGGCAGCTGTAGTGTGACTATTTTTTCTAATCTCCCTATCCTACAAACACTAATTGCAGTGCCTTGTAGCCTCTGAATTCAGCACTCTCAAAAAGATATGCAGTGCATTGCTCCTAAATCAACCCAGTCCAGTCACATGACCCAGGCTCATACAGAAGCCAAAAAAATCCCCATCAGAGAAAATCTGCTGTTTTTTCATTTATTTCTTGCCTCAGCAGCTAAAGGTTATTTCTGACCACTGTCTGGGAAAAGTACAAGTATTCAGAAAAGTGCTGCTCAATATTTTCTTAAACCATCACAAAAGCCTTTTACCCTGCAGAGAGGGTCCACATGCATTCATGGCTGAGCACACATATACACACGCTGCTTGGTTAACTCTCCCGTAAATATTTTGTCTGCTTTGGTATAATATCATATAAAGGTGCATCATAAAATTCCTCAGAGAGAGAAGTTTTGTTCTCAAATACGTGCTTTGCCTTAGTCTGTCTAGAAGCACAGAAAATCCAAAAAGGAGAGGGGACAAGATACAACCTCTGTTTATAATAATCTTGGGTTTATTATTAAACAAGCAGAGAAAAGCAAAAATAAATAAAAGTTTTTCCCTCCTAAATCTTCAGTAATCATTCATATTTCCTTACATATCCTTACCTAGAGGAGTAGAGCATGCATCTAAACTAGATACAGGAATTGGAGCTATGCCTGAAGCTACATCATTCCCACCACCCCAAAATTACAGACTAAACTCACTAAACAGGTGTTGGCAAGTGAAAGGCAGGAAACTACAATCTTACCCTTGCAGTGGATTCTACCTACGTCTGGTGGACAATTAAGCACAGTAAAATGCTTCCAACTCTTAGCTGACTTTTTTTCTTGACTGTTCTTTCTTTTGCATCTATTTTGCAAGTACGGGCTGCTCCAGGTCTTTCTGAAGGAGCAGAGCTCAGTAATCCTACTTTCAAGCAGATATTAAGTCCTGATGAGCATTAACAAATATAAACAGTGCAGAAGTACCAAAAGAGGAACAGACCAACTTCACGAGGAGTTCCTGATCTTGCATGACCACACCTGAAAATCTTCAGGGAGGACTTGAGCCCAGGGGGAACAGGCTTCAAGTGAAGAGAAACCTGTGCCTTGGAACTTGCCTCAGATTCCATTCAAACTCCTGTTTGAATCCAACAGGGCAAATCCTGGGACTTCTTCACTGCTCAGGATGTTCATCAGTGACATCCGTGCAGGATGTCACGGAGTCTCTCCCTGGAATATGCCTCTGTTCATCTCAGCTCCCCTACTGTGCTGCTGCTATATTTATCTTAGCTGCTGTCAGTCATTTAGATGTCAGTTTGCTCAGAACAGGACTGACACCAACTGCAGAGTTACCATTTACTTAAAAGATTCTTCCTTGAGCTGTGCTTTACTTTAGCATTCCTTCAGCAGTGGCCTCAGATGATTGTGTTTTCCCTCAGATTGGGTGACACTGCCAGAGGAATATCAAGAATGTGGAATTTAAACACCTGATCTCCTCAATTCATGGATTAACCAATCACAGAAAAATAAAACTGGCATCTGAGCTGCACGCTGCTGTTGCTTTATGATATACTTAACCCAAACTCCCTAATCTCATATTCCATTAATAGAATAACCAAGATCATAATTTGAGGGAGCTCCAAAGACAAAAGCTTGCTGGCTCTAGGTGCTATCTCAACTAATGGGATATTATTTCAATGAGAAAATTTAATAGATATATAGAGAAAACTAAATAAATACGCACAGCACTGCATTCATTTTATGCAATGAAGATTTCTCAAGGAAAAAAATATCTTTTCTGGAGAGCATGTTGTTTCAGAGTTAGATTTTTCCATGAAAATATATTCCCTCCCTTCTTCCTGGCTCTTCTCCTTAGATTTTCTGGTTTTCTTTGCCCAAAGGTGTTGGCTCCTTTTCTCTGGCTTGTCCCTCTATGGGTTTCAAGATTATTCCAAGTTGTTTTTACACAGCCTTCTGGACCATGTTAGGAAAAGGTGCTTTAAAAACATATTAAAATAATGTTATTTTTAATGGAGTTCAGGACCGACAAAGGCACTGGGCTGACTGACGATCCAAGTTGTTTCCATTAGGAGTACATCACCAGCTGGTCAGTCAAAAGCATGTAGAAAATGTTTATTGACATTTCCATGTAAATATATGTCATTAACTTTTCTTTAATACAATCAGGCTCCAAACCACGTGTATTTCAGCTCCTTCCCATTCAACCAGCCATTTACTCTGCACCTTGCATGTGTGGGGGAGCACCAAGGCCAGAGCCAAGCAGGAAAGATGCTGCATGACCTGCCAAGGGGCTCATTCCTTCCTGCACCAGCCTTGGCAGCAAACCGGAGGCAAAAACCCCAGGCGCAGAAATGCCTCCACAGACACCTCTACTCTTTCGCCAAACTCATTTGGTGAGTTTTTACTGAAACAGGAGCTTGATCATCACAGGAGGTCAAGTAAAGCATGAACTTGTGCCCTGCTGCCTCAGGCTCAGGGGACAGCTTCCCCTGCCTTAGTCTCACACAGTTAAGCCACAATCTAATCTTAACAAGACAGGTTCAGGCATGAAGACCCAGAGCAGGAGAAAATCCATCCACAAAGAGGGCAAATGCAAGCAAACAGAACTTCTCTCCCCAAAGTAATGCCACAATGTCAATAGAATGTTGCCTAAACCATCCTTGGGTCCTCCTGAAAGCAGCTTGCTGCCTCCTGTTCTCTGCCATGGGTTTGGGCAATCTCATTGCTCAGAGCTGGGATGTCACATCAGCTGGGACTTTAGGTACCTGCTGCGTTCCAGAGACGAAAAAAGACTCAACAGTCCCTGAAAGTCAAGCCCCAAAAGGAGTCAGGCAGGTTCCACGCACACACAACAGCCACAGCAGGACAAAACCTGCTCTTTGCCATCAGCTTGCCCCTGCAGCAGAGTGAAAGCACAGAAATCCCCTTCACACCCCTGGGTTTTTCAAGAGGGTGTTTCTTCCTGACTTGCCTGCTCTCCTTTCATATTATACAAACCTGAACTTCCTCCCTGGCTGTGTGCTCAGCGTGTTTCATTGTGCCTCCGTTGTTTTGAATTGTTTGCTAATTTCTGGGAAGCAACTCCACTTTCCACACCACTGGGATTATGTAAAGGGGGCAGAGACAATACAGAGCCTTGGTCATTCACTTCTCAACAGGGGAGCTCATTGATTTAACTACAAAAGTTTGCACTGTGCTGAGAGCTCTGAATTTCTCCAAACCACAGCTTCAAACTTTTAAAAAGATTACAATCAACATTGCTATTAAAACACAGAACCTGCTCTCAGAAGAGAAGAAATCTGTCCTAACACAATAAACTACTGATTGTTTTGAAAGCTTGAGTTGAAAGATATAGCACTGCTAGCCCCTGGATAAAACTTAGAGACCTAATAGTCTGAATTTCACATGCCACATATATTGAGAAAAAAAAATACACTTTTTCAAATAAAACTGGTCATTTTTTAGAAAACAATTTACAAAGATATGGACACAGAGGGTAAGATTCAAGCCATGTGCTTCTTGATATTCCTGAAGTCTCTTCCCCTTCCTGATCCAAACTCCATCAGTTCCAGTACCATCAGAAGAGATAACCATCTCTCCCATTAAGGGGAAGCCATTGCCATGTTTAGTTCTAAAATTGAGCCTATATAATGCATGGTAAAAAAGGGTTCTGAATCCACATGGAGAGCATTCAGAATCAGCACTTCAAAGTGTGATGTAAGGAAGGAACAACAACATATCCAGCTACAATAAACCCAGACAAAAAGTAGTTTCCCTCCCAAAAAATTCCTTCGCATTGTTTCAACAATTTTAAAAGATAGCAAAAATATTAATACCGCAAATTTTTTAAATGTTAGTAAGTACTTGGGTTATTTTATCTTGTTGGCTCCTGAGTGCATTTGCCCCCATCACTGTCACACCCAAGGTGCAGCTCTGAGCTCCATGGCTCCAGCCAGCTCCTCTTCCTGTTCATGGAGCGCACAATCCCACGCTGTCCACCCAGGCCTCAGCCAGCTGAGGACTCCTGGGCTCAGAGGCAGCTGTATTGCCAGAATCTCACACAATACTTATCAAGAAAACGTATTCCAGATAATCAGTGCGTCTGACAAACTGGAAAAGGGTCACAGCTCTGAGAAATGGGTTCCCAGTGCTTTCCCTTCACACATACAACCTTGTTCTCCCCAGATGAACAGCTGGGAGCCAGCTGAAATATAAGAACCTCTCCCCTCCAGACTGTGCTCTCTGTTTGGGGTTTAAGACAATTACACAGTTATTTGGTGTAAGAAAATCAGTCAAGGGGTAGACAAACTGTTTTATTTCTCACCCAGCTACATAACAAATTTCTAGGAGTGCTAACTCATCTGTCTTTCCACTATTTTACTTTCATTATAAGGTTGGGAATGGGAAGTCATTTTTCACAAGAAGGATCTTTAACTAGTTAGAAATTAAAGTGCTCAAAGGGGTGAGTCCTGTGGAATGGAACATCTATTATCTGGGGCCCATGGCTTTGGTTGCACCTTATTTATCATCACAGTGGGTCCTTCTCCAAACCCAACCTCACTCACCAAGACACAAACACAAGCAAAAGACATGTGACAATGAGACAGAAAGGTCCAAATCCAAAACCTCATTATAAAACAAAGCAGCAGAGTATCAAAACTGAGCAGCTGTGCTAAGAGAAACAGGACTGTCTCCCAGAGCAACCCCATCCTCCTAAGCTGAGTGGGAAGATGTCTTTCATCATCCCCAGCCTCTCCACCTCAGTACATCCTCCACTCAACTGCTGCTGCCAAGCTCCTGTCCTGTCAGTAATAAACAACGTGTGGGCGTCCTGTGTGACTGGTCCCAAGTGGATCAAAGCCATCAAGACTTCCACAACCAGTTTCCCGCCCCAGCACGATGGTAGGTTTCACCATGTTGACTGTCCCCATCACTGGTGAATGTCCCAGGCCCTCAGAGGACCCGAGCTGGAGCGGGTCTGGCAGATCCTACAGTGCAAAGGGCAGAATTAGCCAAAGTGCACAACTTATTCTTCCCTAATTCTCTATCTGAGGCACCTCGGAAGGGACAGGACACCGTTATATTTTTACTCCTGATGTGTGGGGAACATATTACTCTGTCTTGGTAATTTATCTAACTCTATTTATTTATTTTACTTCTTGTTACAGCAGGCAACTGAGCTGTGCTTCATCCTCTCAGATTTTAAAAGCATGAGGTGGCTGCAGTGGGTGTTGCACTATGACCTCATGGGCAACACTTGCTGCCATAATGTTGTGCAGATCTCTGCACTCTGCTCCTGGTTGAAACAGAAAATTAGATTCTTAGGAAAAACAAACACCTTGGATATAAGCAATGTTTCCCTGCAAGGATATTGCCACTGTAATCAATTTGCTCTAATAGCAAACTTTAACCTCCGGTAAAAAATTGCAAAAATAATAATGATTCTTAAAACCATGCTTTTCAGCTGCTGCCTGTGAATGTTTTGGGGTTTTTTCCCCTTATAGTAAAGTCTTCTGCTATGTTTTCAAATAGATAGCTACGGATTGTTGATTTTGTTCAAAAAGTTGATGTTAGTAATAATCTCAGATTTCTCACTAGGGGATGAAATTCTAAGACTCATTCCTGTCAATTCAATTTTTTTACTGCTACAACTTCTTTTAAAGAGGAGGAAAGCACCCCATTTACATGTTCCAGAGGCAAAAAAAATTTCCAACACCTCTTCACTTCCATGTTGTGAAAGCACATCTACCCTCTCACTCACCACAAAGAACTCTTCCAGTCTCAGATGAAGGCCCTGAAAGAACCCAGTGGTCCAGGGCTGCTTCCCTCACTGTTTAGCAAGGGTTACAGTGACTGCCCTCTACTATTTATGAGGCTAAAGCTCCAAATTATTTGCTTCTAAACACTATCATCATGATCACCAAGAGTCTCCAGAAGTAATTACATGGATTTTACAACCAATGAAAGAATAAAAAAAAATTAAAGGTCAAACCTTTTTGCACCAAAAGTTTGCTTCTTTCTTTTTTCATCGGCAAAAGAATCTCAGAGAGGTACAGGCTGAATTATTGTGACGTTTCTGCCTCCCCTCTACTTTTTAATTTGTAGAATTGCACAGCTATGGCTCAAAATACTGTCACCCTGAGACTAGGGTGATTGACTTTGAATTTACCGAACACCAAAGGTATATTTACTATATAAATTGCAGGTCTGTGCACTTCTGAACGACACTTGTATTCATCTGAACATCACATATCAGACCACTTTATAAACATGTTATTTAAGACTCACAGTATGCCAGCAAGCGCAGGCAGATGTTGAAAACCTTCTCTACTGCAATTGTTTCAGTGGCTCTTTTCATCCTCTATTTTACATCAGGAAAAACTAGAAATTACAGAGCACCAAAGGCTCGGGGACAGAGTGCAGGGCTGTGAGAACAAAAAAATAGTAATCAAGATAAAAACCAGGATATTTATTGTCAGGAAAAGCTATCTTAGAGTAACAGGGAGAATTGTTTTCATAGCCCAAAGACTAACTTCCGAGATCAAATCTCAACTCAAATAAATTCACTGGTTTATACAAAGGTTCATAGCTTACACACCTGCACATACCAAGACAGCTTCTTTATCAAAAGGTACCTCAAACACAAGTCAAACACACTGCTCAGTAAAACAAGAGGCAGGTCTTGGCCTTGAGTTATGACAGTCTTTTGTTGAAAACCTTTTCATGTGTTAGTGCCCTGCTGAGAGAAGTAAATACCCCAAGCACAGAGCTGAACACAGTCAAGTTTCCTCAATATTTCTATTTTTCACTCTGTCACCTTTTGGCCATTAAAATCAGTGTATACACAAAAAAACCAACCTGCATAAAACCCACAGGTGCAAACCTCTATGTCCAAACCCCCTGCCATGGGTGCCACTAGACCAGGTTGCTCCAAGCCCCATCCAACCTAGCCTTGAACACTTCCAGGGATGAGGCATCCACAGCTTCTTTGGTGTTGCAAGTGTCTATGTAGGCTGTAAAATGAATGAATATTCTTCAGGCAATGCTACTGGGTTCATTGAGAGATGAAACTCACAAACATTTCTCAGCTATCTCTACTGCTCAAGCCAGCTTTCTGTGAGTTAGCTCTCATATCTGCCAATGCACAGGTATTGCCTTTGCTGGGGGGACTTGTAAAATTCATTACCAGGACCTCAAGGTTTTATTAGAATTTCTTTCATAAGGTCAAATCAATCAGAGAGATTTGTATGAGTTTCCACCCACTAAGCAGTGCTGGGGGTGTTGGGGCCCTGGCTCCGCTCCCCTTGCTAACGCAACAGAAACCCTGTATCTGATCTTCCTAAAGGAACTGAGTCATGGTTTCAAAAACCCCATCCAAGCTTTACTGCTCACACCTGCACCGAGCACTCTGAGGTGTGTTCTGCACATACACCTTTGCCATCTCCTCAGCATCTTGCTCAATATACATTTCCCAAAAGTACCCACCTGGCACCAGCACGTTCCTTTGGAAGCCAGACCCTGCTGGAGTGTGGAATCACTCCAGGGAAGGCAACTTGTATCAGCTGAGAGCCTGACCTATATTTACCTGCTTAACTTTGGGCACCCTATAACTCTGTGTCTTCATTTGCAACAACCTGATCTGTTAACTACATCCCTGTACTCCAGCCTGCTAGGAAAACTCATTTTTAGTTCGTTCCCACTAAGTGCATACTCAGGTCTTTTTCTCTGCTGTGTATAGGGATGGGTGGAGTGGGGGAAAGACTGAAAGAGGGATGTATGTTTTTTTGTTAATTTTTTTTTAAGAGGTGTGATGTGATTTTTATTGTATGACTATTCACCTGCTTTCTGTGACCTCCTAAGCATATTTAAGAGGGAATTTGACACTGGGACCAAACATGAGGCTGGGGGGAGTAGTCAGCTAACAAAAACCACATGTGCTCAAGCATTTTGCTTTGCCTCACTAATACTGAAGTGATTTGTTTTGCTCAGTAAAGCGCTTGCATTTCAGCTCAGTCCTGCAGGGAAAAGCTAATCCTCAAGTTATGGCAATACAGGCAGCTGATACGGGGAAGGAAGGAGGGGGCCAGAGAAACACGGGAAGGAGAAAGGAAAGATTCAGCATTTTAGCCTGACCTGACTCCAGGTTCACACGAGAAGAGGTGAAGCTGCAGCTGTCATGCCAAAGGGAAATGCAGTCATTTATAAACCCAAGGAAGTCTCCTGGGAAAGAGAAGTAACAAAAAAAAACCCACCAAAACTAGAGTTAAGGGCAGGTTTTTCCCACCGGGTGAGAGACCCAGTGCAACCAGACCAAGCTCTGGCTCTCCTCTCAGAGAAGTTCTGGCCAAACTTCCTCCCTGACCCAGCAGGGGCAGATGCCACCAGCCTTTCCCACATCATCTCTCCAGGAGATCTCCTCCAGTGTGAGAAGCTCCACCATCAAAGCACACAAATCCATCCCTTTGCTAATACACAAAAGATCTCATGGGAACAGCTACTGTCCACAGTGGCTGAAGGCTGAGGAAAAAGTCAAATTATATCTTGACTCTCCTTCCCTCCCCCCATCCTGAATGTCACTTTCACTTGAGAATTGACTCATATCTGCTTTTGGTGAGCATGAGAAAATTGTTGTCTGTGCAGCTGAATGGGGAATAACCACTGTGAATATGCATGATCTGATACTGGTATCTCCTCAGGTATTTCAGCACGTCTCAGAGGTGAGAGAGAGAAGCAAGGCTGAGTACTCGGGAGGTTAACAACCACAGCAAACAGCAAATCATTCAGAAAAGCATTTGATCAACACAGAGACAGAAAATTGTATAGCAAACTGGTGTGTGACCTATAGGGCACAACAACTCAAATTGCAAGAGGGGCTCATGAGGAAGGAAAAAAAAAATATATAGCCAGCAGGATTCCCAGGCTAAAATAAAAACTACAGCTGCCAGCTGGTTTGTTCACATCGAATATCTGAACTGGGCTTTCTGGTTTCTCTAAAACTCATTTCATGAGGAAAAATAAAATTGTGATAAAAATACAATTCCTTTCTTATGGTGGCTACTTGGGTTCATGATTTCTGTGACCTGACATTGAGAAAGATGTGATGGGAACGCTCCTCCTTGTGCTAAGTGCCCTGGCAGCAAGTGCTTAGCCTGGCAGGGGAGCCCAGGGTTTCACCAAAGGGCAAATTATATCCTGCTAATTGAACCAGCATCGTTTTAGAATCTCCCCATGAGCCTGTCAGGTTTGTGCATGGGCAACTGTGAAGATCTTAATGGACCTGGGAGGCTGAATCAAATAGAAGGACCAGGCAAGAGCAGAGAAAATAGGACACAGCGGGAGGGTATCAAATCCTTTCGGGTTAATAACGCACCTTCCCGGGATGTGAAGCAGATGCCCAGAACTCCGGGCTGTGTTCGTTAATTGCCGTACACGAGAAAAACCCAGCAAGGCTCCCAGCACACACAAAGCTCTGGCAGAGAGAAAGGAGGGGCGGGGGAAAGAATCCAGCCCTCCCCAAGAAATGCAATTAATACATTTGCTGCAGCTTTGTGTCACGTTCCCTCAGCACCACTCAGCTCCAGTTGTCAGCATCTATCTGGAACGAGCTGCTCCACAAAGGCAGTGGCCCCGCTCACACGGAGAGACAAGGGATAAGATTTCAGGAAAGGCTGAAGTCCACTGTTAAGGGATTCGTCCCATATAAATTGCCTGTCAGCTACAGCTGAAGTACAATATTGGCTGTCCTTCTCCTGGTGAGTAATAACGGGACTTTGCCGAATACAGAGGTACCCGACTTCCATGGAAACCAAAGTTGAGTTCTGATCTGATGACTAAAATGCAGCTCACTTACTTGTGAGAGGAGGTGCCAAAGATGAACCATAAAAGGGGACTCAAAGGAGTACCTCTGTTTTTGCTCCTGAATCATCTGTGCTCTGCAAGGGTACAGGCAGAAATACAACAGCAACACCCGAGTGTTAGTAAAAATCCCGACAAAATCAAGTACTTGCACAGAGAGGCAATTCCTTTTTCTGAGCATGAGGAATCAGAGCAGAAAAAACAGATAAAAAGGAATTTTTTTATCATCCCAGATGTACTCAGTAGAGGATCTGAGGCCCAGAGAAGCTAAATAACTTGCCTAAGATGAAACAAAGGGTTGGAAGGTGGATCCAGCATATAAATCCATATCTTATTTGAACATATTCAGTACTCTGACCATGCTCTCTCTTTCATATGGTAACTCATAAGTAGGCTTGGGTGTATACCTCATAATACCATTTATTACACACATACATCTTCCAGCACAGGCAACCAAGCTCCTTGTGGGATTTGACTCCTGTGTTTAACTGGCAGGCTTGTTTGTGGAACCAACAGGTGCATTAGAAGTGAACAGAGAGCACATTCTCACATCACAAAACATGTGCTGCAAACCATGTTATGAGAGACTAAGCCAAGGAGCAAACACAAAACCATCCAGCACCCTCCAGCCCCTCCAGATGGCCAGGAGCCTGGGGAGGAGCACCATGCCCTCCCAACCAACAGCCTGGGATGCCCTCAGGCTGCCCACACAGGCACTCCAGGAGGACTTGAGTCATTTGCACCATCTTTTCCTTACCTCTCGCACCTCTTCTTCTCAGTGTTTAATCCCAGTGAATAAGCAGCAGGGCTTTCATATTGGATTCACTTTGGCCATAGCAAAAAAAAAAGTACCAGAAGGAAGAAGCAAGAATTTGGAGAAGACTGTGGCTGATGTGGAGTATCCACATCATTGGCCAAACATTGCCCCTGACTCCTTACACCTTTCTGGTTGGTCTGTGTGAGGGCAAGGAGCATCAGATGCTACCAGTCTGTGTAGACCCACTTATTACCTCAGAAGATGCAGGTTTGTGACAGGGACTGGAGAGAAAATTGTCTTTTAATATCTTCCTCCAATGCATCTTGATTCTGCCACCTAGTGCAAAAGCCTGGTCTGAATATGGCTGATACCAAACCCTTTTAAAGGAAGAGCCACATTAAAACAGCTGAAAATTTCCCTTGTCCTCACCTTACCAAAGTGATTTTTTCTTTTTAAAATTGCTATGAAACAAAGAGAATGGCTCAAATGGAAAGAAATTATCTCCATTGATCCAAAAGAATTTTCATGGAAAACTTTGGGCCAGAGAAAAGGTGACATCTTCAAACTGTGCATGTGACTGACATCTTCTCTTACCAGGCCCAGATGGGAGTGATGTCTACAGGAGTGCTTAAAATTAGTCTGGGTAACAGGACTGCTGCTACTGTTGTTGGGAACTGTCCTATAGCCAAATTTATTTCACTCTCAGTATGTTTTTCCTGATGTTCGGCCAAAGTCTGTCTCTTTGTTTCATTGTTAAACGTGCCTGTATCTCTGCACCACTCAATGCCTCCCTTCTGGGAGTTTTTACCCTCAATAATGTACAGTTCATTTATTATTGTGACTCTTCTCACAAATCTAATCATGGCAGTGGGTGAAAAGGGTTGGGACAGGAAGATAAAGCTTATCACATGTACTTTAGGCCTCATCTCTCACCCCAACAGAGAGGTACTTTCCCAACTGAAGACTACAGATCCCCAGTCTGACCCAGGAGCTTTTCAACAATCCCAGGAGGCAAAACAGCATCTCATGAAACATGGGACTACGTCCCACTCCGAAGGACGAAATGACACCCTCTAACAGGATTTTACCCTGTGCAGGACTCAACAGTTTTTCCCTTGAAAACAAGCTGCAAATAATTGGATAAGCAGTCTCCTATTTCCAGGATACAGACCAATGTACTTGGAGTAGCTCCAGCCCTGCTGCTGTGATAAACTCAGTTTAGATTATCCCTTCTGCACACACAACTCACAGAGAGAAATTGGATTGCTAAAAGCAAAGCAAAGGTAAACACCAGCTTTGGATGTTCCCCTAGTGCTATCCAGGATTCCTCCCCACTTAGAGGTATGTTGGTTGATTTTTACCACACATTCTTCTCTTTGCTGAAACATCCAACTGCTGTTCAGGAAGACCCAATTATGAAAAAGAAATTCTGCCACAAAAACATACAGTAAATACACAGAGAAACCACTTTGCAATGGCCCCAGGTTAGTCACACCTTCCCGGGGTGGAATCATCCCCAGCTGTGTTATGGTTGTCCAAATCACACTGCTGGTCCCAGTCACACAACAAACTCCTCAAGGCTTGAATCAACATCATCTAAGTTTGTGCAGATGCCAGAAGGTTTCTCACATTCAGCAAACTGTTTCTCTTGGGCAGAAGCCTGACCACGCTCTTTATCCACCACTGCAGCCCCCAGGGTGGTTTCTTTTGGGGTGGACACCATTGTCTGTGCCCAGGGGCCGTTCACGTCGACAAATACTGATTCAGTCCACCTGGCCTGTCTTCCTGACACTGACTTTCGAGGGGGCCTTGAGACAAGGAGAACATAGCTGGGCTTGCAAGGAGAACGGGATCCAACAATTGCCAGTCTTCCAGGCATTCAAACCCTTTCTTGAACGTACCTTGGAAATATTTTTTCCCTGACTCAGTTAGAAATCTGCACTCATTTTTTCCCTGCCTTTAGCATCTCCCTCTGGTTTCTCCTAACAAGGTAAGTTGCAGCATAAGCTGGCAGCCCCTGTGAACAGGAACAAGAGCACACTCTATGATTTACTCTGAACACTGCTGTGGAAAAGCTCTCTCCAGATGTGTTGTGCTAGACAGAGATGCTCTCTAACACAGGGAGGACAGCTGGTATTTAAAGTGCTTAAAGCCATAGGATAGTACCAAGAAATTGGTCAAACAAAATCAAACCCAGTGATGAGGCACCAAGAGAGGTTTGTAGCAAAGGTGGAAGTCTCCTCTCTGAGTTTCAGGAATAACTGCATATATAGAGTTCCTCAAATGCCTCCATCAGCACACAGAAGCAGTCTTTTAATTTCTGGCTCTCTGAGAGGAATGCAGTTGGTTTTGGCTCCTCTGTTCTGTCTGCTGGGCAAGGCACCTGAAGAGGAGCTAAACCCAGCCAGTCTGGAACAGCAGTGTCCCAGCCCCAGAGCCACCTTCTGGTGGGGCAGGCTGCATGTTCTTATGGAAATCATTCCTGCCAGGCTGCCCCAGAGTTGTCTTCCAAGGTCCATACACACAGAAAAATTCAGGGAAGGTGCCCTCAGTCTAGCCAGGCTGCTCTGGATGCCTTTAAGTTCTCTGTGAAGCCCTCGGGGCAGTGCTAGCCCAAGGATTCTCTAGCAAATGGGACCCTTTTATGGGAAAGTCTAGACTTCCTAATGACCTCGGAAAAGCAGCCAAGTGCTCCTCCACCCCGCCAGTGCTGCCTGCAGGCTGCTGTCTCTGTCCCACTGCCTGGGGAACCCTTCTCCTGCCATTGCTTCATATTCTGCAGCTGCTTTTGGTCTTCAATGTGACAAATCACTTGTTTCACAGACTTTCCTCCCCTGTTACGCCTCATCTATGTGGTTAACATAATAATTCCATATCTCCATCACCAAACAGGTACCCTTGGAGGTACCATACTTCATGCTACTGACTAAACACATTTATTTTCTTTAAAAAAAATAAATTCAAGTAACTAATACATTTCCTGACTCGTTCCTACATGCACCTCTCAGCATTTCCCCTTTGCCAGTATTAGCTACACAGCCAGCACAGCTTCCACTAACTGCTTCCCTCCTCACACAGGCCTCAGATGAACTCCCAGCACTCCCTCCATATACTCCAGGCAGGTTTTATTCCCATCTCACCTCCTCAGCAGCACACTAGATCAGTTTTCTCAGCTCCAGCACGAGAAAAGAAACGAGAATGCAAATAAACCCTTTGCAATCTTCCCCTCACCACTCTTGACCTTTCCTGCCCTATCCATGGGCTTCTAGCACAAACCACACAGAGCGGAATCACAGAATGGTTTGGGTTGGAAGGAACCTTAGAGATCATCTCATTCCAACCCTCTGCTAGGGGCAGGGTCACCTTCTGCTAGACCAGGTTGGTCCCTCAGGGTGCTGTGGATGGTCCTTCTGCACACGTACAGGGCACAGACTCACACAAACCCCTCTGCACTCAGAGCTCCTGACCCCACATTTAAGGAAGGAGGAAGCTCTCCCTGCTCTCCTCACATATCCTGGCTGTGAGGCTGCAAAGCACCACACACGGACCCTGTCTCTGCACCTTTAAACCAGCTGAAGGGCTCAGTTCAGAACAGGAACAGAGTGTTTGACTTCAGCAGAATTTAATCGAAGAGGCACAACTTTCTTTGGCTCCTCCGGGGCTGATGCACAGCTCTCTGGCATTATGTTCCCTAATGAGGGCCACCTGAAGCCCAAAAGGGTGTCTGAGCACAACACAGTGCTCTCTTTTCACGATGGGCTAACAAAAAAAATAATACTCTGAGTATTTCTCACTCACAGATAAACTTGGCCATCACACTAAGGAAATTAAAGCGAATAGAGCCAGTCTGTCAACTGGAACGCTCCACCTGCTGCCTGCCCTGGCTGTTACTTTAGATGGGTCTTAAATTAAATGTCAAATAGTGTTTGGCACAAGAGCCTTGTGACTGCCGTTAGAGAAAATCTGACACCTTCCCTGTTTCCCACTGCTCTCTACTGCTTGGCGAGGGGTAGGGGAAGTACAGACTGTCTCACCGCTCTCTATTTTTTTCCCCTGATTTTTCTCCATGAAGAATAAAAAATGTCTTGGGTTTAATCAAAGTGACTGCAAAGCGTGCAGTGTTAGGTAACATCAGGGACAATTGTGGGGCATTTAATTTCATTTGCTTTCCCAGCACTTCCACCCAGTTGACATAACAAACACCTATCAGTGCTTTCTCATCTCTACCTGCTCCAGTTTCAGTACTTTTGACTCAGAGTTTTAGCATCTTTTTAGCAAAACAGGAGCTGAACAACTCTACCACATAAGACACCCTGTCACCTTGCAGTGCCAACACACCCGTGCCAACCTGGTGAGTCCCCCTGCCACGACTTTACCATCACCCGGATGTTCCCTTCCACTGCATCCCCAGGAGATAAGCCACGCACAACACACTGGAGACCTCCCAGGAACTGGCATTCCCTAACGCCAGGTTAGGAACTGGGCTTCGAGACAGCAATCGGGTTATTATAACAAAACAGCAATGACAACTGAGCCACAGCAACTCTCCGTGAGCACACACAGAGCCAAAGGGAAATGGAAATGGGATTGCACCCAGCTGAGACCACCCAGACTGCCTGCACCATGCCAGTCTTTGTGCAGGGGTGAGTCTGTTCCCTCTTGCCATTCTCCAGGCTGAGACACAGATCTGAGCAAACCTATCCATCTGCAAGGATGCAGAATTCCCTCTGCTCCATCAGGAATTATTGGGGAACAGAAAGTGTTTAGCAGAACTACAGTTCATAGAAACAGAGCACCTGCTGTGAAAGGGCAAAAGCAAAACCAAGTTATCATAAAGTGTCTAGAACCAGAACAAACACTGAGCTGATCTCGCTGCCTCGTGTTTCTCTCTTACAACAGAAATGTGCTTTCCTTCAAGGTCTGAAAGTTCCATACTCTGTGTCTGTGGATGATAAAGAGTTAACTGCCAATGGCCACAGATTATGTAAGTATATATACGTATTTTAAACTCATCTGAAGACCAAGTACTCTGTTCCTCATTCACACCTGGAATCCAGTTTGGGTTCACACGCACTTCATCTCCACTCTATTGCTTTTATCCCTGCAGAAAGTTCCTGGCAGCATCAGTGAGGGTTTCAGCTCTGCCTCTGTGCTCTGGGAAGTTCACACTGAGCTCAGAGTGCTGCTACAAGGGCTGTGAGAAGATGAGCCTTTCCCATGGACTTGTTACTATTCCATGTCTGCACCCAGCTGGGGCTCAGGAGCTGCAGAGAGGAAAAACAGGAACAAATATATTTATTGTTTTAACCCCTCATCTCCCAAGGAAAAAAAGGAAAAAATAGAAGAAGCCTGTGGGTTGAGGTGAATTCTGGGCAAAGGCTAAAGGGATGTGAAGGGGAGGCGGTGAGTGTAAAATATGAGGAAACAAGAGAAAAAAGGATAGATATTTTCTACGATATTCTAATTAAATTTTACTATTTTGAATCCTGCATTGATCACACTGGCAGGCAGAACTTACACAGTGATGATGGTACTGGGTCTGTCCTGAATTTGTCCCTGCCCCTGTGGAAGTAGGAAAGATTGCTAGAGACGGGGAGCACAAGGGGCTCCTCCACTTTTGTGGAAACTCCTTCATCAAGACAAAACCATGCAAAGCTAGTGCCAGTCAGAGGTTCAAGGGATGTGTGAAGCTGCAGGTGCCTGAAGGCAAAGGCATAAAAGTGGCTCCAAACTCTGCACTCACCTGCAGCAGGGAAGGCTGAGTTCTTGAATTAAGCTGAAATACATTTGCGCAGTCAGCAGCGCCTTTCATCTAAGCATCTTAGCTGACGTGCACGGTGTTAAGTACTACACACTCCAGATCATAAACCTGGTGCAGAAAAATTAAGTGACAACATCCAAAGGTTCCCCAGCAAGCTCTTGGAGCTGATGAGGGAGCACAGACTGGTAGACACCTACCTGTGGCCGCTTGCCAGCACTTCCCTATCAAGGGCAATCTCAAAACCCCTTCCTTCTGCTCAGCAGTTTTTTGCTATTACAGAGAGATAGCACAGGCTCTTCAAGCAGCACAGTGCTGGCTAACTGGAAAATAAGTATTTTCTTCTTCCATTTTTTTTTTTTCCTCCCCCAGGCAGCCTGTAGCTCTCTGTGATGTGCTCTGCTGATGGGTAAAGCAGAGCAGGAAAGACCCTCAGTACTTCCTATGCAAAAGGGAAGCCTAGTGGGATAAAAGAGATGCTCCGCTTTTTCTCATCCTTACCTCTCCCACCATACTTTCCAACACATAACACTCCTTGTTCTCCATGAACTCCTGAACTGCTGCAAGGCTCTGCTTAATTTCCTACATGCCCCCAAGGCCTCCCAGGGCTTAAAAGAAAAAGACCTTTGGAAAGGATTTCGAATAGTGCAGGGGAACTTCCATCCTATGAAGTACAGTTATTTGTAAACTGCTGTGCAATTAAAGTGCTGCCTGGGCACAGCAGGAGCTGAGGGAAGTGTGCCATGAGCTGTGCCTGCTATATTCATCCTGAGCCCATGTGTCCACTCTCCCCACCAGCTGACTGAGCTGCTGGCACTGGGTAGTGTCCATCTAATGGGAGAGAACAGTCTCATCAAGAAGGGGGTTAGAGGGGCAGAGCTGTGGGGGTGCAGCATAGGGTGGTCTGTGCAGCCTGCTCCTCCCCACCTTCCTAACTGCAGTTATCTCTCCATGGAAAAAATCCTCTTAACTACAGATAATTTGCTCAACCAGTGACAGACACTGTTGTGATACACTTCTCTTTTCCTCCAAAAAATCAGTTTCCATCAGAAATCCAATGCAGGAGCAGGAAAGACCCCTCCAGCACCATCCCCTGCAGGCTCCAGGGTCCATGGAAAAAAACCAGCAATTTTCACACCATGTTTCCACGATAGCAGTGAGTGGTGCTGCACAGGCAGAGGGTCACCACTGGAATGCAAGTGTGGGCAGAGGAAAGTTTGAAAGGGGAAAAAAATGCCTCTCCTGCCATCAACACTGTATCTGACAGAAGAGGGAAACAGGAAGAAGGATGCCAGCTGTTTTGATAGCTGTTCTCAGTTTAATGTGTCCTCCAAGGTAAATATACTCTCCTAAAGGAACAAGATCATAATTGGGTCTGTGAAAATTTGCCTCTCAAAGCACTAGAAAACCCAAAGTACTGTACCATGCAGCCAGGAAAGAAAGGCAAAGATAGAAAATGCTGCTTGAGGGCTACAATATATTAAGACCTGACAGGAGAAGAGACATCCCACACAGCCAGGGAAGAGTCATTGGAAGAAGAGCCAACAACAATTACTGAGGTGATGTCTCAGTCTGTAAGACAGGACCAGAGAAAAGCCTGGAGAGCAAGCTAACTCGTATTTTGCAAGAAAGACCTCAGCCCTGATCATGTTTCGCTTGCTCCACAGGACAGTTGGCAACCCACAGCTGGGCCAGACTGGCAAAGGTCCACCAGCATTTATCCAGCCTTGCCCACTGGTACTGGCAGCCAAGAGACTGACCGTGGGGACTGAAGGCATTTACTGCTGTGCAGGGCCAGCCCTTTACCACTGCAACAGCACAGAACCTCAGAATGCACATTCTCTCCTAGCACCTATGGGCAGCAAAGGATTTAACTGGAAAATGCTAATCCTTTTTAATAATATGACCTTTATGGTCTGTACTTTGCTAGTTTTAATGAGCCCGCCTGCAAGGGTTGATTGATTTACTTGCCTGGTGCTCTCAGACTCAAATTTATTATAATTAAGTTGTTAGTTAAAGAAGTTTGCCTCGCTCACCGTGCCTGGGACCTCAGGTCATTATTATTAGACTCTCACATGCATCACCCCCATCATTTCTGCATCTAGAAATTAATGAGAGATTGGCAACACCGCTCCCCTCCCCTCCACCCCCCACACTGCCCCTGCCATGGTTACTTTGGCAGCAGAGGGGCATGAGCAAATGGAAAGGCAGGATGGAATACGGGTTTCTGTGCACAAGCGAAGCGCCTGACTCACAAAACCACTTGGAGCAGAGTGAGCGAGGCGAGGGCGGCCTTCCAGCTGCAGGCACTGCCTGCTTTCATGGCACTCAGGGGCAGGGAGCTGAGTGCATGGTGACAACGCGCAGAGTCTGGGCAGATTTCCGCGTGCTGGACGAGGGAGGAGGACTGGAGAGTCATGCTTTTTTTACTTAATCAGTAAAGCAGCTGTTTCCCCCTACCCTTGTCTAGAGAATAATGGGGCATTATGCTCTCAGTGCAATAAAGGGGCCGTGCTCACACGATTACATCACATCACCGTGCAGAGCCAGGGATGGGATGAAGCTCAGGAAGAGCCAGCAACAATTGCTGAGGTGATGTCTGCAAGGCACAGACCTGGGGAAGACACAGGACGGAGATTGCTCGTGTTTTGTGAGCTCCACCAGAGGCCGAGGGCCGGCAAACTCAAACCTGCTCGTGCCTCGCTGCACTCCAGGGATGCAGTCCCAGAGTCTGTATCCATCAGGGAGCACCTACTGTGTGTCCCAATCCCCCTCTGAGCCACAGAATGCCTTCGCTCCCCCATGGCACTGTGTTTCTTTCACAAAGCACACAGGTGCATGAGCTTATCACGGCTGGGCTCAGCCTGAAGCTGCCTTTGCTATTGAGGGTGTGTGACATCCAGATTATAAATTCCTTTCGACACACTGTATTTTCGCTGCTCTATTTGAGGTATCTCTACTCTAGTGCAATCTTAATCAGTGATTAGATTTCGTAGCCATTACAGCGAGCAAATAACAAGATTTCATTGATAATAAATAATAATAACAAATAATTTTCCAGAGACATTTACCCATCTTCCAACCTGGCCAGACACAAGCCAGTTCCAAAAGTGAAGTTGTGTAACTGGACTATGCAGTGCCCTCTACAGGCTAATAAATTCTGCTTGAGTTAACTCTGGCCACGTGGCATTTGGCCAGGTCAGCTCACAGCAGGTCAGCTGAGAGCTTGGGTCGAGAGAGCTCTTGCTGTGAGGAACAGGCTGGATAAACCCTCTGAGCACACATTGAAGGTGGATTAAGCCAAGCCACAAAAGGGTTTGCACCATTCACCCTATGGGAGTCTGTTGAGGAAGGAGGACAGAATATACATGGGGTGTGTGCTAACCTCACTCTCTGACAGTTCCAACAGGAGTCATCTGGCTCACTATCACCAAAACAACCTTGTTGTATCTAGAGAAGTGGCACATCAGCATATTTTGACACAGAACTACCAGCAACAAGGTCACCATAACCAGTATCATCCAGAGGATGAGAGGACCCTTGAAAGCAGGTAGAACTCAAGGAGCACAGCAGCCAAACCAAACTACTCTATAAAATTCCCGAAGGAGTCATAGCTGTGAAATTGCCCGCAAAGGTGAGAGAAGAAGCCCAGGCAGAAGTCCCTTGGTGTGCTTTTGGTTTGGACACCCTTCTCTGAATGAAGCAGTCAAGATTCTCAATCCCTCCTCTCTTCTACAATCTGGTCATGGGGCTACATAACCATTTCTCTGACCCTAACCAAGGCAATATTTTAATGAGATGCTCTGGGCCATGGTTAAGTCTGCAGACACGTTTACGTACCCTTCGTGAGGAGACGGAAATGACGGGAATGAGTCATGACAGGTGATGGAATGATTCAGACATCCATCCACTCGCTTTCCATGAGCTGTATCACTTCTGACTGCAATAAATTGCCCATATAAAAATAATGGGCTGTTAAATTCCAGGGCATCTCTCAAAGTCAGAGACTCCTATTTCTAGGATGGTACTTTCAATAAGCAGATTTATTTGAGAATTGGAAAAAAAATGCTCCCTGGCACATTTAACCTCAGTGCAAGCACTAGTGCTGCTATTTAATTAATTAGATTTTAGCTTTATGGACTCCCAAGTTAGTCCAGCTCAGAGCAGGCAGAGAAATACAGAGACCCACAGAAACGTGTTGCCAATGAAGCGAAGTTCATAATCAGGCTTAACTATCACACGTGTTAATGGCTGGAAAAGCTGTAACTATTAGTTCATTTCTGTGCTTTATGAGATGTATTTACATGTTAATGACTATGGCAAGTACAGGAATCTGCCTGAAAATTAAAACATTCCTGTAGAGAGGTAGTGAGGTCCAACCAGGCTGACAATGTGTTAAGGCCAGCAAAGTCATCAGGAAAAAGGAAGAAACATGTTACAATCACTTACGTGACGAATATTCTGGATTTCAGTAGCTTTTATGGATGTCTCTTCTGATTCAAGATGAGATTTTGTGAGCATGCAATAAAAAAGTAGTCGTAAGTTATTAAATTTATCCTGACTGGTTATTAAGGACTGTGAATGACAATCAAGGGAAGGTACTGGCCCAACATTTCTTGGAGTCAAGGAGGACTCATGCATTTTCAAGGGAGGAAGAAAATCTCCTCGGTGTTTGCAAATGGGAAAATAAAATCCAGACCTATGACATGTGGTGTTTCAAAGCCCTCTACACCACACCTGACATATATTTTTCAAGCTCTTTGTACTGATGCCCCAGCCAAACTCTAAGTGGTTGCCCACTTTCTAACTCAGCTCATTTTCCTGCCAGGAAAAGCCATCAAATAGTGCTGCTGTATTTCTTTTAACAGTGTGTCCTACCCAAGATAAAACATCAGAAAAGGTCACGGTGCACCTCAGTGCCTCCTTTAATGGCTTCAGTAGTCCTCACTCAGCAAGTGCAGGTTCCCTGAGGATATGTCTGTCCCACACCTCCCAAAACCCCTTAAAATCTCTCAGCTTATCTCAGGGCAGAGTTTACTCCTTACAGTTATTTCTTGGTTGAAAATTTTCTGTTTCAGTGGTGGTTTTCTCCTGAAGCCAACACATCCATCTACCTGCTATCCTCACCATCCACCACCGTCATTTTCAGGTTCAGGTCCAATTCAGCAGTAGAGATTTTTTTGTTGGTTCCACCACTGATGCAAAGGCAAGCCTTATCTGCAGCAATGCTTGATTTCCATTCTGGAACACAGATCCCTCTGCAAGCCTGAACCATCCTCCTTTATAAGATATTTTCAAAGCACACTTGAAATCCCTTTAATCTTACCCTGCTCTGAAATAAAGTCCATGATGTCTTTCCCTGCCTATCTGAAAAGCATTCTCACCAAGAGAGTTTGCGTTAGTCTCCCACAACACGTGTAACTGAATTATGCTTTCAGAAAGTTGCTGTATTGATCTCTCTGCTGATAAAAGAAGGCATGTTAAAAGACATTTTTTACTGCTGACGTGACTGCACAATAAGCAGGATAGGATAAAAAACATGCTCTTCCTTGCTAGCAGACAAAGAGAATCCCTTGACTACTCCCACAATGGAGAAAAGCAGATCCTAATGCAAAACCAATGCATTAATCATGTTTGATTAAGTAAACAGTGAGTTTTCTACTGTGGTGGCCACATGTCATTTGTCATATAGACTCTCTGGTCTGGTTAAATGAAAACTAAATTGGGCTAAACAACCAACTCCACTGTCTGCTGTCAGGAAGATCCAAGAGGGGAAATTCTGCTAAAGGCACTTATTTATCTTTCCATCCTAGCTGAAGTTAGTTTATATATTTGTGTTTACACATAGCTAGGTATGTACATTAATGATGGGCTGTGTTGATGAAAATGTAGGGTTGAGCTGACCAACAAAATAAGCGTGGGGAGAGGAGGGGAGGATTGGATCCCAGCCCAGGAAGATCTGTGAGGATCTCCCTTGTGCAAAAATAGAGATTGTGCCAGTTTTGTGGTTAGCTGCCTAAACCATACTCTGCCTTTGATCAATGCATTTATTTTAAATTCCCCCGACACCTTGAACTGCCCAGTTACAGCTCCAATATTGACAGATCAGCCAGACTCAGTATCTAAAGCTAACCCAAGCGAGATCTAAACTCAAAGTGTTTCTCGGCCCATGGACACCCTCATCCTTCCCTCCCCCAGCCTTTTCTCCGTGATCCCCATGCCCACAGCACCAGGGCACCCAACAGAGCAGTGGATCCCAGTTCACACTCCATGCTGTGTCTCAGGGACACAAAATATCCCACCTGCCTCTCCAGCTTCCCACCCTGGCACCCAGACGGTGGGTCAGGGCTGCCACACACATTCTCCCACTGCCTTCCAGCTCTGGAGCAATGCCAAGAGCTCCAGTCCACTGAGGTCAGTGGAAGTTTTCCTTTTGGCTTGAAGGAGTCTCTCAATCCTCAGGGGTGGAGGTGGGAAAAGAAGCCAAGCTGGAGGGATGCTGACCAACACAGGACCTTGTCTTCTTCCAGAATCAGCTGCCAGTACTTCAGAGACTTAATCATGCCCAGTTTCTCATTCTCTTTTACTCCATCATTTTCTCGTCCACACCTATACTATCACCTAAATGTTTACAATTTGTAATTCAAAGCCTAAAGAATTCCAGAAAAAAATGTTTACTTCCCTGTAAAAAACTGGACAACTCTGGAAGACAGACTATTGTTATAGCAGAAGATGAACCTATTAATATTCCAACAAATTCACTTTCCCTTGAAAGCACCTACCCCTTTTTCTCTATTTTGACACTTGAGCATCAACTTTGGCAGAAAAGGTAAAATGCTGCTGTTCTAATTAGGAATTAAATTGTAATTACTGTACTCTGATGTAGATAATTACAGATATAGCAGAGAATTATGAATCAAGAACCCACAGCACAGGAGATGAATGGATGAAAAGCCTTTCTCCAGAAACTGAAGGATTTTGTGTCCACACATACTGGTCTTGATTATTTCTGCTGCAGTGAAGGGATCCCACACTGCCCAGCCTGCACAGATGCCAGAATAAAGAAATCACTTTCCACTTCAAAACCATCTGAGCAGAACAATCATCACATAAACAAATAAACCTCTCGGGGCAAAAGCTACCCCAGTTTTGGCATCATTGATAGAGAATTTCAGCCTCTCTAGTTTTCCACCCTCATTTGCAGGTTTCTGGCAATTTCTCTCTCATCTTCATGCGCATTCAGTTAAAGATGCCTTGAGATAAACTGCAAGATTTCTGTGAAGCATTTGCTCAGCCCCCCTCCTATTCCTACCCTGCTAGCATCACCCTGGGAAAGGAGCTCTGATATCAGGCTGAGAGAAAGTCAATAGCTGACAGCAAGGAAATAATCTGAGCCATTGATCCTCACTTCAGCCTTCAGAGTCAATACAAACCAAAGGGAAGACACATGCTTATAAACACACACAAAAGGGAGTGAATATATTAACTCCCAGTGTGCTACAAAGACTAGGAATGGCTAATGTGATTAATGAGCACAAGAAATGCCGAAAAAGGCACATCCAGAGAATGAAGAAATTGCTTATCAAGTCACGAAAAATATATTCTGAAAGGCAAGAGTCAGAGAACAAAATATTCTTCCATAAAGGTCGGATTTTCTATCTGAATGTCTAAATCTCTATGGCAATGCATAGGATATAAGGATAAGTGTCTATATACCCTCAAAGATGGCCTATTTCATGTCTGCCTGGGGCAAAGGCAGCAAAAAGTCTGTTTTAACTGATATTCATCCTCTGAGAAGAGCTGAAGTCTCCTACCAAGTTCCTCACCAAAAAACATTCAAAAGAAAAGAGTTCAGCACTGAGAAGGGATGTTATTGCACATTTAAGCTTGCCAAGGATGCCCTGATCCTTGGCAACAGATTTTTCCTGGAAAACAACTACATCACTCAAATCAATGTGACTCACTTTTAAAGTTATTCTTCATTCTATCATCATACTCATCTTTTACAACTCTGTTTTGCAGATTGGTATCTAATCCAATAGTAAAGCCTTTATTTTATATAAACTTCATTTTTCTATTAGATATTCACAGAGAATTTCAATGTGCCATCAGTAGATGAACTACAACGCTGAGACTATTAACTATATGAAATACTCTTCCTAATTAATTCACAGAGCATTCTGAAAATGAAGATTCTCAAGGACATATTACGATCAGACAATACCCACCAACACCGAAGAGTTTGACAAGAATAAGCCAATATTGATGAGGTAACACTCTACTTTGATACACTCGTACTTACTAAGAAATAACAAAATTTATAATTACTGGAATGACATAAAGCATGCTGAAATCTCATCTGTAACCCTAATACACATTGCCCAATTATCAGACACACAAGCCTTCAGTGCTCGGGATCAAGTTAGATCATGGTTAGACATAGATCAGACAACCCTACGTGCTGCTCTTTTCCTTCTCCGCCCCAGATTCCCACTCCAGGACAGTCTCTAGTGCCGGCACACTGCCAGATAAATCTGGCTACAGACTATCTTTTGGAACAGAGATTCAATTAAATCCCACTTTCCAAAATGATCTGCGCACTCATCTGTGCGCACCTCACCTGTGCTGCAAATAACACCTGAAACTGGAAAAGATCATGAGTGATATTCTTGGCAGCGTTAATCACACTGCTTTATTGACATCAACTTGTATTATACTGATCTACACCATCTGGTCCCAAATCTAATTTGCTTTTCACTGCCGACTTGCCAGCGGTTTACTTTCTTAATATTTTCCTGAGCTGGTGGAATGAGAAAAGACTGGTCTGCTTCAATTTTAATTTGCAGTCCGGCTGCCTCCTGTCAGCTTCACTTCTGCCATTCCTGCCCAGCATAAAGTTCTGTATTTCTCATGCAAACAAGCCTTACTTCTCCCAATTAAAAGGAAAATAATGCTGAAAAGAACAGGCCAGACCGTCACATTGTGTTTGAGGGAGAAGGATAGCATCCCAAAGGTCTGGCTTGACACAACTTCCATGCCCCCAACCTTGGCAGTTGTGGGTTTTGTTTAACTTTGACAGTGTAGGGTTCTGTGTGTGAGACAGATGTCATCCATCAGTACCCCTCAACACCCCTACTGCTGTTTGGGGTTGAGCCTTACGGAACAGGTTGGTTACCCAGGCATCAGGGATACATTTCTGAATCGCTGCCCCATTAATCCACCTCTGAAATGGTCTCTAGCTGCAGCACAGTGCCCTGCCTGTTCATTTTCCAGTTATTTCAGATCTGTGAGCCCAGTATTGTTTGATGGACTCCCAAATTAGTGGCTGCCGGTTTATCAGCCCAGGGGAAATTCTATCCATTTTCTGCTGAATAGAGTTTTGAAAATGGTTCGTGTGAAATATTAATATCCCTTACACATGAAATAATAGGATTAGGTCTTACTATACATATCTAAGGAGATTATAAAATAGTTAAAAAATACATTAACTCCATTTCTTTCAGCATTTTTTTTTTTGCCAGAAAACAACACACCTTCTATTTACAGATTTTATAATTGCCAAATCTAAAAGTAGACCTGTTTTTCAAGGCTAACTCAACCTCCTTCTTATGAGTCTCCATCTTCTTTTGGCTGCAGTTACGTGAGATGACAAGTTTATGATCCTCAGTGCATTCCAATTCTCCTTCTCTAGGATATTATTAGCCCCTTTGTTACAGAATCTTTCCCATCAAAATGAGCTCATAAGAGTTTGAGCAAACTGGATCATCTTTATTAAAGTGAGTTAAAATCAGGAACAGCCCCACAAGGGGCTCTATGGAAAGTAGCAGGAGATAGAGACCTCTTCAGCTCGACAGACTCCAGCAGAAAACAAATGTAGAAAATGGGTATTTTTGTGGGGGTCTTAGAGCATGATTCACCTCCCAGTTCCACCCTTCTGCTTGCATGGGATCTTTTCCATTTCATCACAGCCTCTGCTCCCACCAGAGTCCATCCTCACAGCAAGACCCATTTAAAGAATAGGTAGGAAAGGGCATGCCCAAACTACCCTTAAAACACATCTGTCTCCAGGACTGGCAAGGGATGTTAAACCTGGCCCCAGCAACAAGCTAGTTCTCCCACTACTGCTGGGGTGAGATGCTGAGCAGGCAAGACAAGCCACAGGCAACCCCCTGTAAATCCAAATAAAAGCAGGAGATGAACTCAGGGGCTGTGAAATCCTGCCTGAGGGACCACCTCTCTCTCTCCAAAAGAGCATTTACAGACTAGCCAGCTCAGGAATCGAGGCATTTCAGCATGAATGGGCTCCTTGGCTGCTCCCCACCTGCTCAGCTGGCAACATCCCTTTGAACTTAACACCAGTTCTGTGGAACGTGAAAGACTGAATGATCATATCCCACAGTGACAGAACCTGATAAGCGGGATCATTGACTTTAGTTTGCCTTCAACTCAATTATTCATGCCCCATCTAAAATAACTCCTAATCTTTGGGCCATCTACTAACTAAGCATTACCCAATAAACTCTGACCCTATTACACTGCACTCCAGGGAAGTTTATTTCTGACAACAGTTTAGAACTATCTATGTACTGCCTTCAGCCTTTTGAGTTTAGAGACCAAACTGAAGCCCTTCCAAGTCTACTGGGTCAACATGCTGCTGTGATTTGGAGTGAAGGCAGAGAAAAGCAGGTCAAAAATCCCTTGTCTGAAAGGGAAAAGAAACACTCCCAGGGAAATCAAAACCCAACACTGAACAGCAATTAAGTGAAACTGGTCTATCAGTTTTTTCTTGGCCCAGCTAAATCAAGTGTGCCCTGAACAACTATATAGCAACTATTGAGTAAAGCAAACCTCACATTAAAATTCGGTTCTCCTGAATAATTTGCAGCCTGATTAATTATCACCTTCATTCAGCAAGGTAGTTAAACAGCTGAGCAATCCCATTAACCTCCCTAGGACTGCACAGAAGATTGATGCTGGGTGAATGTGTGTTGCTAGACCTTGTGAGGGTTTTGCAACTAGGAAAAAGTCTGTAGGTTACCCATCCATCTTCCTTTGCCCTCCATCTTGTGAATATATGGGCACCCACGTATCTCTATGCTACAGTATTGCCCTTCCAGTCAAGTAGAACAGATGTCCCCCTGCCTCCACATGAGGAAGAAAGGGAGGAAAAATGGATAAACGAAAAACATGTGGCTGAAAAGATCTCAGCTGCTCAAGAGGTTTATCCAGCAGCGAGGAAGATCTATGGGCTCTACTTGTCTCTCCTAGAGGCAAGATTTCATTTTTAGATTAAGAACTTCAACACCCACTTTGCTGTATGAACAGCACATTTCTCCCGTGGCTAAAATTGATAGTATGCCATGTGCTGTAAAAGGTTAGCACCAGCACTATTGTAATCCTTGGCCACAACTTTCATTTCCTTAATTTGCTGACACAGGGTAATGGAGGGCTGTGCTGCATGAAAGAATACTAAACAATTCAAGTTACAAATTTTCTCTGAATGTCTAAGCTGACCTTTGAAGCTTTCAATAAAAATATAATTTAAAGAGGGGGAGAAAAATTGTTAACATGGAAATGGAGTTACAAGAACAGGACCAAATTCATTCCTTTGACTTGGTATCTGCTCATGTTTGATGTCAGGTATATAATTATACATCACAGCTTGAGTGAAAAAGGCATTTGGTTCCACACTAAAAGCAGGCCACATATAAATGGTTTATTAACTGGAAAGGAATCAACAGTGCTCAAGTCTTTGGGGACAGCACTTCATTAACAATCTGAGCATCCTCCCTCTCACACAGCCCTGATTTCTCTTTTTGGGCTGTTTTACATCACTCTGTGGGAGCACAAAGGGAACTCTGAAGGCCATTTTTATTTCCATCTACTCTAGGATGCTATGCATTGCTGGAGAGGTGAAACATGGCTCTTGTGTACATGACAATGTGGCCTGTGGTATTTTAACAAAGAAAATCTTTAAGGGGAGCTGCCAGGATGAAAGAGAAGAGTTCCTTCATGCTTGGGGACATAGTTTAGTTGTGGACTTGGCAGTGCTGGGTGAACAGTTGGACTCTATGATTTTACAGGTCCTTTCCAACCTGAACAATTCTGTGATTCCATGATTAATATTCTCCAGAGAACCCAGAGGAGACAGTAGCTGACATGCATATGCTTCCTCCAAATCCCTGTCAATTAGCAGTGCTAATTCAAGCACAAGAGGAGTGTGTGTGTGAAATAAGGTCAAAAAACCCAAGAAAAACAAAGAAGCCACTCTTGTGGACCTCGTGAGAGATGGGACAACCAAAAAAAGGGGGCCTCATATTGGGCAACAGGGAGAAGGTTAATTCTTGAAGTGGGGGAGAAGTTGACACCATAGTTTCCTCGCAGGGAAAACAGGTTTCTGCTCATTCAGGGAAAAGCTATGAGTCAGGATTTTGCTGGATAAACCAAGAAACCGAGAAAAGCATCCACTGGCCTTGAGAGGGAAAATCAGCTTGAGAGTCAATATCCCAGTCTCTTCCTTAGAGCCCTTTACTAAAAGCTAAATATGATCTGCTTCATTTTCATGACAAATTTTGCTGCTGTTCTCCAGTAAGAACAGAACCAGAAAGGGAAAGTAATACATGCTGGACATCACTCAAGGATGGATGCAACAGCAGATTCGCTGATCCAAAGCAGCAGTTGATAGCTGCATTCAGTCATTCCAGCACAGAAAGGACCCACATTTACAGCAAAAACTATCTCTGTGTTAGCAAAGATTAGCTGTTCAAATCCTGTTGTTTGTCACATAATTCCCTCTTGGATCACCGGCTACAAGACCCAGCACCCCCATCCCAACATTTTGAAATATTTTCTCCCAAATCCAACCTGTTGCAGGAGCAATAGAGAAAACAACACTCTAGGAGAGTTACCCACAGACATCCTTAACATTTGCCTTATGGAAGTCCACATTTTGCCACCTTTCCCTAGAACACCACAAGAGGCACACGGTAGCACTCAACTGGAGCAGGTCAAGGTACTCCATGCAGAGAAAACTCCTTGAAATCATTCCAGCCCCACAGTGACATATGGCAAGAGATTTTAAAGCACTGCCATAGGACCTAAGTACACCACAGCTTGCTGTAGCAAGGCAGGTTTCCATGGCCCAATGGTAGTTAATTTTCTAAAGGTCAAATTTTACATGTTTATTTTGCCGGGTGCCCTGCGCAATACAAAGACACAACTATATTAATAGCTGACAAATTAAAAGCTCAGCTCATTCTAAGAGACTGTGCACAGTTTTGCTCTATTTCATCCAGAGTGACATTTCATCCCAGAAAAGGCCAGGGCAGCGTCCCAGCACAGAACATCTGGTTGGCAAACACAATGGAGCACAGCACCTGCAAACACGCTCAGTGTTTGCTTTGCAACTATTTGTTCCCCCATCCGCAGAAAAATATGTTTTTAGGCTGTCAAAATTCGTTCCTTGCCAGGGGAGTCTGGTGTGATAATGCAGCCCGTTTGTCTTGGAAAGGCCTTGTTTCTGGGCCACGCATGGCTAAGCCAAAATTTCTGGAAGGTGAAAGGGGGAAGAGAAGGTTTTCTTCCCTCTTTTTCCTCTCTGCATATTTTTTTTTTCCTAGTTTTTGCAGCTTTTTAGACATTCTGCTGAATGTCTAGTGGGATCAGACCGAGCCAAACAGCACAGTTAAGAAAGAACAGAGATGGATTGCAGCAAGGTCTGTGGTTTAAAATCTGTCATCCAGGGGCTAAGGAAGTACAAACAAACTAATAAAAGCAGAAAATTATGAAACCCTGAAGCCTTAACACCAAGCAAAATTTCTTAATTTAGGGCTCTCCTAATGGCTGAAACCACCACCAAGCTGACTCTGGGGGACAATCCCTCCTCCTGCCAGACCCTTCATTTGGAAAGGAGAAACTCCAGGATCCCAGCCAGCCTAAGGTGTTAGTGGGGGAAGGAGGTTTTCAGGAGGAACAAGGCTGGGAGAATGCAAAAGTCTTATAAAAAGTCCTGCCAAAAGTGAGGTGCAGGGTTATAGCTGAAAGTTTGAGATACATTGTGTAGGCTTCAGTCAGTTGGCCAAATTCTCCACCACTCCATACAGGCTGCAAAAATACAACAGGACTGACCACTGAAAAATCTACCCAGTGGCCTGGAAGAAGTTTCCAGAGGACCGGACCTGGCCAAAGATGTGGCCAGCACTGTGACGCATCACAGCCTGGGAAGCAGGCGACATCAAGGTGGGAGAAAGGGACAGTGAGGGGGATGAATGAGCCCACTGCTGGCAGCTCTGAGCCACATCAGCCAAAGACCAGTTCCAACCACCTCTTCCTTATTTTTATTTTCTGAGTTGTAAGAAGCATTTACTTTCAATAAAGAAATAAACCTTTTCTTTAATGTATGACAAGCCACATCTGAAAGACCATTTCTCCTCCTACCTTACTTCTTTAAACCTGTAGGAGTTGCTGGCACTTTTTACCACAGAACACCTGCCTCAGTGGTGGCACAGTATCATTATTATAAAGGACATTTACAGGAATAAAAAACTAAGCAGTATATTCCTCCTGGCACAGCCACTCAACTGTGTGGCCTTCAGCAAAACAGCTCACCCCCTTCCTATTTATACGCTGGAAAACTGAGTGAGAAATATAAATCCCACTGAAAAAAACAGACGCTACATTTTAGTTGAGATTCTCAATAAGCAGCTTCCCACGTACATTAAATAGGACAGCAATTTTAAGATACACCAAGAAGGCAAAGCTTGGCAAAGCCTTCAGTCAAGAAGAATCCAGCTGATAAGACAGAGCTTGTTGAACAAGAGCTCAGGTTCAAGAAAGTTTCTCCTTTCCTCTATTTCGCATTCTCTCGCCTACCTCACGCCCCCCAACGCAGAAGCTACGGCCACATATGAATGACAAGATTTCCTCATATACACAGGTAACACCTGCCAGCACAGGGGGGTGAGCAGAGCTCCCTGTCCCCAGCCCTAACTCATCAAAGCACCCATCCCATGGTTTCAACCCATGGCATGGCATTGTCTCTGCTTTGTGTTGGGAGCTTGAGCTCTTCTGTGTGGATGGAAGATGAAGCAGAATTCCAAACAAATGCTTACTGGGGTTGCCAAAATGTCATTTGAAATTAGATTCATACTGCAATTTGCAAAGACTCCCCATCTCAGTAGCCTGTCTTAAGCACTCTTCTAAATAATTGTAGATTAAACAAGGCACAAGTCAGAGCAAAGTGCCAAATGAGTTGTGACATCTATTTTTAATTAAAACCAGCAGTAATTGAAATGTACTTATCTCCACTGAAATATTCTGGGCTTGCAGCCTCCAGGAAAGATTCGGCACGGGCAATGAAAGAGCTCGTAGTCATTAAATCCTTACCTCCTTCCTGGCCTGCTTCAAACGTAGCCAACAAACCACATTGTTGCAAACAATGAGAAGATCCATTTACGGCAGTCCTTGGACATCCCACAGAGGCCAATGGCCAGAGTGTCCATTAACAGCAAGGACAGGAGAAATGCCCTTTTAGCCTCCTTTGTAACATCCCTTTGTCTTGCCCCTGCTATCTTCCATTCTTCCCATCCTCTCATCCCCAAGAGGCTGGAGGAACTGACTTTTCAATTTCCAGCTCCTTCCTGAGCTGTTTGTCAAGCACAGGCATTGAAGTGCAGCACTCCTTTGTCTCACTCTAGTGAGCGTGTTTTGGAGGTTTTCTATGAAAGGTAGGTACATGTGTGCTTAATACGGTCATTTTTCATAGCAAGAAAGACATCATAAGTGATTAACATAAATCAGATATCATTAATTATATGGACAGGCTCCCCAAACTACTGCTGAAAAAGATGAAGAGGAAAAATAGTTATCCCTGTAACAGAAATGAGTTAATGATGTATATTTCCTTCTTGTAACATTTTTCAAATTAGAAGTTTGCAGAGAATTGCTTTTGACCTGTAATTGAACCATCTTCAAATTCCCAGGGACAGAAAACATAGTTAAATTCTCAGTGCTTCTTCCCTGTATCACGAGAAAGCCAAGCAGCCCTGCTCACCCCAGGAATTCACAGGCTATAATACAGATGCAGGGGAAAAAAAAATGGACTTCTCCTGATGCACAGAATTTGCAATCCAAGCAAACTGGAATAAAAGAAAGCAATTGTCATTAAAATATCTTATCTGAATCACAGTCTGTTGATGCAGTGAGGGGCATAAATATAAGAGTGTCCACTCCCATTGGTACCTCTTTGGTGAGCTGACTGTATTTAACTCTTGAGCCGTGCCATAAAGTATAACGCACAAGGGAAAAATCACTGAGCGGATAAAGGGCTTACAAACAGTTCCAAATGCTGTGATAAATATTTAGATTATTGACTATAGTCTCATAGCATAATAAACCCACATATTTTAGGCTAATGTAAATGCTTATCTATCTCTTCACTGCAATACTACTATCTACAGATCCTTGAGCAGAGAGATGCTATAGGCATTTCCATTATGTACCTATGTGGGAGAGGGTTGGCAAACAGTCAACAAAACAAGAGCAGTTTTCCAAGTTTCAAAATTCCCCTAACCTGCATTATTTCCACTTGTGATTTTAGCTCTCAGTCTCCCAGCCAGACTAAAACCAGCCAAACATTTAAATGTAAACTCCTCAAGATGTCTCATCTCTGTTATTTTCCAGTGAGGTGTGGAAATTAATAAACTCCCGTTTCTACTGGAGCCATGCAGAGAGAGAAAGCTTTCATATCCCCAAGCCTCAGGCAAAGCCACCAGAGCAAGCTGGAATTACTAACAAAATCCATGGGTCAGGAGACAAGGTGGGGCAAGAAGATCAGAGCCCTGAATGCTCTATTTGATTAATGCAGTTTAAGGTCGAAATTTATTTCCCCTGCTGTGTTGGACACAAATGTCAGCAGATATTTTGGCATCACCGGCACAACAGAATTTCACTTCTCTGCAGCTGCAGGTTGGATTCTTGAAATGATTTGTCTCCCAGAGCAAGTGTAATTACCTTAATAGACTTTAATGCAAATGGTTGGAGAGGAAGGAGTTCATCACCAGCACATATGGTGTTAGGAGATTTCTGTCAAACAGGTTCATTTAGGAGGGTAGCAGGAAATGGCAAGTAGCATACATGGCCACACAAAACAAAAATAGGATAAAAATGGAAGATGGAGAAGCAGAAATCCCTGACATTACTGGTGTGCTCATCATTTCTCAATGGATTCATTCTGTTAAATCCCTTTGCCCATACCTCCCAAGTGATCAGTGTGTACTTTTTGGGATGCCCTCATGCTGGCCAGCCCAAGATGGGACAGAGGTAGCCTTATCTCTGATAAGGACAAGAGCAGGTCCATTAAACTCCAAGTAATGTGCAAGCCAGAAATGTTAGCTCCTCCTCCATCCCTCACTAACGCAGAACATTTATCACTAAGCGTAATAATAACAAATAATAATTAATTCCACTGGCTGCAGAAACATTGGAGTAGCACAGATGGTAAAAATATCTTCTTTTCCCCCCAGACTTGTTACACCTGCAAATATACCAAATTTAAAAACAATGATGGATAATATTAGGTCCTAAAAGACATATTTCTGATTCCATTTGCACAAAGAATGAAGCATTGAGCAGGAAATTCACAGTTCTCCATTTTCCAATGGCACAGGAAAAAGATTAAACAGACCCAGAGGTGAAATACTACCCAGGCCTGTCATTTGACCAGTAGGGGAACTCTGATATTCACAGTGATGCTTGAGGTCTGAGCTTTCTAGCCCACTCAGATCACATTCCTTCTGAACTGTCTGCCCTGTTCCCTCCAGCTGAAAGGGCAGTTGCTAATCTATTTATGCAGGGCTGACAATGAAGGCAACCAGGTTTACTCTGAGAGAAAATAGCAAAGGGCTTTTGGACTCAAAACCCCTCTGTGGCACGCTGGATGCTGCTGGAAAGCATCTCCAGGGCTGGCTGTGCTTGCAGAGCTGCTGAGTGGGGATGGCTGGCTGCCTCCTGAACGGGAGCCAGGCATCATCACGGGTGTCTGCTGCTAACGAGCAAGCAGAAGATCCTACTGGGGCTCCTGTCAGGCTGAGCTGTGCACACACTTTATCCCTGCTGCAGCCTCCCAGGGCAGCTGCTGGGTGCTGAAAGGTCCTACTGACCTCAGGGTGCCCAGAGAAAGGAGGGAAGGAAGAGAGCATGAGGGTCTGTTGCCTGACACTTCAGGCACATCTTCCTGTGCCTCCAGCTACGTGTAAGGTCAGGATGACACCACAAGTTTTGGAGAGGTGCAAGGAACCCACTACTGCCTGCAGCTGCCGCGAGCCCATTGGACAGCAGGTCCCGAGCGATACCATTCACTTTCTGCATAGCTTGAAGCTCCTTCACAACATTTCCTCGTATAATACATTTAATTCAGCATTTTGATATGTTACTATAAAGGAATGAAACCCCAAACAGGACAGTAAAGGAGGGCAGGGCCAATGGGTACCTCTGGTTGTCAACAAAACCAAACTGCAGCAGGCTCATGGGAAGCCCAGAAGTAACTTCATGGCTGAGAACATGAAATATAATTTCCACTTTAGCCAATTATCCAGTCCCTCTGGTCACAGGGGCTACTGGCATGAGACTGATGTCACTGACACCCAACCAACACACCACATTCCCACACAAAGCCATTTCCAAAGAGAAATTACTATACAGTGTCCTGCAGGGATACAAGAAGGGAAGGAAACAGTGACTCTCCAGGACATCTCAGGATGACAGAACCATCGTTAGCCAGTCGTAAGAACACAGGACCAATTCTGAGGGGGTTTTTCCCCCTCTTTGCACTTGTGCAACTCAGCAGCTCACACAAAATTAATTGCACGCTGGACAAACACATGGCAACTGCAACTGAGCAGGCAGGTTGCCTGCAGCTCCACAGATCGCTTCCAAACTGCACACCCACATTTCCACACATAAGGCTTTTGGCATAGAACCTTAAGAAACTGGTTTGTTAACGTTTCAAGTTCCTCTGAAGAAACTAGGAAAACAAGCAAGTTTAGAAAAATAGTGGCAAATTTTGATCGGTTTTGCAGGTGTGAAGAAAGCATAACACAGAAGAAAACACTAGGAGGTGAATAAACCCCAGGCTGATAGGAGGAAAGCAAAAGGAACTTTCTACGGTGATGAAAACTTTCCTGCAGCTCCAGGAAAGGGCTTTAAATCTCCTAAGGGGAAGTTCTCTCCCCAGCTTTTTCAGACTTCTCAGGTAGTTCTGTTAAATGCTGTTTTAATACTTCCAAGTCCAACCACAGCCAGAATTTAACAAAACAGGCAGTATTTGAGGCATTAAGAAACAAAGAGGAGGGGGGGGAAATCAACACACTGACTGAGGTTTTCAGAGACCTCAAGAACAAAACCAGAAGTGAGCAAAAAGCCCCAATTCCTACTTCCTGAAAGAAGCACAATTAATCACTTGTAATCATTTGTAGTAAAGAATTAAACAACTCAAGACCTCAAAGGGTCTTAAAATGCTTATTCCAGCCAGGGGTGATGTGGATATTCTGAGATTGCTGTGCTGGGAATGGGAACAGGTGAGGTCATTGACTCTAAGGCCAGCAGAAGCAGCCCATTACTGAGGAACCTGAATGTTATCAACAGAGTTTCTGCAGCCACATGTCCAAACCGCTCCCAGGAACAGACTTTTGCTTCAGCACCTCTTCAAAACTCACTTTGGGTAGGAGTCTTTGAGTGTTTAACCAAATATGTGGGAAACAACTGACTCCAGTTAAAATGGGAGCCCATTTCTTCTTAAAAAGCCTTTCCAGCTGGGAATGAAGAATGAGTGAGACACTTGATGTCTCTATTTCAGCCCATTCAGCCATCCCAAATTACAAAGGACATTGAGGGAGAAAAAGGAATAAAAATCAGCCTTTATGAAAGAAGTTTAAGTGTTCGATTTACATCTGAAGCCAGTCTCACCTCACTTCCCATCATGCATTACTGAACCATCCCCAGCTTTACGAGGTATCGACAAACCAAGTCTTTAGAATTATTTACCACTGCAAAGTCAGCAAGGGCTTTAACACCAGCTCAAACCACAGACTATAAATAAGCAACTAGCAGATCATCCTGAGGGCTGGGTGGAGTACTTTCCATCCCCAGCACCTCTCTCTATCCAGAGCTCCTATAACCAGGGAAAAGAAATGCTTGGGATGGAGTGCAGAATTTGGATTTATGCAACAAGAACCCACAACAGGGAAAAATCCTGCCAAATCCTCCCTGCTAATCTCTTCCTTTGGCCCACTGAGCCCCTAACATCAGGAACCAAAGTGGAAAAAAAAATTACTTTTGTTTTAAATTTAGTCATTTTTCACTTGTCTTGGCTAGTTTTTCTCCATTGCAGCCTTTTCACAAACTTGACTTTGTGGCTAACTAGAACCAGTCAAGCAGTCACATTTCCAAAGTCTCTTGAAATCCACTTCCTTGGTAACCCAAAAGCTCTCACTACTGACCTTCTAGACAGAAAACTGATGTACTTGACCTTACCTGAGGAAGTGCAGAACAGAGAAGGCAATGGTTCGCTTCTTGGCCTGCATTTCATTTCTGGAGTTAATTTTATATCACACAGTACCAACGGGTACTGGGAATTTCTTAATACCACCTTTCTTCACCCAAGCCAAGTGTTCTCATAGGGAATACACACGAAAATAGGTACACAAGTTTAGTATTACCATGTCCACTCTATGAGCCCATGCCTTATTTCACCACGTGGCTCCAAGCTCCAGTTGAAGTGCCAAAAGATTTTAACTGGTTGCTATCATGACATTAAGGCAGAGCCACTTGTCTAAATTCTAATTTTTTTTTAAACTTCAAAAAAGCAGCCCTTACCTTTTCTCCATATTTTCCGTGAGTTTTGAACTTAATCCCTTTGATCTTCATAAGTGTCTGTGGGCCAACATCATACCTAACAAGCTGCCTGTGGAACAACATACCAGCCCAAAAATTTGACATGAGAGAACAGGACCTAGAAAGGCAAACCACTCTCCAATGCTCAAAACTACCTTATATTTGCACTGCGAAAATAAAAAGAATCAAAGTGTTTGATACAAGACAAACAGCATCTATAATTCACTAGCAAGGTCAAGGACACACTTGTTAAAGCAAATCATCTCAGAAAAATGTTTATCTCATGCCAGATCTTTTCTATTAGAGGACCAATAGGTAATTAAGGCGCTTTTTTTTTTTTTCCCAGCAAAGGGGACATCAGATTTTTTTTTCCTTTAGCTCCTAAAAAAAAAAAAATCAGTGTACTTTCACTAGTGCTGGAACTGTTTCACTGTGACATGTACCATAGTCAGCCAACATGCCAACAAATGCAACACAGCAGCTGCTAATGTAATTTTATGTGTTATCGTTTCCTTCAAGAAATCTCAGTCTGACTTTGTTTGCCCATCTGCTGAAAAAAAAACCCAACATAATTAACACCTACCACAAGAGCATCCCAACATTTTTCATTTTCCATGTTCCTGAAGGAAGACCTGCCTGGGATTTGAAGGACATGCTCCATTTTTTCACTGCTGCTCCACAAATAACCCTATTCCCTTATCTGGTTTAAGCAGCAGATCTGAAACACTATGGAAAGTCCTTACACAAGGGGTCCAAAAAAGCCACTGGACAGGTCTTCCAACCCTACACAGACTTCAGCTCCAACAGGGCTGCTCCTGCACACCTAAAACAGGTCACTGTTTCAACTAGTGCAAGAAACAGCTTGGTCCTAGCCCAAATTGCTCTGTGTCAGAGAAGATAGAGAGAATGATCCCAGAACATTTCTACCAGCAGGTTGCAGCTGCAAGAAGGAAGATTTTACCTAGTCTGAAGCCCACTAGACTTCTCCCAGCTGCACTTGTTTATTTGGGTACCAGTCAGAGATAAGAAGTCGAGTTTAAATGCAGAGCATTTCTATATGACCATAATGCAAAGGACCAAGCGATTTCCCCATGGTCCAGGCCAGCAATCAGTTCCTAGAACATTATATCCTCTTCCATTACCTCCAGATATTTTATTGGCAGGTTGGTTCCGTCTTAGGAATTACAGGAAATGGAAGGGATTGAGAAATGCAATGTAAATGAAAGGCACATGGCACAGTTTCATGGAATTCATTAGAAAGTCTCCAGGAGTGGCCCAGGTTCTCTGAGCTTACTTTCAATGTGGCAAAGTGCTGTGCAATTCAGATTTGGAAAATGGCACCTGTGAAACACGAGGATGAAGAGACAGGGGTTACTCGCTCTGCAAGACAACCCATTTTATGAGCTTTTTGTCAGGGAGGGGGAATGGAAAGTCTCGAGGGCAAATCCTTCATGGAAAGGGTCACACACTTCTCTCCAAGTGAGGAGAGCATCATCAAGGATGCACCTGGCTTCTCAAAGGGGCCCAGATAGCATCTTATCACCTTCTGCCTCAACTCAGAGATTGAGTGGATATACACATGAAAGAAGAGAATATTTTTTGTTGTTGATTAATGTATTCATAATCTTTTAAATCCTGCAGGAGAGGTGCTCCAGATTTTTGCAAAATAGTCCCAAAAAAAAACCCAGCAACAGAGAAAACAGGAGCAGCATCTAAACAACACCCACTGCTCACCATCCACTCCTAAACAAATGCATCATAGGGAAAACATGCAACAATGTTCTAAGGAAAGATGCATCACAAGTTCAACTTCAGCAGACATAAGCTGTTCTGCCCAGATTTCACAGTTTGAACATAAGCTTTTCTTGGATTCAGTTCTCTCCCCCTCCCGAAACAAAAGTCATAACCTCAACCAGTTGCAATGATTTTTGCAAAGCTTCAGAGCTTTATACATCAGGAAATGGATTTAGAAAAGACCCTCAGATTCCATTGGCCTCCATGGTTTGGATTCAATCAAAGCTGTTGAGAAGCTGCTTGTCCCTTTGTTTCCTCCCTTTTTCTCTTTGTAGGCTCCGAGAAGCATAATCCTGAACTGATAGCTTCTCCCAATGCTCAGGCCATGATTTATCAGTCCAGGAGGCTGCAGTGGAGAAGTAATTGCATTAGCACTGCCACTGATAAATAGTGCTTCCTTCAGACTTACGAGCCGCTGAGGGCTAATTACTCCTCAGATTCCAGATTCAGTTTGGCTTTAATCACAGGGTGAATCATCTCTTTCCAAACATGGCAGATATTAATGGTGGCACACTTATCCTAATTAATCTTCCATGGGGAAGGCCTTTTCTTTTAATTAAAGACATGAAAATGTGCAAAAATGACAAAAGAGCATGTGGCCAAGTGAGGACAAGAGTCAAAGCACCGCAGAGGATGGTGAGGATTGTTTTCACAAGGAGATAATGTAATGAGCCATATTCATCCCTGGCATCTGGATTTTGACCTTATTAAGCTGACACATTGAGACAAATTCATCTTCAACACTTCAGCTAAAGGAAAGTGGTGTTGATGAAGGAATGGAGGACACATTTCCAGCATCTTGGGCTCTGTGGCTCAGCCATTTATACTCAACCCCCTCAAAGACCTACAGCTCAATAGTGAAAATATGCAAAAGCCAGAGAATAAGCAAGTTATTGGGCTGCAGAAAACCCTTGCTGCCATCTGTCTAAACGTAAGAAAAAAAAAAAAAAAAAAAAAAAAACACATGAGACACAGAAGAATCAAAATTTCCATCAAATCTAAGCAAAAATAATGTTTTACTAAATGCTCATTAGTTCTGAAGAGATACATGTTGAAATATCAAACAAGGCAATTGGATATATTATATCTGCTCTTAAAAGTTTGCTACTGGGAACACTGTTCACAAACACAAGCTCAGCTGTCAGACCCTCTGCTGTGAACTGGATGCTGAGAATATGAGTTTCTTTAAAAGGCAAGCTTCATATAGGAATTCTGTGGACAAGATCTGAAATATGTTCTGTGAAATATATGCTTCTGTAAATAATTGAGGAGCCTGTCTAGGTGATGATGTTTTCCGGCATCAAGAATTCATTTGAATTAGGAGTCTAAGAGAATCTATGCTCATGGCACAAACCCACCAACTTTTTAGTCCTGTATCTCAGAGACAGGCTGTAGAGGGAAAAAAAAAAAAACAGTCAAGAATGGCAAGAACAACTCATCAGTCAGCCTTATTACATTATTTGGAGCCAGTTGTCAGATTGCTTGCCACCCTTGAATGGTCAGTTGATAAATACTCAGCCAGGGTCTGCACAGTGGGGTTACAAAGAGGTAATTATTCTCACAATGGGAACAGATAAGAGGGTGGGATAACTTTTTCTTTGAAATTTTTCAGAGTAGATTTACTGAGGAGCTGTTTTGTTCTCAGAACCTCCAGTAATTTCAAGGAGAGCCTTACACAGTGAGGGATGTCCCTGGGGATTTCACCTACATTTGCACCTTGTGGCTTCCTTGAGCCAAAGGCCATTGGGGCTGCACGTGCTTGTGCTGCTCTTTCAGCTGACAAACAGAAGAAAACCGTGTCCAAAGACCCTCTGAAAGGAGACCAAGGTGCAAAACAGCTCCTGCCCTGACCTGGCACATTTCAAATATCAGAGCTTTAGTCCAACCTGAGGTTCATGGTGTTCCCAGGCACTGAGGAAATGCACCTACTGGTACATTAAGTGAGACTGCAGTCGATACCTCTAAAGTGCCTGTTTATGCTGCAGCAGAGAGCTGATAAACAGCCTTGCTTCTAGTTTCTCTTAATTTAGAATTCATTACATCTCTCTTTCAATGAAAGATAAACCAATAGCTGCCCTTGACAGCTGTTTTCTTTGGGGTCATTCTCTCTATCCACCCATCTACTCTTTCTTCAGGGGGTTTTGCTCTCTGTAATGCTAGCTCTATCAATTTCATTCAATTCTTCCAACACAATCTACAGGGACTGAGCAGGACAGCAAAGCCAAATGCATTTAACCATTTGGGTGCCAGGCATCAGTGTGAATTATGATCGCTAAAGGAACTATGGCAACAGCAAGAGCTCTATCACAATAAGGAGCATGAGTAAATGAGAAGATGACGCCAAAAGGTGAGACACTCAGCAGGATGCCAGCTGGATTGACTTGAGAGGCTTTATTTTAGCTCAGCTAGTATTGCACCTGGCTGCAAGCTCTGCCAGGGTCTCAGCTGGAAATTCAGTTGTGTTAGTGAGCCAGATATACACACAGGACACATCCAGGCTTTTTAGAGTGATGATTGCTTTCCAGGACTCCGATTTATACTTGGAAAAGGACAGATATGACTGCTTGAAGGGCCTGAGAAGTCCCTATTAGATTGGTGGTTCATGTAGTGCAATGTCATTTCTCCAGCAGCAACCACAGAAGATGCTGTTATAGAATATGAAGCCTGCGTGATCCCTTCCTCAGCAGATTCCTCCAACACCCACAGTCATTGCACAAGGGACCTTGAAGAAAACATCCCTGCCTACTCCTTTCAGTATCCATTCAGAGAGAAGTTACTTATGAAATTATCCTTCTCAAGCCTGCTGACGTTATATAAAAAGCTGTCTAGGTGGGAAACTTATGAAAGAAGGTAAAGATGAGAACAAAGAGAGCAGTGGAAGATGAGCAGCTTAAACTATACCACCCTCACTATTAACTCAGTGGTACAGTAAAACATTTCCCGGTGCCAAAGTCTGGAAAAACAGAGTGATATTGTACAGAGGGTTCCCAGGGGCCTGCTGAGGATTTAGTGTCCTCATTCCTATGGTGGCACCACACAGCTAAGACATTTAGACTATAAACACCTCCAGGAGGAAGCAGAGGCAGTAACTTTCATATTGGCCCCCTGTGAAAAATTCAGCGATATTCTTGGTAGAACTTTTCATGATACTGTAAGAATGAAGTGACCCCTCATGTCAGGAGCAGCCTGTACTATCCATGGGTTTCTCACATCAGTCCTCAGCCACTTATTTAGCCTCACAAAAGATGGGATACAAAAGAAATCCTCAAATTACTTTTTTCCTGTTCACAGCTGAGTTTATTTCTGCTCATATGCTGTGGTCAGCATTTGCTCACTGAAGCTACAAAACCTTTTATCTGCAAAACTCACAGCTAGCAAAAGGTAAACTACAATAAATTAGTGCAGAATGGCAAGAACAATATTGACAAATCTTAGATGGTCAAAGTCTCAAAATGCTGATAGCAGCAATAGAACTGAATTAGGTTTTTTAAGTAATCGGAAAACAAAGTGAGCATCAAAAGGCTTCCAACTACACCAGGACTTAAAAGAAGAGTGGGCTAGGTCTTACAATTTGTTATTCTTCAAGCTGAAGAGACTTCAATAAAACCACTATAGACTTTCTAAGCTGTTTTGTCAGGGGCATCCCAGAACTCCCTCCTGTCATTCCTGTAACAGTTTATTCAAGCATTTTTCTCTGTCTGGTTGATTTAGACTGTCTGATACTGGCTCAGTTCCCAGATCATGCGATTCAAATGTTTATAGGGATATGGTGGACTCCAAAAAGCCATTCCATGATTTTGTACCAACAATCCCTCGAACAGCCTTCAGCGTCAAGGGGTAGTGCCTAAAGAAAACTGGGGGAGCAACCTCTGAGCTGATCCTGGTAAAGTTTCTGTGGCAGCCCTCAGTTCTGTCCCTGCAAATTAATGTCTGTACACCAATTGTCTGACCTGGACCCATCAGCCAGAAATAGTGGCCAGAAGTCAGTGGGAAGAAGAAAGCCATCCTTTCTGGCCTACTACTCTCCGTACTCCAGTGGATCCACCTCTGATATTACCTAACTGGAAATACCAGTCAATAAAACATCTTTCCCCCTCCATCCTGTCTCCCAAAAAGTGAAAGAAATGGCACCAAATTTTAGAATTGGGGATGATATGTCAAATCCATCTCTGCAAAGCAGAAGCCTGCTACCAGAAAGCAACATGTGGGGAAAATGAACCACTAAATGAGCCAAGCCTGCCCACTCCCTCCACCAAAAGGAAGCAGCTACTCTTTCTATGCTGAGTGGGAAAGACATCTCCTTCAGTATGGCACTGGAAGGAGCCCACATTCCCTGGCAGCAAAGCCTTCCCCTCTCCTCAGCTGTAATAAAAAACCACCTCTCCCTCTCTCCTTACCAAGCTCTCATTAAAGGTTCAAATGATCCCCAAGCAGAGAAATGTAATTAGGATCCAGCTCCTGGGAATTGCTATCAGTTTGCTCACACTGGCTGGGAAATGGCTGAACATTTCCATCCACCTGCCAGGCCATGATAGAATTTCCAGTGGCTTTTGTCACTGTACTGCATGGTGGCTCCCAGAGCCCAGGAGAAATCCTGCCTGCAAGTCCTCAGCACAGCCCAGCTCCCAGTGTTCTCCTGATAATGCAAACTGCCAGCCAGCAGTTTTAATTGGAAAAGCAGCTACAATGGAATCAAATCAAGATTTGACCCATTGAATCACCCTGCCCCATTTCCCCATAGAAATAAATCTGTGTAGAACCTCCTTTCTCTATCAAGTGCCAAAAAAAGCCCAAAAAACCAGCAAACATTTTACTGCGTAAACAACCACAGTACTGCAAGGAAACATTCCATTTTTAAAGGCAGATGGTGAATGGCAGCAAGGGCTCTAGGAGAATTCTTCAGTCCTCCTCAGTCATCCAGATGGAATAAGCTGGGAAAGCAGGAAGCTTCTCTTTCCAGGCTCTGCGTGACCTCAGTAATGTCCTTTTGCCTTCTGCGCCTCTTTCTCCACCCAACAATTCAGGAATGGTTGTTCAGACAAAGGTCCCCATGTGCTTTCAGAAATACCACACCAAATGCTCAAATCATTAAAATAAATAAAAGCTCCTGTGCTGTTTGTCAGAGGTCTAACCAGTCCACACTGTGGTTGCCTTCTGGTCTGGTAATCTGTTTTTTCTTCCCGTTAAAAAAGGAAAATGCATTCGCCCATATGTCTGATGCAGCACCATTGCTGGATACTGGGAGGCCTGATGTTCTCCAGCTGTGACATTTTGCTCTCATGGCATGGAATTCATTCTTAGTTTCGTTTGAGTCCTTGTGTCAGCTTCATTCCTCATGCTGTTCCATGAGCCTGTCCTGTTATTTATATTATTGTGTGATCAACTGCTGCACTGTACCATGCTGATGCATAAGGGGTTTTTTGTTTTGAAAGGGTGGGCGGGCCTGTCCTGAAATCCACACAATGAGGAATTTCCAGAAATAATGATGGTCCTGGTTCAAAAAAAAAATTCTGTAAAATACCTGATACTGGGTTTATTACATAGATCAGAAACTTGGCATTTCCATCAAACCTTAATCTGAAGTGAGAGAAGGTTGAACCATTCTGCCATGGATCCATTTCCAAGATTGGATCTACAAAGGCTGCAGATCTTTTCTTTAAGGATAATTTTCTTTGTTAAAAATGAGACAGAATGTGTCCCAGCATCGCAGGGGGTGAAGAAATGAGACCACAAGGATGAAATAAAGGTGGTGACATGTTAGTCTGAGGATTGGACCAGAGGTCAGGATGGGGAGATCTCCTTGTTTATGGAACAGTGGAGTTCCCATTACTGCAAGCATTTTAAATCAAACTGCATGAGATATTAAAGCAAGCAGGATTAGAAAAACCTCAGAGGGCAGAGAACTGACCCAGTTCATGCTTTCCCTTTGAAATACTCATAGTTATCTTTTCCCTTTGCCCTATTATCCTTCATTTTATTATTTTGAACCATCATAGCTATATTCTTCTCACTCTTTCCTCTGAGCACAATTAAACTGTACTACGAACTTCATTTTAACAAGAAATAAACAATTAAAAAATAATAATTAAAAAAAAAAAATCACATTATCGGCCTGTGCTGCCCTCACTTGCTTTCTCTGCTTCAGCAGGTAGAAAACCACCCAGCTCAAACTGACAGCCAAGATGTTTTCAGCTTTTATGAATTACATCTTTAATTTCAGCTGCATCTGGGTTCAAAGAAACATCAGATTCCCATCTGTATTTTATATTTCAGGCTCAACCAAGAGCTCTGGGCTAAGGTGAGTAGATCCCTGCTCTGTCTTTTTTGCAGGTATTTCTCAGGGCATCAAAGTTTCATTTGAAGAGTTACCTTGGAGTCAAGAAATATATTGCTTATGGATCTCCAGGGAAAATGACACAAGTGAAAGTTATTAAGTGCACAGCCTCAATATTTGTCCATCCCTTCCCAAAGAGGCACGAGACAAGGCTACTCGCTTCCCAGACAATAAGTGGTCAATCATTTTAAAGCCTGAGGGGGAGCAAAAGCACCAACTGTGGTCTTCAAGCAAAGCACTGACAGCACGGTGCTCATGGCAGCAACACAACAGAGAGGGAATACTTGCAGCCAGTATCAGTTTATGCACTGAGCAGGCCTCTCCCCATCGCCACAAAGCCAGATTCTGAGGTTTATTACACCTTAAAAGAAGGTCAGACCTAGACTTGCAAAACCTGAGGACCTTTTTCAGTTACTGGTTGTGCACAGCACTGCCTCATCCTGAATCACCAGACACGACTGCTGCTCTGGCTGTGCAAGGTGGGCAGAAATCCTGCACTGCATAATTCCAGCCAGGCAATGAACATGGTGTTTTAATATGATTTCTCGAGTCTAACAGCTTTAAACACACACACCATCCCTCCCCACAGTCCCCCAAAACAAACCTGCTTGTAATTGGCTCAGTAGCAGCATGACCTTGCTCAGGAGAATTTTCCTAAGACATGGCTAGAAAAGAAGTAGTTGGCATCACCATACATCAGTGGGCCCAGGTTCAGAGGCTGCACAGGCTGGCCAAAGTCTGAAATTCCAGCTGATTTGGAGATACTGTTGAATTTTTGTTGGTGCAGGAGGCAACAGGCACATGGATGACAAACCTGAAACTAAAAGCATAGCTCAGAAAGCAGGAGAGTGGAAAGCTGGTTGGAAATTTTAGCCATTTGGGCATTTATCACACCCCTAGTTGGCAGCTGGCAGGTTGTCAGCAAAATACAGAAGCACACAGCGGATTATTTTCAACCAGCTTATTTTTGCAGTCAGGAGAGGACAAGCTTGACAATTAACAGCAATCATGTTCAGAGCAGATACCAGCAAATTAACTCTATTTTTCCTCCTTGCCATGCACTGCGTCCTAAGGTCTGTGAACACAAGCAGAGACTAAAGTGGATGCTGAAGGGAAAAACAAAAGGTCTCATTTTCAAAGCAGTCAGGAGATCCATAGGAAAGGGAGGATAAAATATTTCAGGCTAACTACAGCAGGGAAATGGCACGAGCCATAGCAATGCTGCTGCTAACAGGGAATTTATTTCGAAATTATGAGATCTGGGAAGTCTGCTTTTTTTCCTAGTGGATATTTTGGTTCTCAGCCTTTTATTTTATGTTTAAAGGCCCTTTTTTAACTCCTTGTCGGTGTTACTTCATAGCCAGGTTCAGTCAGAGTTATTCTAGCTGATCTGTAGCTAAGTGTTTAGAATTTCCTCAAAAAATTCTTCATTTAATTTGGGGATTGCATTCATTTAATTTGGGGATTTGAGGTGCAGGGAGCCATTACAGGGGAAGAGGAGAGAGGAGGTAGAATTTGTTCCTCACCATCAGGTCTCGCAGAAGACCTTCACAAGCTTTAAAGGGGACACAACCACAGCTGTGCAACGCAACAAACACAGACTTTGTTCCACTGAGCTCAAAGACTGATCAGCTCCTGCTTCTCTGTGCAACAGCACAACCCTTCAGCTCTCATGGGACAGCTCTCCCTGTCCCAAATGCCCCAACATCCAGGAGAGCCCCAAATATTTGAGGGCTTCAGACAGACAGTGGGAGAAAGAACTGCAGCACTAACACTGCCCAGTCCCAGCAGACACAGCAGGGAGGCAAGTCTTAAAAAAAAAATAGAAAACCAAAGGGATTGCAGTCCAGAGAAAACTTTCAATGTAAATTGTCATTTAAAAAAAAAAAAAAGTCACTGTTCTTTGACTTGATTTTAAGCTGACAGGCTTCAAAACCTCTGGTCATTTCCTCAGCAAGGACTTCATACCCCTGCAAGTGAAATCCCTTTCCAAGCTTAGGCAAACCGCTATTCCTCATTACCACCAGCATCCCTTCCTGACACGCAGCTCTTTTCAGTACTGTCGTTGCAGAAAAAACCCAAACATTGTACACAATGAATCTCCTTGTGACCTTTAGTGCGAACTTCCCCCCGCAAGAAGAGCTCCCGAATTCCCTCCGCCAAGGCGCTCGCTCGGCCGGCGCAGGGTGCGGCTGGAGACGCTGCCCTTTAGGCTTCCATCGTTTATCAGGACAGGAGGCTGTCAGGCTTCTCCCCGACATCCACGGGCTCAGGAAAGGAAAGTGGTGGCAGTTTACAAGAGGAAACTAATAGCATATGGCTGGGTATTCTGGCAGGAGGGGAAAAAAAAAAAAAAAAACCCAACAAAATCCTCACAGTAAAATTATCCTAATGAAAAATTGGAAATACTCAGTGAGCAAAGGCTCTCTGAGGGGAGACCAGAGAAGTGGTTATTCTAACCCAGGGGAAGCACACCCTTGAGAGCAGCTTGGGTGGGGGGAACTGGAAAACGGTAATGAGAGAATGTCTAAGCCTATGTTTAATGCATTAAGAGATTTCAACCCTTTAACACCTCATATCCCCATTTCACTCATGTTCTGCCTCTCCCAGAGCACCTGAATTCCACCATGAACTAAGGAAGAGGAGAGGAATACAGTCTTCAAGACAAAAATGTCTTTCCCTTCCTTGATCCTTTTTATATCTGTATATAAATACAAAGGCTACTTTTCATATTTACAAAGGGAGGGAAGGCATGAACCCTTCCCACAGCAAACAATATCACCTGGAGCACCTCACAAAAGCTGCATCAAACTAGGGAGGGATTCATGCCTTTCCTCTCTCAATTTACATTTCACAATACTTTACAGCACAAACCCAGAACTCCTTGGCATATACTTCGTACTCAAAAGGTTAAATCACTTTCTTTTTGAAGATGTTTGGGGTGTGAAGAAAATAAATGGGTGCAATAAAAGTAAATCAGCTCTTGCTTTGCTGGTTAATGTATGTTACCTTGTCTATTGCCTCATTCAAACTCCATCCCCACAAAAACTTTGGAGAGCAGAGAGGCAAAATTAAAATAAAGATGACAGCGGAGAGAGGGGAAGGGGAGAGGAACGGAAGGAAAGATGAGTTTTCAGATGAGTTCTGAAAACAGATGGGGAATGACTGGGGCACAGAGATTCATTGTTCTTGCAGAAATAGCTCTGAACAGATTATTAAAAGCAGCCCATCTTCTACTGTCACACTGTCTTTCCTAGAAAATCCAGCAGCTTTCTTCCCCATTCCCAGCTCACAGCTTTCTGCAATGAGTTCCATGAGTAACCACATCCTTTCCCTTGAGATCTTCTCTTCCCTTTTGTCCCTGCCTTTTCCTGGCCACAGCTGGGAGAGTGAACCCAACCTGTCCTGTGCCACCCCTTTTCTGTCTGACAGTCCAAATCCCAGGGCTTCTCCACTCTGTGCCAGGACACTGGCTGGCAATTTAACAAGGTCAGCACATACTGAAGGTTTTCCCTGTGCTCAGATGCACTGCTGGAGTATAAGAACACGTGCAACAACTTTTAATCCTCTGCATAATTGATCACAATAGATTTGACTCCTAAACCACATGAACACTAGCTCAGAACTGCCTGACAAAGCATGGCAGCCTCTGGCTTGACTGATGAGTTTTTCCCCAGCTGCACAAAGGTCAAGACACAATTTTTGCTTGCCCATGTTGTCCATCCTTGCTAAAAGCAAACCCAGCTTCTCCTGAACTGGAAGGAGAGCTTCGATGGCTTGTAGGAAAAAAACCCCAAACAAGAGAATCAGAGCTTTTTGATCAAGTTTGAGGGAACTCCAGAGATAAGACTTGGAAAATGCAGTTGCCAGCAAGATTCTGTAGACACTTCAGAGAAAGATCCACCTTGCTTGGATTCATCCCTAAGATCCAGGCTTTGCTCAGATTCTTGATCAGCTGCTCCACCGACGTGACTGTGCTGACCAGGATGTTGACACTCCTCAACAAATTATGGTCTAGGCAATGAATTTTTTCTTGTTATGCCTTCAAACGTCCTGAGAGGGGATCACAAGCTGTGTTTACAGGTTGCTGAACTTACCCGTCCCCATGCCCTGTGCTGTGTTTAGCCACTGGAGCACCTCTATAAATTACACATAGCAGAACAAGACCATCTATAAAAGCATGACAATTTATTAATTGATGATTTTAAAGTGACTTTCACTTGCTATATGTGTAAAGCCCAGACTTATTTCAGCTTTTCTGTTGGAGGGCTATCTTCCTGGAAAGATTTAAAGCTTTGCAGATAAGATTTTCTTTTAACACAAAGGAGCAGAGCAAAGGAGACATTCCCTTTCCTCCCCAGTCACACCAATTATGATATATGGCAGGTGGTAAAAAGTCACTTCTAAGAGCATCAGGTATGTTTTTGCCCAGGCTCTCATTGCAGAGCTGCAGCGCCTGCCCAGTGGGAGTTCATTTGCCAGGTTCCACCTCAAGCAGCAGATTATTGCCACCTTACCTGGGCATTTCACACACCTTGCACGGTCACTTATGTCAAAAGCAAAGTCCTTTTTAGATGCTCCAGAACACACTTGAGAGGCAACTGGCAAGCCTCAACAGCTTCAGGGCATCTTTGCTTGCCACACCTAAATATTGCCTTAGGTATTTACTTAATATCACTTCACAACAATTTCAGGAATGCTCTGGGAGTTTGAGTTTTAAAGCTCTCTGAGGAATTTTATCTTTGCAATTGGACAGCAAGTTCCACCAGAAGATCTAAGGCTCAAGGCTTGGCACCATGAATAGTGCCCTGCAACAGCCCTGGCACACAGCTGAGTACTCCTAACTCAGAGAAAAAAAGGCACGGGATACGAAAGACCAAATTTAAATATTGCTCCCTAAAATAAAGGGCTTAAATCCTGACAAAACACTTGGGGATGCCAAGAGTAGCCTATAGGATCACAAAGGAATTGCCTCAGAGGCAGAAATACCATCCATATTTCTAGTATCTGTCCAAGGCAGTGACTGACCTGTCCCGTCCCTGGGTGTGTGAGAGGAGGGATAAACAGTCACTGACATGTCCAGACCAACCCCTCGGACATCCAAGCCTAGGCTTTCAGGAGACATCTCTGGAGATAACACATCGGAAAACAAATTTCAGCACTAGAACATTAATTAGCCCCATTTTTCCTAGAGCTGGGTTAGTCTAGCCCAGGATCTTCCTGGGAAACCAAGCTGTGGAGGCTGCTGAGCACCAACCAGCCCTGTGGCTGAGCCTCATACGTGGTGCCAGAGAAGAACAAGCTGTGATGGATGATTCCTCTGGCTTGAAAATGCATCTTATCAGTGCTATAGGTTGTTGTCAGAGAGAAGAAAGACTCTGCAGAGGGAAGATAAGACATTTGATATGTAGGTGGGAGGAGAGATGCAGAGGGCAGCTCTCCAGGCCAGTGCCAGTTCTGGGAAGGAAGCCACAAACAAAAGCTCGTAGCCACCTCCCTGCCCTGTGAAATCCAGGGGCCCCAGCAAAGCTACGTGGTGTAACAGCACTTCATTTCATTAGCACAACATTTCATTACCACACGTGGAGACCTTTTAAGACTTTTCATCAAGACCATCCTTAATTCCCAACAGGTTGAAAGAAAAATATCTCCATTCACAATGGCAAGTATTTGCCACACTTGGCTGCAGAAAGCCACCCCAGCTGTTAGATACAAGCCCAGAGGGAAAAAATAAACAACTATTGATAAGCAACTATTAACTCTTTCACTGTTGTCTCAGCAATATCTGCTTATGTTCCCATTTTTCTGGGAAAAATCAAACAGAGATTTAACCAGAACAACAAAATCAGTTCCTCTCTCTGGAGCTACTCAGATGCCAGCTTGGTGCTCTGGAGGGGCTGAGACAATTCTCACAGCAGTGACTGATGAGAGGAACAAAAGGAGAGGCTGAAGGGTGGAATAAGACCAAGAAAGGAAGAGCTACAAGGCATCTGCAAACTCTCTTTAATTATATATGGAAGTAGTGTCTCTCCCCCCAAAAAACCAGAACAAACATTGAAGATGTTGCTTTAAAATGCATTTGGTTTTGTCATAACCCTTAAAACTTCAGCACGACTACCTTAAAATAGGATTTTAGGCCTCTTGCTACAAACATAGAAGAAAAAATATAAACTAAGACTGAATACATCAGGAAAGAGGAGATTCAGATTAAGTTTAATTGAGTGCTACTCACTTGAGAGATCCTTTCACCCAAAATCTGTTTGAACCAATACATTTTTAAAACCAGTAGCTTAATAAATTTACCTGGGGATTTGAAGTTCTCACGTTAAGTGCAATCCTCAAGAAAGAAATTTTCCTCCTGAGAAATTAGCTCCTCTGGAAATTATTTAATCCTCCACTGTTTTTCTAAAGTCATGCTGCAAATATCAGTAATGGATTAAATACCATCTCATGAGCAGTCATAAAAATAGCTGGAAAAAGCACCTTAGAGTTGTGTCTGTCTGCCAGAAATCCTGTTATCTGGCACCACTCAGCTGAGATCATCACTTGCCTCAGGAGTTACTCTGGGTTTTTACACAAGCACAGAGCATTTGGATATGGATACAAAGCAGTATTCTTCCTGCCTTTTTTTAATTATCATTGACCTTGACAAACCTGCATAACAAAGGTCACACATTGCTCCAGATGCACCAAGTTACACAGAGATCACCAAAAACCCTACGAAGTTCTAGCAAGTTGCTTGGGGTGGGTTTTTTGTGGGCCACTCTTAACCCTACAAGATTCATTCTCCTTAAGGATTCTCATTTTTCTCATTCTCATATAGCACCAGACGCAGTCCTGACCACTTTCACAGAGCCACCTCTGCCTCTGTTTCCTGAACAGAGGACTCTCCACTCCCAGGTGCACTTTCCCACTGTCTGTCAGAGCCAAAACAGCAATGATTTCTCTACCATGAGCACACAGAGTTTTGAAGAAATTCTCCAAAATCATGGACTAAGCCAGAACTGGAAGTAGCACTTCTAGGAGCATGATGTCTGTGGTCCATCACAGTCCTTGGCACATTTTCAGCAGAGCCAGGCAATGGCCACTTCATTTGCTGTCTGAGGACCCTTCATTCATAATGACATGTCATTGGGTGAACTCTCTGCAACTTCATTTTTACACAAAGATTCAGATTTGTAGAATCCTTTTTTCCTCCAAAAGACTCCATAAGTTCTTGAAGTTCATAGACAAGCGTGCAAGATAGTCACAATTTAGCTATTCTTGGAGAACAGTCTGTCTTCCAACAACAAATACCAAAGAATGCCAGTATCTCGTGGCGGCCAAACAAAAAAGCCACCAGGACAAAAAAGAAACTTTCAGTGAAGAAATCAGCTTTGCTGTGGGCAAAACCCCTGACACAGCTTGCTATAGACACCACTGTCCCAGGGAGCTTATTTTGCGTCACTGACCACTCCAAACACGTGCACAGACAGCACACGCTGAGCAAAATATCCACACGGCATCCCCTATACCTGAATGGAGGGGGCCTTGCAGTGCCTGTGCCAAGGAGGGCAGCTGGCTGCTGGGCAGGTCCATTGCTGACCTCTCATGGTCGGAGCCAGACTTACATGGCCAGGGACAGTCCCCAGGACAAGGTGGGAGGGTCCCCACCCCTGTGCCTGTCACTCCTGCAGCTCACAGGCAGGACCTGAGCTGTTTGTCTCAGTTCATCCAATCGTCAGTGACAAGTTCAGGGTGGAAAAACCAACCTGGAATAAAATTTTGCTTTTATCCAAGTGACTCACCTTCTCAGAGACCAGTTTGAACAAAGTCTTGGGCCAGAGGGGTAGGACTAGGATGAAATTCAGTGGCAAGGCCATCCTTGAAAATGGAATTGAAAGTCCCACCTGCCACTCTGCTCTCATCTGCCCACAGTGAGAGTGTTCACAACACACCAGCACCCAGGCAGAGCACAGGGGACTTCAGTGTTCATCCTTCTGCCTGCTCAGCTATGAATTCAACACTGACAGCATTGCAGCTACTGAAACCTCCTGTCCCAGCAACCACAGTGGGCTCAGGAGCTCCAGACACAGGCACCCAAACTGTGATCCACCATGACTGATAATTAGACACGGCCATAATCAGTGTTCCCTCACTGCACAGCAACCACCCCAGAAAGCCTCAAACGGGAAACACTTTGCAGGATGTAGGTGCTGGAGAGGGGGTGAGGCATTTCAGTTCCTCCACACCCTGTTCCTCCCCCCTCCCCAAAAATCATGGGAACTAAAATAACATTTCTTTCAGCAAGTGTCAGAAGAAGGAACTTCCATGACTCATCAGCTGTTGTTTTAGCCTGCAAGGGACTATAAATTACACTAATTAGAACATGGTATTTTTCTTGCAGTTATACAAAACACTGTCTCTTCCTGCGACATCCAAGCACAGAGCCATCAAGCAGGAGCGTGCTCAGTACGTGTTTTAACTGGAATCCACAATTCACTTGCATGAAAATCCTCCTAGCAGCAAATTGGGGAGAGCCGGCAGAGCGCATCAAGAAAGCTGTGCTGAATTATGAGAGGAGCAAGAGTAAATTAGCAGCCAATCAAACCTGTCCAACCAGAAAGAGTCATTCCTTACTGTCAGGGACTACAGCACCAGTATCACTTTCACTCTGAGCAGAAAAAAGGTAATTTATGTGCTCTCCAGTCACTCACACCGTCAGCCCATGCGGATAATAAGTTTAGCACTTGTGACTGTGTTTTCTGGGAGCAGCTTATTTGCATTTGGCCACATAACACACATGCACAATCTCGGACAAGCCAAACTGAAAAGCCTGGCTATAAGCTGTCACTTCAGTTTTCAAGCCTGAATTAGCCCAGCAAAGTAATAGCTAAGATCGATTCAGAGCCCAACATCCTAAATCTGGCAATTACAACAGGCTCCTGCAGAGCCATTGCCCTGATTCACCTTCCAGCAAGATTGCTTCAGGGACAGACACAAAGAGGAGGTTTCTGCCCTGCTCCTGGAGCATGGAAGTGCTTTATGGAGCCCTAACCCCTACCTCCCCCAAGGTGGGCACAGATGGGAACAATGTGCCCATGGGATAACTGCACTGATGAGGAGGAGCTGCCCTGAAGCAGAGCTGCTTCTTGCAGTGCCCTGTTCCTCACAGCAACAGAATTTGAGTGCTTCGGCTGATTTTACCTCTTCAAGAAGGAAGAGAAGTGTCTGAGCTATGAAGGCTGATGGAATGTAGTTGCACACTGACGGCACAGCTCAGCCCAGGGCTGTGGGGAAGGCTGGAGGTGGATCTGAGGCAAGGAGAGAGACCACTACTCACTGCCGACAAGCTACCAGCTAGATCTAGCCACACTTATTCCTCAGAAATCTGTTTTTCCTTCTGGAAAGAGAATGATCTTCCTCAAACAAGGACTCCCTGGTGTTTCACAGCTTTTTAAAGTTTATTAAGTTCAACACTAGTTATTTTATTGATTTTTCATCAAAAGCTCGTGTGTCACTGTCTAAAAGCAATGTAATGTCCTCATTTTGTATTGCCACCAGACTTCTCAACAATTTGGAAAAATCACGAAAAAATGAACCTTTTTTTTTTTTTCTAAATTAAAGAATACCATCTTGGTTGCAAAGCCAACACAACCCAGAGCCTGAGGCAGGACTCTGCCTCCCTCCATAGACTCCAGACACAAACTCTTCAGCAACATCGTCCGCTTGTGCTTTGCGCGGAGCCTGCAGCCCATGGGCCGGAGGGGAACAGGGAGGGGCAGAGCCCTCAGATTAATGCTGTGCTAAGAAATAAAAGCCTTTGGCACCCGGAAAACCCAAAGGAGCCTTTCCCCGGCTGTCTGGAGCGGGGGTCTGCAGGGGTCCCTGGTTCTGCTCCCTGCAAGCCACCAGCGCGGCAGCCAAAAGCAGCTGGAGAGCGAGTGCTGCGGGGCAGCTGTGACAACAGCCCCCTCCCTACCGCCCTCCCAGCAGGGTGGGGGGCAGCGATGGACCCAGCTGCCGCAGATGCCTCCCCCGGAGCCGGCCCCACAGTCGCTGGCTCCCTGCCCCAGCGCCGCGGGGATGTGCGAGCGCCTCACCTGCGCCGCATCTCCGCAGGGAGCGAGGGAGCAGCCTCGGCTCCCCGGCCCCTTCTGGAGGAGCCCGGCGCTATCTGGCGGACATCTGGCCACCTGGATTTCCAGACAATGACTCATGCACACATCCTGGGACAGCAGAACCTGCGGCCTTGGGAAGGGATATTAGAGAAGGTCCCGCTTGCTCTTGGTTGTGCAAGGTTTAATTGGCACCTGAGCCTCGTTGAGGACCGGAGGAGCAAGGGGCTGGTTTGGGTATTAGAGTCACACCCCCCCACACACCCCAAAAACAGCCCCTCCTACAAGGCAGCGATGCACCAGCACAAAGGTCTGCAGAAAATGCAGCTCCACAGCCCAGGGCTTTACCAGGGGAGCAACACCCTGAGCTAGAAAATAAATTCCTTAAACAGAGGAAAGATTCAGAAAGTTTGTTTCTGCAGTTTGCCACGAACCACAGCCCAGGTGTAACAAAGGCAAAAGAAATCACAGCAGCCTGGCCTGGGTCAGCAGGGAGCAGGTTCTTGCCCTTCACACTTCGCTAACACAGCATTGTTGTCCACGAGCTATCAAAGTTTGAAGAGCCCTAATCTACAGTAACACTTCTCAGCCAGAGGATTATGAAAGACAAACAGGACACTGCTAGGTGCTGGAAATATCATTGCTTTAAGTGCAGAAAATGTTGCTATCCCACAGCTGGCCAAGATCTACATCATCTTTTTGAAGCACGTACAAACATTAATGGGCCCAGCATTTTCTCTCTGCATTTTTTCAAATCTTAAGTTCACAGTAAACAGAATTTAAAAAAAAAAAGAAAGAAAAATCTTTGGTTTCTGTTAAGGTATCATCACCTCAAAGAAACAGAGCTATGTGGTCACGACAGAGCAGCTGGAGTCACAACCAGAAAAAGCCACCACAAACCCATGGAATAGTTGTCCTGTCCACAGACCCGCTGCTCCTCAGACTCAGAGATTTTCAGCAATTTCCAGCAGTGCCTCCCATGGTTTATCCTAAAAAGGACAGAGGCCATTCACCCCTTGCTGCCCCCCAGCCCCACCCTGCTCTGGCAAGAGAGCACAGGTCTCCTCTGTGTGTCTCACTCAGTAAAACAGACAGCATATGGCATCCCATGATCAGCCTTATGATCTCATCTTGTCTGACTGCTATTTTTACAGCTTGTTATTAATAAGCATAAAGAAGGAATTTGAGGTGCTGTCATGTTGGATATTCACACACTTCCAGCCCAGATGGTGCTTTATCAGGATTATGGATTGCCAGGCAGAGGAGCTTGCAGAGGGGAGCCACGCACGGCTGCACGCGAGCTCTACTGCTCATTCCCAGCTAAGAGCAGGACAGGGGTGAGACAGAGGAGCAGAGCAACAGCCCGATCCCCAAGTGACCAAAAAAGACCTATTAGCAAGACCATAGCACAAGCCTACCTTGGTGAAGCGATGGAGGATGAACCACAGCTTGCAGATCCCACCACTCAGCAGACAAACCAGCCCTCCCAGGGCCTGGGTGGGTATTTGTACTCTCTGAGCAGGGCCATCAGCTCAACACCTGAGCTCTGGGACTTTAATTATTTCCAGTCTCTTCCCAACAGATAGCAGAGAGGAGCCACCTGTGGGTAGGTTCACCTGTGACCTGTTCTCACCCTCCCTAGACCTACCCAAACTCCTTACTGTCTTCAGATCCTCCCCACCAGTAAACCCCAGAGCAGGGCTCAGGTGAAAAGTAGTGCAAACTTCAGGCTTTACAGCATGAATGGAGGAAAAATCTGCTCATGGGACTCAAGAGCAGGTCGGGCCCATTGTTCCACAGGGGTGAATAGACTTGTGCTATAAAGGACATGAAAACATCAGGGACCTGCAATACTGATGCCCAGCAGTGGCTGCATCCATGGCAATATCCAGGCTGTTGCCTAGAATCATGGAACCATAGATGGGTTTTGGTTGAAAGTGACCCTAAAGATCATCTGATTTCAACCCCTCTGCCACGGGCAGAGACACCTTCCACTAGAGCATCAAAGTCACTTTGTTAGATGAGCTCAAAATCCACATTTCATCCATCAGGTTCTTCTAGCTTGGTTGGACACTGAAGTCCCTGGGGGCGCTGCAGCCCTGCCTTGGCTGGTTTTCCCATTATCACTCTTTCTGCAGAGACCACCCCAAGAGGGACTGCAACAAGTTCCCTTTGACCAGGGCACACAACCAGTCTCCTTGCTGACCTCCTGAGTCACAGACATTGCAGGGATCAGCCCTGCTCACATCATTTTCTCGAGTGGTTTGACCTGCAGATATGAAGAACAAAATCTCTTTGAAGTCAGCTCTATCCAGAGAAGCATGAAAGGGGAAAAACACCCTCCAACACATGTGAGGCAGCACACACATGAACAAGGCAGCAGCTTCCAGCAGCCTGACAGGAGTGGAGGGTGCACACAGACCACCAAGGCATTGGGATGGTTTCCACCCAGATAAGCAAACCCATCCAGTCACTCAGGCCAACCTGTAGCTGCAGAAATGCCTTCATACAACCTTGACAGGAATATGGATCTGGTAACAGAATCGTGAGGAAAGAGGTAGAACGCTACCCAGAGATGACAACTAGAAATAAGTGTCCTAGAGATGGGAAAGCATCCTTCTGACCTAATTGCGAAAGGATAGGGAGAGGAGAAGTGCAGAAACAGGTCAGGGAAGGCAAAGTGTAAGAAAAAGGCAGCAAGAGGAAGAACAGGATGAAGGGTTTAAAGTCATACATAGAGAGCAACGAGGCTGGCTGAGGAAGGCAGTGGGAATCAGCTGCTTCAAGCAGCCCAAAAATATTGTCCAGCTGTGCACAGCCCCGGGGCCAGAGGCCAAGGCTGGGTGCCTGGCTGTGGGAGGAGGGGGAGATGTGGCTGGAGTGGGAGAGGAGGGGCAGAGAGGCTGCCAGCACCTACAAGAGCTTTACAGACCTCATAAAACACAGCAGGCTCCAGCTGTTCCCTGTACTCAGCCTGACACACGGGTGCCATGGGTTGTTCCTGCACAGCCAAGCGCTGGGGAATAATGGAGATGGCTGAACCCCCTGCTCCTGGAAGGCCAAGGTGCAGCACAGCCATCCAGAGAACGTGTGTGTCTGTCTGTCTGTGTCTGTGTGTGTTGAAACCCCCCTAGTGCTCCCGGGTGGGCAGGGAACAGAGCAGTCCCTCCTTCCACCCGCTGCCTCGGAAGGGTGGTGGAGGCTAGGAGGATCTCCTGTCTCTAAGGTCTTCTCTGCCCTTCACACTGGGCCATGTGTGCTGCTGATTTATTTCACCCACCAGGGATCTCGCTGCAGCAATGCCTTAAACCCCAGAAACTCTCTGCTGCATGCAAGATGCTCTGCAATGTGCTCTGCTGGCAAGGCAGGTTTGAGAGGGGGACTGCAATGGTTTGATCTGGGTTCTAGTTTAAAAAAATGGTGTTTTTTCTAAATGGGCTCAGGACTTCCACTTTATGCATGTTTGACTAATCCTCCCCAACTCCTTCTAACTTCCAGAGGAGCAGAGAGATGAGTTTTGGCTGTGGAGGACAGCTGAGGGAGCCAGCAGGTGCAGAGGAGACAGTGCAGAGAGGAACAGGAATTAGAGAGTCATTAGGTTGGAAAAAGCCTCTAAGAGCATCAAATCCAACCACTAACCCTGCACAGCCAAGCCCACCACTAAACCACGTCTCCAAGTGCCACATCTAGACATCTTTTAAATCCCTGCAGGGATGGTGACTCCACTGCTTCCCTGGGCATGCTGTTCCAACGTTTGACAGCCCTTCCTCTGAATAACTTTTTCCCACTTTCTGATCTAAACCTCCCCTGGTACAACCTGATGAATGAAGAAAGGCTTTCCAAAACTGGGTCCGCAGGATAACCCTATTCCAGCTACCCATCCCTGAAGGAATGAGCATCCTCAGAGGTCACACGGGACTTCCATCTCCCTTCCATCTCCTGCCTGGCCATCGGGGCTGTCCCAGCGAGCAAAGAGGGGCTCCCCGCCTGCAGCTGCTGCCTCCCACGGGGCCCTCTCCTCCTCTCTCCCAGCTGGAAATCACACTGGGGAGAGAGCTTGGGTTTGAAAACAGAAAGGAGCGTCTTAATGGGCCATTGTTCAGTGGGTAATTGCTTCCTTTCTTTCCCTCTCTCCTGGTAAAGCCAGGGGCAATTCCTTCTAGCTGGAGGCAGCCCCCTCCAGGCTTCTGCTTAAGTCCTTAAGAGAGACTTTCCAAAGAAATAATTGCTGCCTTTCTACTTCACAGTCTTAACGAATATCTTTCGACCTCATTTCAACACTTAGTAGGTTTTATTCAGGTGATGAAGGGATTGTCTTTCTTTATTTTAGCTCCTGCTGTCTTTTTTATCCCTTTGTGATTCTTTTCCCTCTTTCAGTCCCCAAAAGGACACACAAGTTTTAAGTTAATTCAGAACTATTCTTAGGATTCAATGTTGTGCAAATTTGAAATTCTTTCCAGCAGTAATGTTTAACTCTGTAAAATAAGGTGCTTTGGATCGAATTAAATAAGACTTCTACGTAAGAAATATTAGTTTATCCCCCAATATCTCCTCAGTTAATACAGGCTAAAATTTAAATCCGTGCCCCCAAAGGATAAAATTGTCCATCAGATTCTTTATAAAAGCCTATAAACATCTCAAAAAGTGAGAGGTCTCACGAACTCAACACATCCCACAAAATGTGGGGAAACCTCCGAGAAAAGTGGATTTAATAAAGCAAATATGGTTTCAGTGTAGCAGCACTGACAGACGCTTCTTTCTCATGCACGAAAGAACTGCACCCTCGCATTCAGGGAGGATGCAGAAGTGAAGATCAAGGAAAAGTAGCCCTTATCTACTCTGGAGCAGAGGCAGGAGGTGATGAGCCGTGAGGTAGGACTGGAGCCCATCCACCAAAGTCAGCCGCGGGGGAGCTGGAGCCTCCTGTACTTCCAAGAAAACCCTCACATTAGCTCACTACATCTTTATTCTCCTGAACGAAGTGTGTATTCAATGTCCGCATTTCCCCCCAAGTTTCTCCTTTAGTCCCCAGGACTTTCTTGCTGGAAACCGCTGGATGATCCCACTGGTTACAGCACCTGCCTGCGTGGTGGGCTGGGAGCCCGTGGGGTGCTCTGCAGAGAAAGGAAGGCTGAGAGACAGCTCCTCCCTGGTGAGAGAGGTCAGGTGGGCTGAAAGCAAAAGAAAGGGCAGTGCAAACACCCTGTGTCCTTTGCAGAGGCACGAGTGCTTTAACCTGGCACCTGAGGGCACAGCTTGGGTGGCTCCTCCACCAGAGGAAAAGAAATGATCACAAGGGTGCTTAAAGGAATGACTATGGTGACAGCCTCCGGCACGACCTGTTTTAGGGACTGTCTTGGTACATGACAAATAAGACTGGCACAGTGACACCTGACATTTCAGGGTTTTGGGAGAGCCCGCAGGACATAAATGTGAGAAAATGCTCATGACACATATTCCATACAGTTTAAGTAATCTAAAATCACAGATGCACTGAAGGCGGAGAGAGACCTACTTGAGAGCTGACCCTTGACAACCGTAGCAATCCAGCAGGCTGGCCATCTGTCCCAATTTTTTTCCCAAAGCAGTCCTGAAGTGTTACATGTGTCAAGTGCTGAGCAAGGGCACCTGGGGCTTAGGAGCCCTCGTGTTGTCTAAAGCCCATGTGAAAAGCAGGAAAAAACCCATGAGGTTTCCCTACAGAGTTCAAGGAAGCATCTGAACTCGTTCCAGCCAATACACAAGTTCAGAGCCAAGCAAATATTTCCCAACACCTCGGTCTGTCACTTCGGTTTTGCCCCCTTATCGGCTGTGGATTGGCCAAGTTACATTCCTTCTGCTCTCCAAAAGGACAGGAATAAATCACACATGAATGGTTTGAATGCCTGAGACTTAAGCTTTTGCTTAAAGTTAAGCATGTGTTTAAGTGATCTCCTGGTGAATTTAAGCTCGGGAGCATTTTGCTGAATTGAGCTTAATGGGATAGTCACGGTGGAATAGTCAGATTTGTAGGAAAGAGAAAAGAAAAAAGTTCTTAAATAAATCACAGCATTTCAGAAGTTCAAAAAGTACTAATTTTTTTATGCTTCAGGTATAGTTTTGCAGGGAGGGTGGTCTGATTTTATCAGGTGAACTCATTGTCCCTACGTATATGGGCAATTTATACCTGTGAATTGGCCCTTTCTCTCCTCCCTCTCCGATACACAACCTCAGATAAGCTTCTTCTGAGTGAATGTATTGGCAGAACAAAAGACTCCTTGTGAACAACACATTTATTGTTCCAGTTTTAAAAAATAAATATTTTCTTTACAAACAAAATCGAGCCAGAGGGCTGGAGGGAGGGAATGTAAAGGGATTTGTTTTCTTGCCATCACACCTTCTCAAATTAACATTATTGGTAAACAAAGACACATCAGAAGACACTTTTAATTAAGTTGATTTATGGGAGAAGCCAATGGATTTCTGCCAGTTTACACCAGCAGAGAATTTGACCCTAGGTAATTCTGTGTGTGGGAGATATTCATACTTCTGAGTTGGGGGGCTTCAGGGGGATACATGAATTTTAGATAGTCAATCTCTATTTGTGCTTATCAAACAGCACAACCTTGAAGTGTCTGTACAGGTTGATCACAGATTTTGCCTATTTTAGATTATTCTTTCTTTAAATTACAAGGACCTGAAAAAAAGCTAGAAGTTGTATATCTTTTGTTGATACGTGCGAGTTGTGGGGGCTGAGGGTGGGACAGCGTTCCACTAGCCTGAAAATCATTCTGATTGGGAGCAATGTTGAGGAGGGAGACCAGTCTGAAAGCTTTGCATGGGAACACCCCTGCACGCCTGAAGATCAGGTTCAGCCTTTGGAAGTTTTCCTTTGGCTGAACATCCCTTCACATCTGGCAGCTTCTCCCACCCAGCCCTCTCCCCAGGACCCTCCTGCGTTTTCAAAAGAAGAAGGGCGTATGAGCGGCCCCTCCCTCCTCCCCACTTCAAGCGACTTCAGAAACCTCTGCCAAGAGCCTGTCTCCCAGGCTGCGGGTGAGACCAGATGTCCTCTCATCTTTATCTGTGCATCTGCAGGCTGTGAGTCCTGGAACCTCCTCTTCCCTGTGCCACTGTCAGGCAGATACTCATCTCATCCTAGGGCTGAGAAGAGTGACAGGAAAATGCAGCCTGCCAGCACTGACTGGACTGGCTGGTTAAGTCAATGGAGAAATCAGAGAGTGGTTGCAGAAGGACACACCAACTGGTGTTTTGAGGAGTGGGTATTTTCCAGCAGCTGCCTCCTTTCTCAATGGTAGTCCTGTCTACCTTCAGGAGAATATGAAATATCTCCCACAGAACTGTATTTCAGCATAACCTCTCTTCACAGCCTCATTCTCTGTAGAGATTTTATATTGATAGGAAACAGCATGGTCAGAAAAAAAATACTTAAACCAACATCATCTTCTTCAGGCAGCTAAAAGTGCCTTTCAGTTTGTTGGAGATTTAGAGATGAATTTATGACTACCAGTTACACAAAGCATTCTTCCACTAAAGGAGGTCATCCCTCGTTCTAGGCACCTTTCCATCATATTACAATTGAGAAGCCAACAACTATAACCTGCATAAGTATGGGCTGCTTAAATGATCACGAAGCAAAATATATGCAGGCTTTCTCCTTCCTACCAGCAGTTTCATCTCCCCCTAAGTTTCTCTTCCCCCTCATACCTGGGGGGAAAGCTGGGTCTGTGCATCACAAATATTGTTCTGGCAAAACATCCAGATGTGGGAAGAGGCCCAGGACTCTCTTCTCTTTGCTGCAGCCAGAGTCTCATTAAATGATGGAAAAGGAGACTTGAAAGCCTCCCTCTGCTGCCATATGTGATCTGTGTATCACAAAGTACAGACAGTTACAGTCTTCAATGCTGTCACAGAAGCCCAGCACCTGCCCTGCACCTTCTCTTGGCACCAGCCAAAACAGACACGTGCCAGTCCAGCAGAAAGGAGATAACTCTGGATAAAGTCTGTCTCTGCAAACAAAGGTCTCTGCTTCCTGGCGTTTCTTCACTCCATTGTCCAGTTAACAGGTCTTGTCCACACAAAAAGGCAGCTTTGCTCTTTTCTTGGAGTCTTTCCCAGCACACTGGCTGCAATTCTCTGCTGTGTTTTTGTTCCCTCATTTTGAACCGATGATGTGACGCCCTGGACTTCACCAGACACAACTTCTGCCACTCTATTTGATGGGACTCTGAACCACATGGTCCTTCGCCCCACTGGAATTAAAAGGCCTCACAAGACCCACCCAAATGTACTTCAAGTTGCACAGCTTGATCAGAGTCATATACAGGGAGGAAGAAAAGGAAATGTGCCAGGGAGAAAAAGTATAACTGTGTCCAGGACATATACAAACTATATGTATAATTATTTTGTATTTTATATGTTGTATTAGATGTGTTTAACATCATGTGTGGAGCAGCTGAAGGACTATTGTGCCTAGGTGAAGACCTCTGCTTGCCTATCACATACCCAGAGCCCAGCTGGTTTTGAAGATATCCACATCTCCACTTATCCTGCAGATCCTAGGACGAGGGTTTGGTAGACGCCCTTTTCTCCTGGACAAGCTTGGAGAGGTCAGGGAGCAGTGGGGAACACTTGCCCCTTGATAAATCACTGTACAAAGCTCTGAGGAGACCCCAGTCAGTCCTACAGTCAGGGCTTGCATGGTTATTCCTAAACCCACCGAGCATATTCTGGTACCTTGCATGCCCCTAAAAGCTGCAGAGAAACACGGTATTTTTGTTAATTTCCAGTCCAGGAAAGTTCAGCGCTGAGCAGTGCCAGCATTATTTGAACACTGTTCATCCTCCACCCCAGACATTACTGCATTTCCACATTTGTTGCTAAAGGATGATTTAGAGATTATTTTCACTGAAGATACCCAAAACGAGTGAAGCATTGCTATTGCTGAACCAAGACAGGTTTAAATTATGTGAAGAGAACTTATCAGGGTCATTCTTATGCAGTACTTAAGGATCACATCTCCCCTGAAAATAAGATTCAGCCTTACTCTGAGGCTTACAAATTATTTAGTAATTTTTCTTTTTGTTTGTTTTAGACCCCAATAAGTAACTTATAGTTTTACAACTACATACTATAATTTATAAATAAATAGATATTTTGTAAATGAAGCATCAGACCATGAAACTCCAAATGCACTAAAATACTGAGGTATTCAATAACGCTGGAGCCTCTTCCCTCTGTTTCTCCTAAATAAGAATTCAATGAGATGGGCACAGTCCTGGAGCACACTGAGCCTGGGACAGAAATGCCCTCTCCAACCAGACCTTTGCCAAGGGATGGTTCTGTCATGGTGTTTCCACCATCTTCACTTGCCAGAAACACTGCTGTAATTAGCTTTTACATTTACACACCTTCATCTCCCAGGACCCCCAGAGTATTTTTGAGACTGGGAATTAAGAGATAAGCTTGCCCTCCCCTGTGGAAAGCAGCCCTCTCTGCCCTTGGTTTCTGCAGCTCATTAAAAGCTGTCAGCACCGCACAGCCCTCCCAGCAGGCCGCCTGGGATGAGGGGACATGTGAAGCTGAGCCCACAGAGAGTATTTGTGGAGGAAGGGTGTAGTACTTGTGATGGATGCTATGGAGTCTCAGAGAAAGCAGAACCTCAAGTTGAGCAGAAAGCTCAACTTAAAAAACAAGCTGTAGGTCAAAAAAGAGTTAAAGGGTATGAATTTTCATTTGGAGCAAATGTTGTTCTTGGAACATAGGAAACATCTATTACCAGACATCAATTTCTACCATATGGCACATGCGTTACTTCTCCTTCTAAGCAGACCTGCAGTTGCAGGCTTGTACCTCACATCCAGCAATCATATTGTGACAGAAAAGTCCACTTTGATGAAGTGCATCAGTCTGGCGAGCTGAAGGTGTTCACATGGTGGTGTGGAAGTTCCCCGAGACTCTCTGTTCCTGTTAAATCTGTGCCTAAGTACTACAGCATGCAGCCTGCAGCGTATCTGAGGGGAGTGAGCACCTCCAGCCAAATTATCACTAGGATCAGGCAAATTAATTCAACTCAAATAAATTCTTCAAATCTTTTCTAAAGCTCCAAGCAGGCTCTCAGTGAGGATTTACTTTGGCAGGTCTTGGTCTCTTCTATCTCATGAGTCTATGTTGCAATGGAAAAGAAAGATTTCAGGATTCTTTTTCCTGGCAGTTAAAATAGGAGGGAGGCCTCTCCTATTCATTTGCAATTTACAGGTTGAAAACATCTGATCTGTATGATCCAGTCGTCTTATATTTCTTAACCTCTAAAAGAAAATGCATTGCAACATTTCCAGTGCAGCTGGAAGCAAAGACTGGTGGACTTTGTGCCTCAGGATACATCCAGTTTAACTTCTTTGGAGCAATAAATGAAGAAGAGCAGAAGTGAAGCAGAACATGAGTCACAAAAATTCTGGAGTGAAATCCAGCTCTGAGCAGGTGTTTTTGCTAAGTGAACATACCCATCCAAATGTGTCTTAGTGCCTCAGTTTGGCCCAAATATACAGAAAAAAAAAACCTTGTGCATTTTCCTCTGGGTCATGCCCCTAAATACACTCAGTCCTGCCCAGGATCCCCAATACACTGAGAGCGGAATCACAGTCTTGATGTGACCTCCTGAGGTTTAATTTCCTTCCTCCCTGACAACGAGATCATAATTATTGAGGTTTCAGCTGACAGGCACTGACTGATTAAATCTAAAATAAATACTAATTGCAGACACATCATTAAAAGGGAGAGACAGTATCTGACTCTAGGTCAGACGCAAGCGAAGATCCACTCAGAGTTAAGGACAAACCCTAACTTGGTGATGAGCTCGATGTTCTTGCTAAAAGTGCCAGTCTGTAACAATGAGGAGCCTGAAATTTAGCTGAGGGCATGAGCCTAGCAGTGTTCTGTCCCCAAAGCTATCCACATTTACCACGCAGCACAGCTGAATGAACTGCTCAAGTCCGAGGTGACACTAAACAAGTCCTCTGCTGCTCAACCCTTCACCTGCCACATCCCTCCTGCACTGATACAGGTCTGTAAAGACAATATTCACCTATATGTCTGTAAAGACAATATTCAACCTCTGCCCCTGCTCAGCTCTGCCTCTGTACCAGGGTGGGCACAAGCTGGAAGCTACAAGCATCATTTTGTGTCAATTTTTAGACCTGTTTCCTCACCTCAAGTCTTGCTGTATTCCTGTGACATTTTCCATGCAAATGTCAAAAGGTCCCAAACAGGAATGAAAAAAATCCCAGCACCTCTGACAGCTTGCATCTGGGTTTGGCTCATTTTTTTTTTCCCCTGAAGCTTTTTCTTGTCTTTCAGTATGGAACTCAAGCCCATGTTCCCTTTTCCCGAAAACTGATCCAGCCACTTACGGGATTCTCAGTGAGATCATTCGGGAAATATTTCCAGTTGGAGGTCTTTGCTTGGGGAATTTTTTTTATTTATTTTGTCCTGCGCTTGGCATCAGTTACAGGTGCTTTTCCTACTTTGGATGGAAAGGATATTAAGCAGTATTCCTAAAGGTCCTTTCGGCCTTCTTTTTTTTTTTTTTTTTTTCAATTTGCAAAAAAAGCTTTTGATGGAACATCCTCCCCTGGCCCCCAGTCTGACAGGATTCCCTGACCTGCATAACGCTGTCCAGATTGAAGCATGAGAAACATTTTGAAAATGAACTATGCTGGAGTCTGGGAGTTATTAGCTGCCAAGAAATCCCAAAAGCTTTTAAACGTTGTTTGCAGCTGCAGAGTAGGAAACCTAGGTGCTATTCATAGAGGAATTCAACAGGAACTGTAAATTCAAGGCAACTTGCTGCTAAAATACAAAGGTAAAGAATTAAAACAGACTTCAGAAAAGAGCAACCCAAGCCATTACGATGCCAAAGTGACTGATTGAAAAGGAAGTTTGAAAAATTTCAGTATGCCTGGCTGGGATGTAAAACTCAGACTGAGGTAAAACAGCACATTCTCTAAAATCATGTGTCCTTTGCAGCTGGTCGTAGACCAGGGCTGAAAGAGGAGGTTGAGGAGCTTGTTAGCACTCCAGGATGGGAGGGTTTTGTTATGCAGCTGGAACAGGAGAAGTGGGGGTGGTTCTGGGAAAAGACCAGACTCAATCAGCCAAAAATCACCCAAACTGTCTCATCCCTGGAAATATTCAAAGCCAGGTTCGATGGGGCTTTGAGCAACCTGGCCTAGTGGAAGTTGGCCCTGCCCATGGCAGCGGGGTTGGAACTGGATGATCTTTAAAGCCTATTCCAAACCAAACCATTCCATGATTCTATGAATAAACATCTTCAATGAATCAAACACTTCTCCAGCCCCAGTCACGACACTTTACTTGCTGTACCATTAGAAAACTGCTCCTTCACCATTAACAAAAAAGGAAATCGGGGTGAATATTTAAGGTGGCTTCACAACGAAGGGTTATGAAGATCATTGTCTGACAATCAAAAGTCACTGGAGTATGTTGGCTGTATAGGAGGTGACCACCAGCCACTGCCTGGCTGTCCTCCCAGCCCGGGCACAGCCACCATGCCATGGACAAGAGATTTTCATTTCCCAGGCAGGCAGAGCAGGAGCAGGTACACAGTGAGTTACAGTGGCTCAGCTTTTCTCTTCCAAGACAGCCCCTGCCTCATGAAAAACACCCTCTTTCCCTACCCTCCTGCCTGCAGAACAGCCAGCAGCCCCAGCCTGCAAGGGAATAAACTGTGAACACCTTTTAGGGAATGATCTCATCCTGAACAAAAGTTAAATAAAACAACTTGATAAATCACCGTTCCCCTGTGTGCACGAGCACACAAAAAACCAGAGTCTTCCTGCAAGCTGGAGGGAGCAGCTGCTTCAGGGTTTGAGGCATTTTTAGGGGGAGAGGAGCTTGATTTTCAGATACATCCTTAAGTGCAACCTCTAAAAAATCAGGTCCCATCAAGTTACCTTATGTTCAATCCCTTCAACAGAAGCATTCCAAATGAACTTGTCACTTGTCACCATCTTTTCCAAGGACTCCAGAAGGAGAAACAAGACTCTTAAGGCAGGAGAATACTTTTGCACACCTGGCTTGTACTACTTTAAGGAAAATTACTCTCAAGAGCTAATTAAAATGCATGATTTCCCCCCTCTAGCTGTATAGATTAATCTATTTCATTTTCAAAATCTCATTTTTTCCCATCACTTCAAGTATTCAGGAGAGATTACATTATTACAATCACAACTTGGCCTCAGTCCCAGAACATAGAGATGAAGAGAGAAAAGGCTTTTGTTGAGGACACGCACACACACTCACACACACACTTTAGACAAAATGAAAGCACATTAATCAGCTAATAGGGAGGGGGGAAAATCTAAATTCTTATGACAGAAGCCACGAAAATGAAAGATTTCTGGTGGAATGTACAGTCAATGCAAGAGAAAAAAAGACCAGGGAATCTCATGGAAAACTATGAGGCTTTGAGGCTTTTTTTTCTTTTACTAGGGAAAAACACAGATCTTGGTCTCTCAGAAGCAACCAAATGGAAAGGACATTTTTCAAGGGCCCAGCAGTGGCACTGGGCAGTTCAGGGCAATATCATGCCCAGGTGAAATCAAGATCTTTAAGATAATATGAAACCCAAAGAGGTTAAAAAGCTACTGAAACTGTGGGCTACATAAAGCAGTTTTACTGCAGTGAAAGAACTGTGAGGGAAAAGAAAAAAGAGAACAACTACACGGTGTATTAAGATGCTTCATTAGAGAGCAGGTACTCAAACTTTCCCTGGAAGAAGCAAATCCCCTGAGGTGAAGGGACGAGGCTTTTTGTCAGTTACGCCAAAGTGCTTTCTTTAAAATTAATGTAAGCTCTGGGAAGTTCACACAGTTAAACGAGAGCAGAAGTGCTGTCCCTGCAGGATGCCTCCTCCCAGCACTGCCGTCCCCCCTCTCTGCAGATGTTTGGGGAGGGGGAGAGGCTCAGGCTGTGGTTCCACATCTATTAATATCACATCTGCTGTACTCTGAGCTTTCATGGCAGGACAGATTCGATCTGGATCAAGCACAAACACATTTTTGCTGAATTAGCCTGAGCACATGATATGATGTGCTCCAGCTCTAAGCTAGCTGGCCACATTATGTGGGTGTGAAGCTGACACACAGCTCTGGACTCGGCATAAAGGTTCTCAGGATCAAGGTGTGTCACAAAGCTGTTGAATGCATTTGAACCAGGTGGTGAATTTGTACCAGATCAGGAGTTTCCATCACAGGGATCAAGCTCCTTTGATCCACTGCTGGGCACCTTAAATCCAGCTGTGTCAACCCGTGAAAGCAGCCTCTAAATCCTAAACCCATGTGTGCAAGATAGTCACCATTCCCCAAAACCCAGTGCCCAGAATTAAAGAAAACAAGTTGGGGCTAAATCTGAGTTTTATAGGAGTCTTCCTGCAACAGGGGCTGATTCCCTGTTGGCCCAGGTCAAGGCAGGGATGCTGATGCCTTCACTGTGCCCTGACTCCGTATCTCCCCATGAGCCTCTGGCTGAAAGGCTCTCTCAGGTTAGGGGCAGCACATCAGAGCAGTGAGAAATAAATAAATATTATATTTTGTCGGAAGGATTTGAGGTTTTAAATTATATATTTAGCGAAAACACAAATAATTCATGAGTGTTTTCAAATACATGAATAATTCAAGCTGGAACTGAAATAGCTAAATCATCAGGGCCATCATCCTCATAGAGGCATCTAGGATAGGTTATTTCAAGAACACTTCACTGCAGACTGGCACGTGCACAAATTCACTAATAAGCAGCTGCAGCCGTGCCTTTCAGCTCCCACAAACCCTAGCTAGTCACAAATCCCTGACTCAGGATGCCAGCCCTATAGCTGAGAACCATCTGAGCCCTAAATGAGCCTTGGCTTTAAGAGTAGGGACAGAACCAGCCTGAAATCCCATTTTATAGCTCCTCAAACCACATCTGAACCATGCGGTACATGTGTGGCATTTAAGAACAAATTATCTGAGCACCATACAAATGTTCACTCATAGCTAACTCCAAGCTCTAGCAACCAGCATTCTTGCCTGCATATTTGTGGCTGCCATTGTGTAGACTTTGAGGCATGTATATTTGTTAATTTGAATTCTGTGTATTTTGTGGGCATTGAGGGTGTAGTACTGAAACCATAACTTCATTGTGAAAAATTTTGCACTTTTGTATATATATGGAAATCTGGTATGAGCTGGACAGCCAGATTAGCAGGAATTCTCAGAACAAGAAAATCTCAGGTTTTTAAGTAATTTTGTGGCACTGAGGGACATTGCTTGGTGGTGGATTTGGCAGTGCTGGGTTAACAGTGGGACTTGATGACCCTGGAGGCCTTTTCCAACCTTAATGTTTCTATGAGTCTAAGTGCCTTCTAATGACAGTTGCCTTTGCCTTTATCTTGACACCAACAGATTTAACGTTTTTTATTACTACTTCTCAAATTTTGTTTTCAAAATTAACATTTAACTTCAAATCCCTTTCAATTAAAAACTGCACTTTCAGTTTCACAGATCCTAGCCCATCCAACAGCACCACTTAAGGCCTCTCCTAATTTACTGATACAAATTGAAATCCTATGGTTGTGTTATCAGGTAATGAAGGAAACATTTAGCCTGCTAAGAGTGCAGTAGTTTATCATTAAGGTTTTAAGGTTAAAATGTTTGCCAAAAAACAATCCCTGCTTTGAAATTTCACTTATTACTAATTTAATGCATAACGTTTATGCAAAAGTTTATTCCAGTGCATCCATCATCACACCTCCAGCCCCCTCCTGCCCTGGACTTTACACCACACCTGGTCAGCCTCCTGCCAGGCAGAAATTCTAAACTCAGACCTAAAGAACTGTGAATTCAGCATCAGGCTGCAAGTCAGTAGCTGTTGTCACCTCAAGCCCCGCAAGCACTAATCCCAGAGGAAACCCCGTGGCAGTGGGGGTGGAATTAGATGATCTTAAAGGTCCTTTCCCACTCAGACCATTCTAGGAGTCTATGATTCTATGAAAACCAGCCACATTTCACCAAGAGCTCTGTGCAGGACCATGGTGTCTGTTCACCCAAAATGCTGAGGTAGGACCTGAATGTTGTCATCCCCCACAGCGCATAAACCCAGCAGAGAGTCCCACTCTGGGAAAATGGAGCTGAGCATTCCTGGCTGTTAAGCATTTTGACAAAGGACATTATTCTGGTTCTTGAAGTGCATCACCAAGACACCCCTGTGCCCATGGGGACATGGTCCCTCTGCGCTGCTGGCACAGGGTGACGTTGGTGCACCCGACGGGCAGCACCCCCAACCACCCTGTGTGGCTACAGCCAGAGCCCTGAACAATTACCATGGAGGACATGCAGCTTACAGAGAGCAATAATTAAGTAAACAGCTGTCCCATGTGCCCTCCTGCAGCCCACTGCAGAAGAAAGTTATGTGGGATGGGTTACACAGCTGCTCTTTGGCCAGAGACAACACTGACAGCAAGAAAAAGTTTTTGGAAGGAAGCTGTAAGTCTAATATTTCATTAAGATAAAATGAAGGAGCTGCACTGTGGTATTGACTTATACAGTTATATCTGATGGCATTTCACATTCTCCGCTTGTCACCCCAGCTTCGTGTCTGCTTTGGGAAAACCTGGGGCTCAGAACCACCAACAGAAAAATATTACAGGGTAAATGCCTGACACTGCCTGTGCTGGAGGCACTTCTCTAACCCTCTGATCTTGGGACACATAACGGCTCATTCATTCTCTTCCTCTTTTTTTCAGTTTTGTAGGAATTCCCCCATTGGAACGAGCCCTTGACCTTACCCCCATTTCTTCTAACACTGCCTGACATCTTCCCGTCATATGTTAACAGTGTGTGCATGTCTTCAGCGAAAAGCAAACCATTGCTGCGGCTCTCGGGCCCCAAAGAAAAGCAACACGGAGGAAGAAAGAAAGAGAAACCTCAGCCTCACTGGTTCTTCCCAGAGATCTGTTGCTCCAGCAACTCAAAGTCAAACAATGATGTCAGGCAGACAGAGCCGAGCACTTTGAGCGCAGCGTCCAGTTGCCACAGCAACTCGTTCTTAAAGTAAGTGATGCAGAGAGGTTTTCTTTTCTCAGTAGTAAAAAAATATGAGAGAGTAAATGAGTGTAAAGGATGTTTACCTGGGGCTGGGGGTGTTAATTTAGGGGGCTGGGATGCAGCACCCTGCCAAAGGCCCAGGGCGGGGAGGAGGAGGAGGATGCTCTTCCCTCCCAGTGGAGAGGAGCAGCTGCTTGGAAAGGAATTGCTTTGCTCTTCCTTTCACCAGAGGAAATGCCAGAGAAGCGAACTGTGCTGCCAGATGCCACATGGACACCAAATGTTCCCCACTGGCTCACACCAGCCCGCGCTGCCGAGGCTCTGAGGGGAGGGCTCCTCGTCTCGCTTTCATCCCGCCTGCCCTGAGCTCCCTCAGCTGTTGCAGACCCATCTGTCCCACGAGGCTCTGGCCATGCTGGGCAGCTTACAGGCTTCAGACAGGGAGGACAGGTGCTGGGGGGAGCAGGGCAACCCTTTGGCCACCCCTGAGCATAAGCCCTTTTCCAGCCCCGGCTCCCCTCTGGCCCTTTCCCCAACCTCCTGCACAGCTCTTTTGTTTGGGACCATCAGTTTGTGGCTTCCCAAGAACTGAAATCTGTGGCAAAAAGGCACAGCTTTACGATTTCACTCCAAATAAAAGACCTCCCCCAGCCCTCTGCCCCCAAAGGGCTGAGAGGGGTGATGGAGTGAGAGCTGTTGATGTTTCTGGGGGACAGGACATGGCCAGTTTTGGAGGTTACAGCCGAGGTTTTTGTCGACAGACCATTTACTCACATAGCTCCTTGCACGTGGAGCATGTTGCTTCCCAGAGCAGCCATCCATATGGATCTGGGGGACAGCAGACACCTTCAGCTGTGGTCCCTGCTTGAAAGACACCACAGAACTCCCAAGGAGCTGCTTTATCCCCACATGCCTGTAAGGAACAACGTGATTAACTCTTGCACTGATTCATCCTTATCCATTTATCTAATACAAACCATTTCTTACTCCATTAGGCCCTTGCCCTCACTGAGTAATCCCCGGTTGTATCATGCTTTGGAATTAGTCTGTAAGGTCCTCAGGGCAGGGATCATGCCTTGGAAGGTGCCTCACAGACTTTAGGCCATTGCTAAATTAATAAGAATGTAATAAAAGTATTAGAGCTCTACTGAGGGAGGCATTGTTATGCCCCAGAGGCAGCATATCTGGTTAACAACCCTGAAAAGAAATGCCAACAACATTAGCCTCTGCCCCTACATCCCTCCACCTAATGTAAAATTAAATAGCTACAAATTACCTATCTATTTTTCTATCTGCCTAGGCAATTAGCCCATGCTCATTACCGGACATATGGGGATACATCCAAGCTTGCAGGCGCTCACCAAGATGGGAGGCACAACACACAACAAGGCAGGAGATGTTCCGAGGCTTCTGCTTCCTTGTAAAACACACCATTAAACCACAACGTGTTGGACCATCAGCAGAGGTCAGGAAAAACCTGCAAAATCTGGCAAGAAAAGTGTCCAAAGAGCAAACCAAGAGCCAAGGGCAGCAAACAGGCTGTGAAAGTGTTCTCAAGGGTGTGTGCAGGACAGAGCGGAGCAGCCAGGGATGTTTATTCACATGGGAAAGGCAAACACCAAGCTATAAGCAAATGTGGCGTTTATTTGCAATCAAACTCGTGCATACGTCTCCATGGACGAGGCAGCCTGCTGCCAGTGGGGCATTGTCAAGGATAAATACATGGAATTGCAGTGAGGGGAGAACTGAGCAGCAAGTCAAACATCCTGGAAGAAAATTCTGAGGTTCTTCAGTCAGCAGCACGAATAGAACTCCCCTATGCTCAAGCTGAATTTGGGAGCACAGGAGCCCCCACACCTCCCTCCATGAAGCCAAGAACGCTGCCTCAAATGTGCTTTAATCCAGTTAAGTTCGAGCCCCCTGCTCTGCAGTTTGACAGTAATGTTATATTTTTTTTCAGGGCAGGATCAGAGGGCTGATGAAACTTCATGTTGCCAACATGAAAGTGGAAGGAGCTTTAGCTAATCCCAAGCAAAATGAAGCCCACCTCTTTCATCCCACACCCCTCCTGAAAAGAAAGAAAATGCAAACCCCACATTTGACTCTCTTGGAAGAGAAAATTCCCTGCTGTCCTCAGATGGTTAAAACATGCAGCTTTAGTGGGCTGCAGAAGGAATAGCAATTACATACCCTTCACCTCTTGCCAGCTTGGGCTTTTTTTCCTTTTTTTTTTTTTTGTGGGGTTTTGTTCTAAATCTTTCAACTGTTTTTGGGTTGTTTTGTTTTTTTTTTTCCCAGTCCTTCTTATGGGGGGAAAACATTCTCACCCTCCATGAGAAAGGGTGGTTTAGGGGTGGAAGAAAACCGGAGAAGGGAGTTCACAGGCTGCTTCAATGTCATTAAAAAAAAAAAAAAAACGAAAGAAAATTTTAAAAAAGAAAGAGAGAAAGAAAGGCCAGGTCTTCAGTGGAGTTAGCTTGGCCGTATTAAAGGAGCAGGTGTTGTACTGAGTTAATTTATCTGGGAGGAGACCTGAGCAAATCCCAGCAGCCCTGCTGAGAAGAAAGCTTTGTATGCTGACACAAAGCCCTCCCTGCTGCAGCACTGCTCTTGCTGTCTTCCCTTCCCTCCTCCCCAGCTTCTCCTAATTGCAGGGCTAATGTCCTCTGACAAGTGCCTCAGATGGTCCAACAACAGCCCTATCACCCATTCCCCATCTCTGATTATTATTACCATTTTCAAAGCCCAAATCCCTGCCGAGCTCAGGCTGCTCTTGATTATTCTCCAGCACAACCATATCTGCTGAGGAGCTGCAAAATATTCCCTCCACCATGCTGAGCACCCAGTTGCTTGGCTGTTGTGACATTGCTGCAATTTCTGGCACAAGAAACAGTGCAAACAGGGCTCCAAAGATTCCTCTTTTGAGGCTTCAAGCCCAGGACCCACATCAAAGCCGGATGCTTGACTGATGTTTGCTTGGAATGATGGTTTTGGAGGGAGGGGGCCTATCTGCCTACCATGCCTGGAATATGTGTGTTATTGGCACAGCCCCCAGCCACACCACAAGCTGTGTGTCAATTAAAATGGAGAGCAGCAAGCCCAGGCAAGCAGAGATGGGCAGCAAGTTTATTTATTAAGCCATTAAAATGGGTAGATGGTCATCATATAAGGTCAAAAGGAACAACGTGACAAAGTCTTCTGTTGACAACGAAAAGAAGTTCAAGTTCAACAAGCCTAGTCTTAGCGTTTCTCACTCCCAAATACCTGCCCAGAAACCAGCATTGCCCTGGGATCTCGGGCTTTTACACAAAAATCACAATTGCCACCAGGGCCACATCATCCACCCTTGTTGCAGACCACTTTTACAAGGCCCAAAACATAGAGCAAGTATCTCCAGCAGTTCCACTGGGCGTTGAGGCTTCTCTTCTCCTGCAAGGAGGCCTTTCCTCTGGGAACAGAGGCAATCATGGCAGCAGAAGGGAAGCCAACACCTTCAAGAGCTGATTTTCCCAGTAGCATTAAGATGTGCCACAGCTTCTCTGCTGCTTGGCACCACAGTGAAATGGATGCTCTGGGAAGAGGGAGGGAACAGGCTCTGCTCCCTGCTGCCAATACCTTCAGAAGGTGCATGGAGTACTGCTGGAATAACCTCGTATCCACATCAGCCACACCGACTCACACATGGGTCAGACCACAGCAGCCACCACCAGCCACAGGAGGGGACAAAGAGGGTGGGAACGGGGTCCCCTGTCCATCCCCAGCTGCACCCACCCCTTCATGCTACAGGGACAGGAAATTTATAACTGCGGTTCAGAGGGAGAGAAGGTGCCCATCAGGCAAGAGTTACCCTGCATCAAAGGTTCCCTTCAATGGGAATGAGAGAGGGAATCTGGGCAGGAAAGATTTCAGGACACCAGCAAGCAGCAAAGGGCATCTCATTCAAAAAGTGCTCAGCAGTTCCACCGCACAAAGCAAAAATAAGAGACACCCCTTTAAGATGCAGTGAAAGGAAAAGTGTGTTGGGGAGGAAAGGGAGGGGCGGTGGAAAGGGATGAGAGCAGCTGGAGAGGAATTCCAGCGGGACAGATAGACAGGCAGTCACAAAGTCTGTTAATTATTTAAAAAATAAACTAACACAGAAAAGGACGTCCTGAGGAGGAGGGGGAGGCAGAACCTCAGGGTACCCATCAATTATGCACAAACCAGCTCGGGGGCACTGCGAGAAAGGGTCCTGTGGGCACCGTCACGGAAATGTCACCAGAAGCCGGCCCCAACCCACCACCCGTGACACAGCACGCTACCTTCGTGACCCTTTGTTACCCCTGGCTTATTGTGTTTCGTAACTTGAGTTGGTATCCGCAAGAGGAAACAAAGGAACGCAAAGGGTTGGCAATGGTTTGTGTTTCTAATTGCATTGCAACCGCGCGTTTTCACCTGGCACTCCCCTGGCACGTCAGGAACGGGACAGCCTGGAGCCTCCCCCCTGCTTTTTGAAACAGTGACCACAAGAAACAATTGGGTGTTAAGCAGAAGCCAACTGCATCCAGGTTGCTGCTGCCAGATCAAGGTGAACAAAGCTACAAGGCAGGAGACACAGGAAATAAATCTGTCCTTACCGATCACTTTTCCTGGCTGGAGCTTGGACTGATATGGAGCACCTCCTCCAGAGCTGCAGATTCCAAGTTTTTAGCAGGATCAGGTCACACACACCGCTCCTGGGGACTACACAACATGATTTTTCTTGGCTGAACAGCCACCTACACTGCTGGCTTTCAGATCTTTTTTTTCCAAGAGCTCCATTAACAGAAAACCACCAAAACATGACAAAGTGGTAAAAGTATTTCTTCCCAGTTTTAACATTTTTCTTATAACTTGAGCCTTGAAATGATATCCCAATATCTTTAGTAAAGCTCTGGCCCAGGAAGTCTGAAGCTTAAGAGGGGAAGAACCATCTCAAGTTCAGACTGGTAACCCTGCATCCTGCGTACACTTCTATTGTTTCTTGCTATGATGAGAAAACATCAAATATTCCCTAGAAACCAAAAGCATTAACTTGCCTCATGCCACCATCAAATAGACATTGAACAATAAAGAAGTTTGGCTTACAAACGGGTGTTGCTAGAATTCCAGTTTCCATCCTTGTCGTGGTTTTAAACCACAACAAGCTTGTAAGTGTGAAGATACAAAACCTTACAAAATCTTAACCCACCCAGGTCGTCCTAATTCCTTCTATTCCTCCAGTCTTGGTTTATCGGTGGACAAAATGGCTTTTCTTTGCATTGAACTACTCCTTAAATCCTACAGGAACATGCAGCTTGCAAGCAAGAGGGGTGATGTGTGTTTGATAGAAACCACCCATATAAATGAAACCGCAATTTTTACGATAAATCGGCAAATGGGCCAGCATGCAGAAACTGTATCTGCCATAATGATTTATTTAAAATAAACAAATCCAGCTGCGGTAAAATAACGAGTTCTCTGCAAATACACACACGAATTCTGGCTATTTCATTATGAACATATTAAATCTAGTCCCTCAACTCCAGCTCTTGATGATAATTAAATACACATAGATGTACTGCAGTGGATTTGCTCCTGGTAATTTGCATAGCAGAAAATAATTACTCTGGCAATTAGATACAGTACAACGTGCTGCTTCTTTATGTGCACCACAAATTTCTTCTGATGCGTTGGCATCACCCTTTAGGAAATTAATGAAGGCCCCCTTCCTATTAATAGTATGCTGCGGTGGGTTCATGGTGGCTTTGCCTCATGTGTTTGGAATAACTTTTGTCCTTGTTGCTAGGGCTGGTGCTGCAAACCTCTTGCTGCCTTTAAATAGCCAGCTCCTTTGCTGGCAGTGGTGTTTTCCATTTGTTAGCTATTATATTGGTCATTTGTCCAATTGTGCTGCTCTTGTCCCGTGATCAACCACACAGTGCCAGGGCATCCCTCAGTTCAAGGGAAACAATCAGTTCGTTCCCCTCCTGTCCGGGCTATTTGTCCTGTCATACACGGGGATGATGCATCTCTGACCGAGGAGAAAAGGTGCAGACTTGAATCTGTTTAGGTGAGACTCCTCATCCCAGGCTAAGCTTTAAAGTCCCCAGGTTGAGAAAAGTAATCCCCAGCCATCAGCAGGAGCAAAGGGAAGGATTAGGTAGAAGAGGAGCATCAGGGAAAACAAAGCCACAGAACAGATTTGCAGGGCTGAGTTTTGCACAGCCAGAAAGCCCAGCCTTTTCTTCTCTAAAGGCATTTTCCTTTGAACACTGGTCGTAAAATCCTGTGAGAAAGCCTTCTCTCCCTCTTGAGGCTGCTGCCTGAGCTACAGCTGGCCCTGCCAGCAGCCTTCCCTGCATTTCAACCCTGAGCCTGTGCTGAAAGGGAGGGGATGCCTCAGGTTACTTCCAGGACCTCCGGATCTCCAGAGGGTATCACAGCTTCAGTGCTTAAAGATGAGAGGCACATATGATAAATTTTGATTAATCAAGTCAAGAATTTTGATAAAAGTTTGAGAACCCATTTGCTGCCAGTGCACATCTAATAATAAAGTGAGAACAGGGAAACATCAAAGACAAAACAGACAACAAGAAATGTGTGTGTGAGGTGAGACCATCACCATGGGGAACTTCTCTCCTCACTCAGACAGCTCCTGGTCCTGCTTCCTTACAACCTCAGAGCATTTTTCACTGGTGCTGCCCCAGCTCCTCTCAGCTCTTGCCCAAAGACATTTCTCTCTCTCCTGAGCAATCCTCCGCTTTCTGTTGTCCTTCACACTTTGATTTTGAGCGAGGTTTAGCCTACTTGCATAAACTGCTGAGAGAAAAGTTGGCCTAGAAGTGAGAGCGACAGCCTGGGCAGAGGAGAGTCACATTCAATTCTCTTGCCTAACCCTGGGCATCCTATTTCACACCACTTCCTATCCACCACTGCCTTCTTCAAAGTACTGCTCAGATATAACTATTAAAGGCTCAAAACACTTTGAACTTGATGTTAGCCACCAGCCACTTCAAAAAATCCCGTCAGTTTTGGCTGGATGTTTATCCTTAGGAGAAAATGCAATTCTGCCATCAACCACAGCCAGCCTCTGTTCTTCAGCAGATTCAGGCAAGTTTCACCCTCCCTTCCCAAGGGTCACAGCCAACACTGCAGTCTGACCCAGCTCCCTGGGCACACATTGTGAGATGAGCATGCAGAGGTGCTGCAGTTCTCCTACAACGAGCCCCAAACCCACCTGGAGGCCAGGCAGAGCTGCAAGGGTGGGGTATGGCCACCCAACATTTTCTAGCACTGAGAAGCACAGCGTGCTGCTGGGGTGTGAAAAGGAAGAGGAAAAATGCAACAAAAGACAAGAATAAAAGGACTTCCATTACAAAGCACAATTAGGAAGAATGCACCCCTTTTTCTCAGGGTTAGACTTTTTTCTTTTTCTCTCTTTGGCCTGGCTCACTCATGGCTGCCCACAGATCCCTTTCCTGGTTGCCTAGCAGGGTTAGCATTCATGGCAAGCTGAGGTACACCATGGATGCTCCCTGGAAGCAGGCTGCTATTTCCTAGCCAGATGTCTTTTATTTCAGTCAGTGTCATTGCTTGAAGAGCAACAATAGCACTTTATTTCCATGGCTCTCATCTTCAGATAGTCTAGTGACAACCTTGCCTTACCTCCAGCTCTGCTGTACCCTCCATGAATAGCTCGTACAAAATAATTCAAAACACATCAAGAAGGCTAAACCTGTAAATCCTCCCATTCTGCAAGGCCAAAGGGTTATTTTACAAAGCACAAGCACTCAGGCTACACAGTTCTGCCGAAGTGCCCTGTAACAGTCAAGAACAGCTGAAGCAATTAGCAATGCCCCATCTCCTCCAAAAGGCACAAACTCCAGGGAAAGAATCAATAGGAAAACTTTACAATACGGAGCCCTTAGCTCAAGACACATTTCAGGGATAAAGCCTTTAAAAGGCAGGGGATAAGATGCTAGACTAGGACTTAGGAAAAGACTGAACTCTGTCCTTGAATATCTGGTTGTGCCACGGATTCGTGGGTTCCCCCATGTAAAATGTAAGATACTGATATTTGTTTCCTTAATCAAATAATTTGGAGGCCACTGATGGAACAGGATGAATAAGAACTAAACCTCTGAGCTATTTATACCTTCCTATTATTTAACAGAATAGTTTTAACTCTGAGATGTGCCAGAGCAGACAGAGGGATAAAAGCTTCTGCAAACTTCTAACCACAGGCACTACATTTGCAGGATATCTGACAGGAGATGATCCATCTCCTCCTGCTTAGTTTTTGAATGGGATTTGTGACGTGTCCCCTTGTCCAGGCAGGAGATTCAATTTGCTGATTCCTACAGTCCCACGTCTCTAAAAACTGCACTTTTTACAAACTGGAAAGGGAAAAATGTTCTCCTACACCTGCTGGCTCCATGATGGACGGAGAGGCAGTTCAACCTCTCACAATGAATTCTTGTTAACAGAATTGGAGTGCAGGTTTCCAAAATACCGCCTGAAAGGTGAAGTCTACCCAAAGCTTTCAAATTTAGAAATTTCACCTTCACAAGCCTATATTTCACCCGAGATCTTTGTGATTTGTCTGTGCCTTTCATCATCATAAAAGCACCTAACACCTCAACCACATAAAGCACTAAGAACAGGACGTAGAGAAGTATTGTGATTATAAAACTGATTTATTGTTTACTCTCACAGGGCCTAGTTGTTACTTCCACTGAATTCAGTGGGAGCTTTGCCATCGACTTCAATAGGGTGGAGCAGAGCCAGGGACTTTTGTCTGTTAATTCCTTGTGGATCATTTACAGCTTTCCAAGCACCACTGCAAAAATAAACTTCAGATTTAAAAAAAAACCACACGCACACACAACAAAAAACCAACTGGAGTTAAAATGTGTATAAAGACCCAAAGAGAACCACTGGCATGATATCACTACAGTATTTCAGAATAACTCATTATTTACTCATTAAATCAGCAAACGACAGCTCCATTTCTCAGGATCAGCAGCGTGTGCATTTCTCACGCCGGCAATCAAATTATTCACAAGCCTCGTACATAATTTGCTCTTGAATATATATAAAGTTTAGATATAATGAGCTGGGCTCAGAGCACAGAGACACAGCCAAAAGTGAGCTGGATAAGTGACAGTGCTCTGGAGGTGCCGAGCAAAGACATCCATGCAGGGGAGGGAATATCTCTTCTGGGTTCCTTTCTGGTGTGGTTCAATTTACCAACTCTAAGATACCCAAGGTCCTGTTAAGGGAGAGGGAGCAGGCTGCAGAAAACAATCAGCCACATTAAACATAAACAGGGAGCCAAAAAAAGGGAGAAAAGGTGAAAACTCACCCCCTATTTCTTCCACCTTTAAGGTGCCTCTCCAATCTCAAGTAGCACAGTGACAAAACTCAACATTAGGATCGAGTTTGTGCATTCTTGCACACTGTTGTCACATGTTTTCAGACAGAAGTCATCTGAAACTAAATATTTTCCCTGCAGAAGCATGGGACGTGTCACTCTTTTCCAAATTTCCACTAAAGAGTCAAAAACTACAGCCCTGGACTAAAATGGGGCAACGCTCCTGGATGAACCTCCACCATCTTTCTGAAGTAATTCTCATGTCAACTGCTTGGGAAAAGTAGGACTGAGACAAAGGGGAGCTGAAAGCCTGGGGCTTGAATGGAAACTATAAAAGGAACAAAAGTAGCAGCAACAAAACTCCAAGGACTCCTTTGGCACCCAAGGAGGAAGCTTAAAATACAGCCAGCGTCTCTCAGCCTTTTTTCCCTATCTTAGTCTGAAAAAAAAAAAAAGAAAGAAAAGAGACAGCTCTTCGAAACAATCTCTTTCTGTGTAAGCTGTTGCCAGAGTCTGAGAGAATAAGCCAGGGTTTCTGTGCCAGCCCATTCACATGGCCAGGTGAAAAGAAACTCATTCCTTTACAGCCTGTGCTGCCCCACACAACATCTGCTGAGAAAGTGGGATGGGAAACACCAAAAAGGGGAGAAGAGAACAGCCGAGGCCTTCAGGTTAGAAGGGCAGCCTGTTCCCACCAGGGAGCCCCTCTTTCACTCGCAGACAACTGCTGCATTTGACATTTCAATGGGAACTGAGGCAGAGCAGGAGGGAGGGCGATGGAGGAGGGGGCAGTGGGAGAGCACATAAAGGAACCGGGGCAAGAAAGGCGAGGAGACAAAAATTCTGCATCTCTTTCATTTCTGCTTTCAGGGTATTTTTCTGCCCATAATATGACAGTCAGGAGAAAAAGGAGAGTTTCTTTTAAAATCACACAGATAGGCAGAGGGGGTTGGTCCTGCTAAAAACTTCTTCAAGATGAATCAATTTTATGGGGCCTACAGAGCAAAATTCTTTCTTTTTTTTTTGGTCATCCTTTTTTTTGTTTGTGTTTTCAATGAGAAGGAAAAAGGATTTACATAAAATAAACAAAAAGAATGAATAGCAGCAAACCCTGCCATGGGCACCAACAGTGGATGCTTTTAGAAGAGTTACATGAATATTGTTTCAGTGTTCAGCATTGTCTGAGGGTTCAACACAGACTCATTCATCCTGGGAAGTAATTCTGGGGTCCTGATCACTCCATACAAACCCCTCAATGAGAGCTGCATGCTTTTCTAAATCTGCTTTATAGAAACTTTCATCCAAACACATCAGAGTAATTTTGTAAAGGCTTCAAAGCAGCCCTGTGCCATGAAAGGGTATTATCTCCATTTTACAGAACAGGAAACTGAGGCCCAGAGGGAATCACGCAGGCAGCATCCAGAAATGAATCACTGGCAAAGCCTGGAATAAAACTGGTTCCCTGGAGCACCACGCTCATCTGCAGTGAATGCAGAAATGGCCTTGGCTAAGTAAGAGTCACTCCGCTGGGTTTTATGTCAAGCCCAAATATACAAATGAAAAATAATACAAACAAGGCTCAAACCAAAATAGTGCTTTCATATCTACAATCAGTGGATATGGATCCATACAGAACACCAGTCCACATGCTGGGAAGCATGGAGGAACCTTTCGGGATTTGGTGAGGGATAAGTGAATGGCCAAGGTGGGAAGATGGCAAAGGAGAGCCCAGGAACAGCTTCTCTGAGGGGAAACTCAGGGAGGTTAGGGCTATCCTCAGGACAGTGAGATGAAACTGGGGTTCCACTTCCACAAATCAAAATGGGAAATGAGGTATTACATCCACAGTTCATAGATCACAGAGTGGTTTGGGTTGCATGTGACCTTAAAGATTATCTTGTTCCAGCCCCTCTGCCATGGGCAGGGACACTTTCCACTAGACCAGGTTGCTCGAAGCCTCATCCAACCTGATTGCTTTTCTCAGTGAGAATTTCCATGAATTCCACTTATGGTCAGTGAGGGAGGCAAAAAACCAGAGCTTGCAGGATTAACACCACGCTCAACACTTGACACACGCTGTGCAGCAGCCAGGGGTGTGTGTTATTTGCTAGGGACAAGGGTCACACACAGCAGAGAATCTCCAAAAAGCCACAAAGCCCTCACTGTCTGGGCTATAACTCAGAAGTGAGGATTAAGAGGTTAAAATGCTTTGTGTTCAGCTGGAATCAGTCTAGAGAAAGTTCAGCATCACTTACCCTTTTGTGTGCCAAAAATAGCCAATCTTTGATCCTTCTTGACTGCTGTGACTCAATATTACTTCCTTTCTGTCTCTGCTCCCCTCTGCACACATGCCAGTGGGTTCCTGTTAAACGGCCAGTTTGCACTGGGACAGAGGATGAAACAAAGCCACAGGTGCTTCTTAGCCACCCTGGTCAGTGTGGGATGTGTCACACCTCGCAATGAGCAAGTGCAACCTGGGCCTCCTTCCTGCCAACCCTTGTGGTTCTACCCATGGCTCTCCAGGCTGTCCAACCTCTGCAGCGACCATTTTTACTTTTATACACCACAAGCATCTGAAAATCCATAACGTCCATCAGAAGGCATGGAGAGAACTTGCCTAATGATTTTAGAGCAGTTTGAGGGGTTTGTTTCAAGTCAGAAGACTCCCTACAAACACCTCTGAACTGCATGTCTCTATTTTCCATCTGCAAAACAGAAAAAAAAAAATATTCCCACACAAGCTACCCACATTGAAACCCTGTGGGGAAGACAAAGCTGCAAAGTTCCAGTAAGAGGTTAAATCTCTCCCTGGTGCCTCACAACCAGCTGTCAGGGAGAAGACAGCAGGAGATAGGAAAAAATGAAAGTTCTTCTCTAACTATAAATAAAGTTGCCCATTATTATTATCGCAGTTATAAAGCAAGTTAGGAAAGTTTCCTATATCACAGTATATCCCCTCCCCAACCTTCAATCCCCAGAAGTAACTGAGTGACAACAGAGCAGAGCCACCAAAGCTCTCTCAGGGGATGAGGACAAGTCCAGAGGACAAATCCATCCACCTCGTACCATATGGGGCTGAAGTCACCTCCCCGTGCTCAGCACTGAGAGGTTTCACTGTTCCGGCTGCCACGTTTTGTAACACATACTCAGACACCAGATATCCACTGGGTAACAGTGAGTAATGTGCTGGCTGCTATCTGCCTTGCTGAAAGGGTGATAAGAGTCAGCCAGAGATAGTCCTGCTTCCCAAATTAGATAGCTAAATGATCAGGCCCTTAGAAAAAGAGCACCACAAGCCCTTCCCCACCATTACCTTCCTACTCACAGATAAGTACTGAGCATTGCTAAGGCAATGTTAACTGCAGCCTCAGCCCCTAGCCTTTAAAAAGTCATGACTCAGACAAGATCATTAAATCGGTTTAGATTTAATGTGACTTTTTCCATTAAAAAGCTCATTTGAATGAGCTTTGGGTTTTCTCCTCACTTCTGGACTAGAAATGGGTTTTAAAACTGAAAACGTGACCAATAGACAAGTTGCTGTTCCTGCAGCTATTGGACTTCAGAGAAATATTTCCATTTGCAGGAAAGGTACAACTTATTCCCAGCCAAGAGATGTGGCGACAATGTGTCTCTGTCAAAAGCATTCCTCAGGCTAAGTGAGGCGTCTTCCCTGCCCTCGGTTCAAGCCAAGTTTTCAAGCTCTAGTTCATATATATTCCCCCCAAAATAACTGCCTCAGAGCCACAGACGTGTGTTAGCTCAAAGCACTGCTTGATGATAAATTTGCTTTGCTGCAGCAGTTGATCCACATATTCACACCAACAGCTTGTGGGTCCCTCCCAGCTCAGGATAGTCTATGATTCTGTGAACTGGTTTTGGACAATAATTTCTGGCAGGCAGAGGCAGGGCAGGTGCCTACGTGGGTGCTGAGGAGAAGCAATGACACCTGGGCCCATCACTGCTGTTTGGTTCAGGACACCAGAACCAAGTTCCTGAGATGTTTGGCCACTACTTTGAAATCCTTCCCAGTGCCTGAAGTAGGGGTTTGTCCTAGAAGCAATCAGGGAGGGACCTCAGATGGTTCAGGCTGTTTGAAATTGCGTTTATGTCCGAGGTCCTGTCCCCAGTGCCCTCTTCCACAGCAAGGAACATAGACATGCCTCAAGTGAGCACTGAAATAGGGTGAAGGGTTTGTTTGGGGAGGGGGAATAAAGAAAAATATATCACCCCCATACATCCAAATGGAAAATCATGAAGAGTTTGACAATAAAAAGGACTCTGGATTTAGAGTTTTGGTGACACTCATCAGCTTTATCTGCCTTGGATATAAAACACTGTAGATCCACACCTCCCAAAAACAATGAGATGAAAGATCTAGGGTTCATCACTCACCGAAGACCAAGCCGATCACAAAGCTGAGATCAGACTTCAGCCAAACCTTCCTGTGAGCACAGGAATATGCATTCACTCCAGCAGTTCTGGTATCAGCAAGTTCCTGGAGCAAGGACCGGACCGTTTTTGTACGGCTCTTAACACCAGCTTAGCACCGTTTAATTTTCCATCCCAAAAGGAAAGCTCTGGTTTGCCAGGTTAATTCTGGGCAGTACTGCACCATTGGGAGGCCTGTGAGCTGCAAGCATTGAATTTGGAGCCTTCCCTACCCAGGGCTCCTTAGTCACACCCTGAGAAATTGAGGGGGAGAAAAAAAAAAAAAATCAGAGAAAAAAATTTAAATAAAAATGTAATGAAGTCACCTGTAAGATGCACATGGGTGCCTTGCCTGCCTGCTGCTACAATTGGCCACATTTTCAACTGAATTTAAAGCAGATGAAAGCCCTGAAGGGTAAAGCCTGCTAACTTTGCCTCCCACCTACCCACCAGCTCCAGAAATAAATCTTGTGGGTTTGGAAAGAGCTCCTTCCCCACCTCTAACCACAGGCTTGACAGTCCCTGCCAAGCCTCTCTATTTCATTAGTTTCTGGATATTTCACACACACACAAGTTTTCACACACTCACAGAGCTGCCCACTTACAAACCTGACAGGTAAAATTATTCCCTCCTTCCCCAGCCCTCCTAATTGCCTCCCTTGGGTTCTTGTGGAGTGTAAACGTCACTGGCTAAATATTAAGTTCATGCAGTGTCACCGTGACGCCTTTCATTAGAGCAATCTCTGTCTCACAGCTCAGCCGCTCCGGTACCTCTCATTTCACTGCTAGGACCCACATGCAGCCTGCAGCTCTCCAGCCCAACTTTAAATAATTATGCCAATTGCCCTCAGCCATTTAAAGGTAATTTTCTCAGGGAACCATTTGAAAGTGGATGGTGATTTAAAAAAAAAAAAAAAAAAAAA
>VZTI01004542.1:1152104-1199715 GCA_013397865.1 Struthidea cinerea
AAAAAAAAAAACAACACAAAACCAAAAAACTGTATTTTTTTCTAAAGCACATTTTGTTTTTTCTAAAAGCACGTTTTTTAGATGTGCTTTCTCTTGACAGCTTTCTCACAAATTATTGGTAATTCAAGACCTAATTCATTCAATTTCTTTAAAATGAAGTCATGATATAAGGGTTATTAAAAGGTTTACAGTATTTACCATCTTAAATCTTCACCGCTGGAGGCTTGTGATCGCTCCACAGTCTCTGCATTTCTTTTCATTTTATTTTTTGAAACAAATGTGAACTCCATGGTGAATTTTCAAAAGTGAATTTACCCTTCACAGAAGCGTTGTCTTCACAAGCTGCTGCTGTTGTTTATGTCTCCTGAAATCCAAATGAAGGTCCATGCCACCTGCAAGGAACAGCAATGATTTTAATTGGATCATAGGAACTATCAAGAGATAAACAGGCAACAAAAATAATTAGCATCAGCAGTTCCTTTTTTGCAAATTGGGATCTGCAACACTTGCTCCTGAGTTCAGGATGCAAACCAGCTCTTTCCAAAAAAGACATTTGAACCTCATCCCTAGAAGCGATGGGATCTTAAAAACTGAGGACTCAGCAGAGAGACAGAAGAAACTGCACAAGAATTGGACTTAACCAGAGAAAATGGAAAAAATAAATAAATCTGATTTCTGATGCTTGTCGGTTACTCAGAAAACAGCAATAACAAATTAAGATTTATTACGTTAATGTATAGAAAATTTCTTTAGCCTGATATTTTGCAACAGCGTGAATTAACAAACAGAATTAATTGACTGATTCATAACAAACTATCTTCATATTGCTTGGATTAACGACAGTGGTGAGCAGCACTGGTAATTATTTTCCTCTTTTTAAAGGTGCAGATAATAAAAACAAAGTATGCAAACCCAGATGCTTAAACCTGGGCTCCTGAGGATATATTTGGGCATCCAAAATCCTTATTCTAATTTTCAAAATGTTCTTAACAGCTCAGTAGCTTTGAAAACGAGACTATATAGTTCGTAGCCTACCAGGAATATCTGAAGTTCATGATTTAAAAGGACAAAAAAACACTGATAATGAACAGCTAAAATATCAAAGCACCCACTGACTTCCCAATTGATTTCTTCCAACAGTTGAATCTGTTGGTTGCAGATTGAACAGGGAGTCAAGAAATCCCATTTCTATTTCCAACTCCGTCAGTAATGATGCTTGGGAGAGTTTCTTCTAGGAAAGATCATCTTCAAACCCTTCCATATCAGATATCAATTTGTCAGTGTTGGTTTATGACAGTGAAGCCTTTTCATTAATAATCATGGAGTCATTTAGGCTGGAAAAGACCTCTAGGATCATCAAGTCCAACCATTAACCCAGCACTGCCACGTTCACCACTCACCCGCATTCCCAAGCACCACATCTACATGGTTTGTGCACGTTGCCAGGGGTGGTGATTCCCCCACTTCGCCATAAGGTAAAGGCAGAACCCCCTGTAGCTCAGAGCACGGACTGGGTGTCGGGACAGGAATTTTCCAGCACCCACCACCCCAGAGCTCGGCCATGGGGGATTCGTACAGCCCACCTGTGCTCCTGCTGCCACAGACCAGACTGCAGCATCCTCTCTCAGACTCTAAACCAGCACCATGGTGACTGCAGCAGACCATTTCGGATACAAGCAAGTCTAATAAGACAAGCTGCTATTGCTGTAATAGGTAGCTATGAATTTATATTCCTCCTTTGCATAAAATGCACGACCCTTATCCAAGAATATGGAAGCACTTTTGCTCCCCCAGACAAATACCTAAAGCTAGTCAAAGGTGCAGGAATGCATACATTTATCCCAGCTGTGGGCTGCATCTGCAGATGAAACACCATTTGTTCTGGGTCTGACAGAAAAGTGAGCTGGAGAAAAAATATGTCTAAGACAAGAAAAAACCCAAACCAGTCAGGCAATGGCTAGTAACTAAAAGCAGATTCCCACCACAGGTGTCTTATTTCCCCTCAGGGCCACCTCTTGCTGTTTGTGTCCCCCTCTCCCCAGATGCTACGACTCCAGAGGCAGCAGGACGGGTTAATGCACAGACTGGAGCAAGCCATACTGCCCTTCCTCTCTCTCACTAGCAGAGGCAGACCGGCCACAAAACCACTTTCCTCCAGCACACCCTGGTTCTTTGCCCCTCCCAGCCATATAACGGTGTTTACAATACCCCCAGAAGATGCTTTTCACCGGGCAATGATGGACACATGCAGGACACTGCAATTAGCAGCTGACCGCCCACCAAGGATAACAAATGAAGGAGAAAAAGGAGAGGCAGAGGACAGAAGAGAATTTTCAGCCTCAGGTGTTCAGGCACTTCAGGGTAAAAAAAACCCCCATCCTTGTCCTATGTTTCTGAAGGGTTGGAAAAGGTACAATTTGTACAGAGACAAAGGGAGAGACACAGCTGGATCCAACGTGTCTGTACTCATCCCTTTCTCGTAAGCACCAGGGGAGCAGAAACCTTTCTGCAAGCTGGTCCCCACCCCCCAGCACAGGTTTTTCCTTCCCTTCTTGCTGCAGTCACACCTTGGCCACCCTATTATGTGATGCCCAGCCCCACCAAACCGGGATGAGCTGCTGACAAAGCTCCACAGAGGCTCTGGAGCACGTCCTTGCCATTTCTAAAGGGAGAGACAGAGCCATGAAGGGATTTGGAAAAGCAGAGGCACCCAAAAAAACATCTAACTGCTTTTGGTTAGTAATGTGGAAACAGGAGCCTGGCCAGCTCTTACAAAATACACTTTTGACACTGATCTCCCAAACAGGAACAGGCTTGTTCTGGCTGTCTGTACGTGTACACACACCCACACGCACAGATGCGAGAGGAGAACTCGGCTCCTCTGGGCTGCAGCCACCAGCACCAACCCAGCCTCCATCCCCGTGACCCGCCACCGCAGCTGGCAGTGATCCCACTCTGGATAACTCCTGGGAGACCAAACTGCTGGTCCTGCCACCAGCCTGGGAGGGGACCTGTCCCCATGGCTCGCAAAGGCTGATAGGACCTGGAAAAGTAGGGGAAGAGATGAGATCTACACCCATCAAGCAAGGCAGCTGAATGAATTGCCCTTTTTGAGAGCTGTGAGTGCTCCAAGTGCAAACCTTTCAGAGTTTGTGACAATAACTACCCCCCCTCCTATTAATAAAATATAATAGCAACTCTGAGAATAATGGCCTATTATCTGAAGGCTTGAAATGACAGAGCCATCAAAAGGAAGGTGAAATATAGGGCTGGGGAATCAGCTTGGGCGGGGTGTTGCAGCTTCCCTGCATGGCACATGAGCAGAGCACGACAGATTTAGTGGTTTCTCAGAAAAACAGCACAAAACATCAGTGTCTTATTATTTAAAATCTGTCAAACGCACATTTTTAAATTGTTCTCAGTGCACATATGTCAATTGTTTGCTCAGCTCAGAGAAATGCCCATGACCTGCTATCCAAGCCTGTGGAGTTAAACAGGTTGGATGTATCCAACTCTGCCCCTCCTACACTACAGCTGTCATGAGGTTTGCAGGATCTGCCACCTGGAAGCCATGGGACAGGTGGCACCAAGGACAGCAGGGATCATGGAGCACATTTTGGTCTCTGCCACTGTTAGAGCAGGTGGAAAATGCTGGTTTTTTAAATTTTGCCTCATAGAAAATGCATAGAACACTAAATTTAGCTTAAAAGGTTAACTTCATTTAAAGGCTTAAACTCAACCAAAACTTAAAAATCTTAAAGTTTTGAGACCAAAAATTATGTCTGACCTTTTTTTTGGTCATTGAGGGGGTGGAGGTTTGGAACCAAATTATGGCTAGTCAACATTTTATTTTCCACTTTTTGCTACTTTTGCAAGAATTTGAAATTTAAGAAATGTTGTCCAAAAAGTTAATCCTTTTACCCTTTTCCTTTTTCTTCTAAGGACATCATCATTATTTCTTCTCCCCTTATCTTCTGTCTCTCCTTTTCTCTCATCCAAAGGTTGAATTCTCCAGAAGAGCCTCACTCAGTTACACAACCACTAACAAAAAACCCAATGGATCCCTCCTTGCATCCAGTCTCTAATGCAAAAATTGCTTATGGCTTAACGATGCTCCCCCATGCTTCACTAGCTTTTATCAGTGTGGAAATCAGGTTTCATGCCAAGTTTGCAGACCTGTTGCTGCAGATGGGTACGGGAGAGCAGGATATGTTCCTGATTTTCTCAGTGTCGTTGGGCTTGTTGCCATTGATTTTGGAGGTGTCAGAAATGTCACCCACGGAGATTTTCAGCAATAGGAAGCTGCTGATTTTCTGATCCAGCCCCAATTAGCAGCTGCCTGATAATTGTTGACATTGGAGAGCTATGAGGCAAATTGGGGGCCTTGATCCAACGAACCATAAAAATAAATAATAACCATAAAACGACGTCTGTGCTATAAAGCCTCCCACGGCGACTGCCAGTAAGGATGGCTGTGATTTGAGACACTACCTGGAGGGGAGGGCTCTGCACTTTGGATACGGAACAGAACCTTTTTAGCCATCTCTATGGGAGGGTGAAGGGTTGAGCAGGCAGTGAACCACCACTATTATCCTGCTTGCCCCAAGTGTAACCCAGATCAGGGCTGGGATGTTGTGGGTAGAGCAGTCATTGTATCTCTGCCCATGGGGTCTTTCATAAAGGCAGGTTTTAAGCCCTTTCACAAAGTTCCAGGAATCCTCTCCTCAAGCCTGAAATGACCTATGAAATGTGGTGGCAAATCCAGGGAAAATCTTTAAATTTTCTTTAAGCACATCTCTGAAACAAAACATGACCCCACAGAAAGAGGCTTTTGCTTTGATTCACCTTTCCCATCACCTTATCTTCACCATTGCTTTTGCATGCATAAACTATTAAAAAAAGGGCATATCTGCCAAAATGATTTTCACATCAGAACTTCCTGAGTTATAATTGCCTTTTCCCAGAAAAGCAGACTGCGACAACTCACTTGAGTCAATCTCTGCTTGTAAAACTGATCTTGATCTTTGCCAACCCCTGGCTGTGGCCGGTTCTTAATCAGCCACCAGGCAGGGAACAACTCAATACTCATTTAAAATCTTCAGTACTGAATAACACGGAAATCTGGTCTTTTCCCACCTCTGAGGCCAATCCTCTGCAAGTTCGTAGGGACCAGAAACGCTTTCAGTGGTTTATTTAGAGTCCAGTCCTCCACACCTCTGGGTGACAAACTCCCATTGCTTTGAACTGCAGAGGAAAATCCTGCAAGTTTTCTTAGTGCTGCTCTAAGCTTGTACAAAACGGGAAATTTTAATGATTTCACTTCCTCTACCAAGCTTAACACAGCCGAACTTGCAAGGAGCTGTGAGATCCTAGGCAGAAGCTGACAGAGTATGAAGTTGCCATCCACAAACAGCCTATTGATGTTTTCTCTGGAGCAGCCAAATTAATACAATACCAAGTCCTTGCCCACGTTCTATGTAATTAATTCAACACTGAGATGACATTTCATTTAATCAAGACATATCATATCTTCTCTTTCAGCTGAAAGAAACACTGAAGTTATAATGAAAACCAGTCAATATATGAACTACCAGCAATTTTTCTCTGTATTTCTGCTGGTCCCTGAAAGCCAAAAAAGAGCTGATGCTTTCCCTTCTTGATCTCCTTACTCCTTATTTGATATTCCTATTGATACACCATTCAAACAGGCAGGGAACTTCTCAGAAAAGAGGAGCTTTTCATTTTCGTTACATTTCTTCACAGCAGAATTGGCTACGTTTTTTTTTCCCAACTAAAAGTGTGTTTTCATGTAAATAAAAAATAGAATTGTTGCAGGAGAGCTGACCATCTGGTCCTGCATCCTGACTCTGATGGGGATCAGCCCCAGCTGTTCCAGGGAAGGCTTGTTCCCAATCCTTTTCTGTAACAAGCCCATTTTTATCCCAAAACAGGAGGGCATGCCTATCCTTCCTGGTTTAAAAGGGAATTTGCAGCTTTCCAATTTTTTTTTTTTTTTTTTTTTTTACATTTTACAAGAAAAAACATCAAAAATATTTTACACTGTGCTTCCAGAAGGGTCAGCCAGCTTTTGTGGATAGCAACAGAGCTGCCTCTTGCACCCCCAAGGTATTTCCAGCCTTCTGTGACAAGTTTAACAGAGGCTTCATGCTATAGCAGACACATCAATATTTGCTGTATCTTAGCCAAGATTTGATAAGTTCATCTGCCTCCATGTCACACGTACAATATCCCAGCCCCTTTCCCAGGGGGTTGCTGGAATTGCCATTCTGGTCCCTGATGAGGGAAGGAACTGGAACAGTGTAAACTTGCAGCTTTGTCCACTTCATGTAAATCAAAGCACAGCTGCAAAATTTGGGAACAGAAAAAAGTGAAGAGGGGAAAAAAAAAACCCTAGAAACCTCCCGCCACACACATCCAAAATATAAATGCTCCTGGCCTCCTCCCACTAGTAAATGTCACTTGACACTCTCACATCAAACCTGTCATCAGTTTGAGCATTTAAAGGAAACTTTAAAGGAACCCACTGCTGGGGTTGGCCTCAAATCTGTCCCCAGCACCAATTTACAAGTCACCCCTCTACATTAATTATTCCTAAGTATGCCACAATGACACGTTAAATTTGCACACTAAAGCCTAGTCAAAGCCTGAACAAGCCAAGACCTCTGAGAAAGCACTGCACAGAAGAGAAATGTATTGTTTTAAATAACTACCTACTGCTGAGCAGGGGCACAGAACATATTTGGAAGCAGTGAAACTGCTGGAGAGAAGTAAGGATGTTTTGAAAACAGTACATTTGGGTCCTGCTAACACTGGAACAAATGAACAAACATATATTGAGGTTGGTATGAGGTGGTTGGTTGTGTTTAAATCAAATAAATGCATGCATATATTTGCCTAGTCTGGTGATCCCTAGAGGTGGGACTTCTCTCTGCCTTGGTCTCAGCGAACATGTGGAAGATGCAGGCAGCAGAAACCATTCCAGGCCCCCATAGGCTGAGCAGTTGCAGGGACTGTCCAAAGCTCAGCGAAGCTCTAAATCAAGTGAGCAAGTGCTGGCCCTGTTGTGCTCTGCATGGACCTTCCCACAGCGCTCCAGGATGATTTTACCTCATCACAGACACCATCAATGCCAAGCAAATCACTTGCATAATTATGTGTATTTGCACAGTGCCACCCATTGCAGCTGAGCTCACTTGCTCATTATCATTATCCTAATTTTTTCATCAATGGAAGCTTGTATTTTTATTTGTGATTTGGTCTGTAGCATTTGTTAAATGCAGTGCCATACCAGGTGTACTTTTAACACTCGCTTTATTGCCTCAACATGTTTCAGATGGGGTGGGAAAGGTGTTTGGCTGCATTCACCCTTCCCATCACATGAGATGTTGCTATTAATTATAACTTCTGTCATATTAATCACATGATATTATTATTTATAAAGCAGTCCTCCACATACCAGTTATAAAGGGATCAAATCTTATCATGCCCTGATGAATCAGAGTTCAGTATATTTTAGGTTCCCCATAATCAGCTGGCAAAGGCTTGCTTCCAAGCAAGATGCTGTTTATTTTTAGATTAGTAATGAACAAACACCAGGAGTTGATAGGAGAAATAAAGAGCCACTTCTCTGGGAAACAGAGTGATCCTAGAGCTGCTGCTGGAAGCAGCAGTGTGGGCACAACACCTACTGCTCATTACATCACACCATCCAGCCAAAAAATGGAATCAAATACAAATTTGGCCTCACTCACCTTCCGCCTTTGGGCATGGTGTCACCAAGGTGCTTCCTCAAGGCACAAAAATCACAGGTTCATAGATAGGAGCTACTTAAGAAAAAGGCTGGCAGTGAATGCCAAGGATCCATGGCCTGTATTCCACGAGATGATCTCCGAGAGGGATTGCAGGAGGTGATGGGCTAATCCACCATTAGGTAGAGCTTTACACAAGCCACAACAATTTGGGAAGAACATGAGGGAGGAAAGAACCTGCTCTGATGCACCACAAGCTGCAGGCTTTGCTGGTTCCCATCCCACTTTGTTAGCCTCAAAAAATAGTGAAAAGCTGAAGTGTGACAAAGAGGGGACACTCAGGAGCTGCACACTTGGCTCCCAAAGCAGCAGTCACGGACTGCCAGGTGTACCTGGCATTCAATAGCCTCAGTTCTCCAGGGACTGAAGAGGCCACAAAGCCTTTGACCTGGCTCCAAACCCAGAGAGATTTTGTCAATGATCAAGAGTGATTCCCACCTGATTGTGTCTTTAAGTAAAATAAATTGGAGCCTCACTCCAACTCCTAGCTGACAACAGCCACCCTTCAGTGCTCAACTGCACGATTTCCAGCAGCAGCCCTGCACCTTGGAGAAGAATAACTCCTGCATTCCAACTGAAACACAGCGGGGTCACCATACCCAGCTCTCCATCAGCAGCCACAGCCATGAAATACTTACCTGGAACCAGCTCTAGTATCTACAGAAGTCTGGAATCTGTCATTATAATCATAATTGAAATAAATCAAGGGAAAGACCCCATCTAGTCAAGTTGGAGCAGGACTGGGAAGGTCCTTCCTCCAGGGAAGGGGATTCTTGCACAGTCCCAGCCTTTATCCTGCAACATCAACAGGTTGGATCCTCCAGCACCTGCCTAAATAGAATCACTGAAGTTGGAAAAGACCTTTAAGATCATTAAGCCCAATCTTTAATAAGGGAGGCAAGGTGACAGCTGTGTCCCAGGAACCTGGCTCCTCCAAGAGCATCACAGATTTAGGGCTTCTTGCAATAATCATGTCCACCTACTGCCCAAAGTTACTCTGGAACCTCTTGCTGCTCTCAGCAGCCCATGACTCACCCCTCAGAGAAAGGCACACTCAATTAGGAGCATCTGTCAGTAAAGCCACTGACAGAGCTCTGAGCACACACTTTGGTCCAGGGCTTTGGCAACTCTGGAGTGTTTGGGAAATATATTGCCCCAGCAGCCTCCCCTCCACTTGTTTATCCAGTAAGAAGGTTTAATAAGGAGCCTGTTAAAAAGGCCACAGTTGTAGAGCACTCCTTGTCTGTCAGGCAGTCAGGTTGGGTTATGGTATTGATCATTAATTATTGGGGAGGAGTGGGGGAAGAAGGGCTGGCTTCAATTAAAAGGAAAACCAGAGCTCATTAGGCACATAATAAACATGGAATAAAGACAAAGGCACTCGGCTCCTCCCTGTAACCATAGCTGGCACCAAGGGATCAGGGCTCTCCTGCCAATTCACGGTGCTATTGTCCTTGAATAGTATTTCAGATTCGATTGCTTGAGAAATGTATCCACCCCTTTTTACCATCCTTAACGTTGCCTTCAAAACCTCCTTGATTCCAGAGGTTTAGCATGGGATTAGCAGAGTTCCGGGTTTGAAACATACAGGCATGGTCTCTGGAGTCTCAGCCAAGAGGTCTCATCCCCTTTCCTCCACCCATTCCAGCCCCCTCTCATCCAAACAAACTTGCCACCGCTCACTTGTTTCCAGTCCACACAGGTGCAGTGCAGGAAATTCCCTGGAAACAAAAAATAAATTAAACTTTTTTCCCCAAAGCCTTCCAGGAGGAAGCGCTGCAGAGCACGGCAAACTTTTGGCACACCCAGGTTTTTCAGTGACCAGTGCAGCAAGGACATTTGGCTGAGCACTGAGTTCAAGCTCACCTCTGGCCAACCCTTACACAGATGGAACCCTCTGACTCAACCCCAGGTTCCCTGGCTGCTCTCCCCACCCAGCCAAGGAACCCAGCCACTTTGTCATTCCCCTGGAGACCTCCAAGTACTCGTTCTAAGCTTCCCACCCCGTTTTCCAAACTACACTGGGATCCTCCTGGCTAATTCCTACAACAACAAAAAATTCTTCAGCAAAAGCCCCAATATCTTGGCATGTGAAGGCAAATCTCACTCAGAAAGTGTGCACACCCCAGAAGACCTTCAGCCTCAGGAGATCTCATGGGAGATCTTTGCTGCCAAACCCCAGGAGAAGCTGCAGCATTCCGCAGGTCAGTACAGAGTGCCTTTCCATCACACCACCTTTTCCCAGGGCTGCAGGGAAAAGAAAAGAATTTTTAAAAAATCAACAAGAGCAAAATCACAGACAGGTCTTTTGTCTCTGAGCTGCCTGTCACTGTGCAGCCAGAGGTGAGCAGAGTTTGAAGGGAAGGATTTATATGACTGCCTTGCCAGACAAAGCTCAGATGCTTTTGCCAAGGTAAGACGTAAGAAAAAGATCAGTTCCCCTCTCGACTTTGACTCACAGAAGGAGAACCAGGTTGATTTTAATTAATTTTGCTCATGAATGAGCTGCACTCCCAGGGTAAAGCTCATAGAAACTTAAAATGAGGTTAACAAAAGCAAACCTGTGAGTAGCTCAGGCGAAACAGAGCTGACACTACTGTTTCTTATGGGTTCTTACTTGCAAAATAACCACAATTCACTGCACACCATCAGCTCGCAGGGATCACTTTCCTCCTAGACACCACTGCCTTGTGCCTTGCCCATACACAAGTGTCAGCAGAGACAAATCTGAACCAAAATTTAATGAATCTGGCTAATTCATTATCTGAAAGACTCATGTGTTTCAGTTTTGTTTCATCCTGATTTTTTTTTCCTTCCAAGGCGAGCGCACCAGATGGCCAATACCACTCTCATTGCTAGCTACTAATCAGCCACTTCCATATGATATTTGCCATGAAGAATTAATACTATTAGGTCAGGATGTAAAGACATCATATTATTAATGGCAACAAGCCCAGATTTATTTTTTATTCCTCCTGCAACTGCCTGCAGCCCGGCTGAGGTCAGAATCCAGGTCCCTTTGCACTGCAGGGAGCTGAGCTGCTCCAGGTCTCATTGCACAGCACTTCTGCAGCTGCAGCTCTGGTTTCCCTTCCCTAAGAAATACAGTCAAAATCAGTTTCAACAGGAAACCTTGCTAAAATATCTCCAAGTACACACCTAACCAAAGGATGATGCCCTTGTAACATTTTTCACCTGTATTTTTCAAGATTTATTTTCCCTTCTTTTTCAGTCACTACATTCGATGCAAGAAATAGCGATGGAGAATTCCTAAAAAGTGATGGACAGACTTCTGCTGGCCAAAACCTCAGAGCTGGAAGATCACAGAGCAGACGAAAGAGAACTATGCCGTGCCCTTATAGGCCCTCATGGTCCTTGTCCCAGACTGCTCACCCAGAAGGGAATAAGTGGATCAGCTGTTTGTCACAGATTCATTACTTTTCTTTTTAAATAATTGGTTTTCTCCTTCCTTTTGTTTTCCATATCTAAGTAACTGAAATATAAGTGATTTTTCCTCCAGCAGAGGTTAGCTCAGTGGCAGGACCCAGATTTGTCTGGGAAGGATAGATTCTCTCTGTTCCCCTCTCAGGGCACATTCCCAGCTCTCACCCACAACGCATTTGATTTTCAGGGTCCTCTTTCTCGTGGTTTAAAGCTGTGAGCAAAAGTGGGATTGCCCGGTGACACATAGGAGATCAAACCTTGACTCTTCACTCTGATAAAAACACCAACAATGACTTTGGCCAAGTTGATTGCTTTTTTCTTGTTCCATAGATTCCCTGCCCTTAACAAAAACTCAAGCCCATACGTGGGCAGCTGAGAGGCCAGGATGCCTCGTGAGACTGCCAGGGTTGCCATGCCTCTCCCAGAGCTCATTCCCAAGCAGGGACTTGCTGTCTCACCCTGCAGCCAGCATCCACCAGCCTGCCCCCGAGGCAAACCCTCTCCAGCAAACAACGCGATGGCTCTGCTCCACTCCCTCCGGCTACTTGCAATTCCAGACATCTGTGTTTACTCCACGACCCATAACAGAGTTGTTTTCCCTGGAAAGGCTCCATCACTGCCTTTCTCCTGCTGCCTACCATGTGTCCATTTCTTTATATACATTTTTTTTTTTTTTTCCCAAAGAAGGTCTGGATGCTGCTATTTTCAGCACCTTCCCCATGTGCTGGAGGCAATTCATGCTTTGGGACACATGGCAAAGACTGCAGAAATATTTCCTGTTGGTCCTAGGAGAGGCTTCCCTAGCAAAAGAAATTTCCAGTGCTTCAAAGACCCCATTCCCCATGCACAGCCCAGCACACGAGGCAGATACAGTACTCAAAGTTTGCTTTTCACACTACACAGTCCAAAAGCCCTACGGAGACCCAGAAAGCAGAACAAGGTCATCATATCCTCTGCAACACGATTTCTAAGGCAAAATACTCTCCTTGTTACCACATTCATGTTGTTGCACAAGGGGAATATGCTGCCTGATCCCTTAGGGAGCACACTAGCCAAAATTCACTGGAGATGGACCTAAACACCAAACCTGTATCTGAGCAGGCAGTTATTCAGTCACAGCCTCCATAGCTGGCCCCATCTGCTGCTGCCAAGCAGTGTAGGGAAGGCACAGACCCTCCCAGGACTGTCAGCCTTCACACTCCTGCTCCAAATACACTCATTTTTCTCCTATATGACAGCAGGATGACCAAGTTGTCATCTCATCAACATCTCCCCGTAGCAAGACACTAAGGGACACTAATTCACTGACCAGGACCAACCTCCTGAACTAACATCCTTCACGTTCACGTAAATCCTTTCTCCTGAGCTCCCATTTCACCCTGTGACCCCAGGGGGAAAAAAATTAGAGCGTTTGTTGTCATTAATATCATTGCTATACAGCAGGGGAGAGGAGAAGACTGAGGTAGCAGTGGGGGCTGAGTGGAACATCCCAGCTGGGTGGATGGGAGGTGACAGGAAGGATTAGGGGTCTGCAGGGAGCTCACAGAGGGGGACAGTGCTGGATCCCAATGATCCTTTCCAGTGTGGAAGCACAAGCTTTTTCCCTTCCTACAGGACAAGAGTCCTTCTGGCCTGCACTGAGATTTCCCCACAGCCCTGGGTGAACTGGGAGGTGCTTGGCTGGGACTGGAGCCCGCTCAGGCTCAGGGGGCCAAGCCCCAGAGCAGCACGTGTGTGCACCACTCATCCTCCCTCATCCCAGGAGCAGGGAGGGGGTCAGCCCGGGAGAGGGGCTTTGAAGGCTGACAGCCTCAGGTGTGAGCCTGTGACTGAGACATTCCTGCAAAGCAGGAGCAAGAGATTTGTTACCTGGAGAGGGCTGATGCTTGACGAGTGATGTCTTCATCCAGCTGTCCAAAAGCTGCCTGCAGGCAGCTTCTGCTTCGTCAGGGCCAAGAGCCTGAATGCAAGATTTAGAAAGGTCCTTAAGACATCTGTGAAAGAGGGAGAGGACTGAGGGGGAAAAAAAAAAAATATTAGCTGGGGAAAGGGTGCCTCTCGTGTTTCCGTGTCAGCTGGCGAGGAGCTGTGGAAGGCTTGCAGAGCTCCCGCCCGCCTGCGCGCTCCTCAGCGTGGGACCTGCAGAAACGCGTTCCCCCTCCTCAGGAACTCTGTCACTAATCTGGCAGCCAGCCCTCGAAAGGGGGATGGCCAAGCAGCCACAGCTCTGGAAAACAGAGCCAGTGGGACCTATGGAGACAAGAGCATTTTTCCAATTTCCAGAACTTTTTTTTTTCCTCCAGTGGTGAGGCATTCCTGGACAGAGAATGCCAGGTTAACAACAAGCCTGTTTTTCTGAGGAACCCATCCAAGACTAGTCACAAGTACCCCATGTACTGCTAGATGAGAATCGGAGGATTTTGGAAGAGAATATTTGGGTGCATTGTGGCAAGGAGCAAAAGCCTGAAGGAAAGCCCACTGTGCAGGAGAGATGGACTCCTGGGTGTCATCCCACCCACGCTGCTGGAAGGTCCTGCAAGCACAGGGAAATGAGCACATTACTCTGTGCCCTGCTCCCCTTATCTGTAAATCCAGGCTGGTTCATTACCACCACATTTTTAGAGTCAACACATGAGGTTTAATTTATTAGTGCCCATAAAATCCTTTGCATTCCAGGGTGGGAGTTCTCTGCTGCACAAACCTCACTGCTGCCAGAGCACGCCTGTCACTTCTTGGTGCTCACCAGACCACAGCAGGGCACTTCATGGGTAGCACCAAATCAGGATATTTTAGCAGGGTGTAGCTCACTTTTCCTTCCTCTCACATGGCTTTTAGGCTTCATAAAACACACCCCAGAGAAGCCCATCTCCCCACCATGCAACCACAGCGACAAGACTTGGCACTGCGCAGATCCAGCTCTCACTGGGGCTGCAGCCCAAACCGTGGCACCTCTGCTGCAAGTGGGAACAAGACCAATCACCAGTACTGAGGGGTTACTTCTCATCCCAGCGGCTGCTGGAGATTGATGGGAACAGGGTGGCAACTACAGATAATTCACAGTGCTTGGCCATCAGATGGGAAGAGTCTTCTGTTTTGCTCCTTACCCAGCCTAGATCCCAGTCAGGGCATCACAGCCAAGTCAGGGCCAGAGCAGGAGCCCTGGGACATCAAAAGGAGCCAAGGAGACAGGCCAGAGACAAGGTGAGAGACACGAGACAGGCACTCCCTGCCTGCTCTGTTCAGGTGGAGCTGTTGAGGAATACTTTCAGGTTTGGCTAATCCCCTTTCAGAAATACATTTCAAGCACTGTTTCTGAAGGTCCTTGAGGCAAGACGGCTTCAGCTATCAACCTTTGGCTACAGAGTGAAACTTAGCCACGCTCAATTTACCTCCCCACCCGAGGGCACGTCAGTCTTACGCTGGCTTCTGGAGTTTCAGGTTTACGGCTCAGCAACACAAAGGACAAGAACATGGATGATCTTGCATCTTGTCTGAAAGATGCAAGGTCAGAGGGGCTTTCCTAGTCTACATCAGGAAGAGGATTATAGATGGTGCTATGGGGAAGGGTAATTCCATGTGTTTGCAGCACCAGAGATGCTGGGAATTTGCTTTCCAGTACATTCAACCAGTCACTGTCACCACAAGAGGAGATGCAAGGGACCAGAGCAGGGTAAAGGTGCACGAGGATCACATGAAGATGAAAGGAATCAGATGCAGCCTTGTGCTCTAAAACTGGATACCAGTCACAGGTGTCCTACTCCTGAACACCCCCATTTGTTCCCCAGCAAACACACTTCCACTTGATGCAGTGCCCTGAAAGCCACGTCTGGAGGCTCAAGCAACCCAGAGGACCCCAGGATTTGCACAACTCACCCCAAGGCAGGCTCACCACAAGCCACAGCAGAGGGGTTAAAAGGGCTCCACATATGGCTCTCATTGCTCTTCCTTTTATCCTGGTTCTGCCCAGCAGGCAGAGAGCTGGAGGAGGTGGGGAGAAGGAAGGTGGTTGGGAGAGGGTTAAACCTGAAGGAGACAGGGAACAGCCTGGCCATGGGTTTTTAGCACAACCAGCAAGAAAGCTGCTCACCCACCTGCCTCAGGGGACTATTAGGGGACTGTGGGGACTTTCATCTCCAGGTCAGTAGTTCAAATCTGGTCCAAGTCAGGGACAACAAAGGTATTATGTGAAATTAATTGCCAGTCTCAAGTCCAATTCCTAGTACACGTGTGTCCACTTCAGTAAAACTTGCACCAGCTAAAGGCCACTTGAGCACAAGGGCAGAGAAGTGAGGGCTGGGGAAGCTCCTGCCTCATTCCCAGATGGAAATCCCCCTTTGGCGAAGGTCAGGGTGATCAAACAGTGCTTGTCCTGCTCTCTCCATTTCCAGAGCCATTGTTCTCACACCACATGTGCTTTTGCAGTGAAGTAACTTTGAGATTTCTCTAACTCACACACATCAAGTCAATAATTCAGTCACGAGCAATGGCTAACATGATGCTGGAATCTTTCTATTCCAAGAAAAAGTGTCTGAGATAACAGGATGGAGTTAGGGAGACTTGTAGGGCAGGGACAGACTGTTTGCTCCAATTTTTCACAGCCGGTAGCACAACAGTCCCTCACCCACACACACGGGAGTAAGAACCCATCTCTGATCTGAAGCATGGCCAGGCAGCACTGCGCTGGCTCCCAGCGAGAACCAGAGCTCTCCTTTAAAAAAAAGCAAATGAAAACTTCTGACAGAAAGCCACTCACTAAGATGTTTGAAACAGAAAGCAAAACACCAAGATGCTTTTGAAAAATCACATCCGTGGAAAAATGACTCAGCTGTTTTAACAGAGCAGGAAACTACAGGACACAAACAAAAACAAATTGTCCATGCGGGCAAACCGACAGCTCACAGCAATTGGCACCTCCATAGCACCACTTGGGACTAGGGGAAAACACACCACAACCTGCCTTAGCTGGGGTGTCTTTAGAGCTGCCACAAACAGCTGTACATACAGAAGGACATTTTAATATTCTTCCTGGACAGTGTGCTCCCAGCCAAGGGTTGAGCAACGACTTCAAGCACAGGCAGCATTTATTTTCCACCTTTAAACTGGACAACACACACCTCTGCCCATCTCCCACACCGGGGCAGGGCTGCTCTCCAGTCCCTAGGACAGACTCACCCCCAACCTACGCTCACCCATGACACACGCCAGCTCCCTCATGCCATCCAGAAGCATTACCTTGTTTAATTCCTCTGTCAAAAATGACAGCAGATGGTCTCAGCTGGGAAATGTTGCTTGTCCCTGGAGTTACAGCCGTACCTCTCCTGACTGCTCGGCTCTCCCAATTAGGAGCAAATCTGCCTCCTGTCAGGCTGCAGTTCATTCTGCCCCTACAGCCCACCCCACACTGGCTCCCATTTAAAAATAAAAGATTGCCTTTTCTGAGCTGCTTATTGCTGCCTGCACTGACAATAATTCTGTGGAAATTGGTCGTTGCCACCGCTGATGGCCATTAGCATGCTGACCTGCTTTGACTTTGCCATCAGCTTTGAATATCAAATCAGTGATTAACGACTTCCAGTAATGACCCTGCCAGGAGCATCCCTGTGTTTCTCCAAGAAGGTACCCTCTGAACTAGATCATTACGGGAGCTTGTCATTCGTCAGCAATTTAAAAGCTGATAAGTCAGCAGCACGCACTTGGGGACGAGGCTGTGCCGCTTTCCCCGATGTCTGTTGTGCTTTTCCTTTTTCACCAGCAGAGACAGATACAATTCATATGGTTATGGCCAGCATTGTTTGCTTAACAGCACCTGAGAGAATGAAATGAGGAGAATTACTCCTTACTTGCCCCCTTCTGAACCTCTTTCCAAAAGCCTTAGTATTGATTATCTAAGACTGTGATTCAGAAAAGCCACATTAAGACCAAAATTTGTTGTGCAGTTATAGCTCAAAGACACAATAAAAAAAAAAAAAATAGTGTCATGCACTATTTCAACAAAAATGCATTTTTCCAGCTCCAAAAAATATTGGCAGATTAATTCCGACATCTTGGGTGCCTATGTTGTGGTAAATAGCAACCAACTCCCTCTGTGCCTGCTTCCTCAGCACGCAGTGTAAAACCAGTGCAAGTCCTGCACGTGGCAAAGATGATGCAGATCAGGAGCATCACTGACCAGTGCAATGCACAAAGCCAGTACTAATGAGTACAGAACACAGCCTCAGAGACAGGGTGCTGGGCAAACCACACCTTTGGTCTGCCCAGCTACCTTGGCTGATCATAGAAAAGCAAAGCTTTAACAAAGCCTGGGCCAGAAAACCCTATCCAAGGGTTTAAAAGCATCCCGTCATCCCTTTGATACTTTTACAGGGCTTTCTAAAGAGCTCCCTGGAGTTGCATCAAGCCCAAGCACTGCAGAGAGCAGGTGAGCCACGCTTGGAAGCTGCCTCCACATCTGCAAGTGCTTTATGGTCCTAAAGAGGAAGAAAGAGGAAGAGGGGATCCTCTAATGAGGTTATTACCAGTGTCTGGCACTGCAGCAAGGCTGTACAATGCCTGCTGCACGCCTTCCTCCTACAGGAAAGGAAAACCCTTTGTGGGAAGGATTTAAAGGGCTCTGACTGAGACACCAAAGGTACCAGCTCTCAGCAGAGAGTCAGGGCCTTGGAGCAGTTTGGCAGGCAAAGGAAAAGTTTCAGGAGCAAAGTAAACAGCAAAGATTCTTCACCACCAGATGTGCTTGTGTGTTTACAGTCTAGATTTACCTAGCAGACTAATTAAGCTTGTGGGACTGCATTTGGTGCAGAATCACTCCATGCCTCAGTTTCCTTCTTATTTACAAAGGGTTAACTCTGACTCCAAGACAACCACAAGTTCCTATTTCCATCTATTCCAACGGTAATAACCAGGTCCCAGGAGGAAGGAAACCATCAGGCAAAAGCCATCACTCACATCAGCATTGCCAGCAGGCCCAGAGACACAGAACAAAAAGCTGCTCTCCCTGACCCCTTTTCCCCACACAACACCGACAGAGCAGCGAGTACAGAGCTACCCCAAGCTCAGAGAGACACCCTCATCCTAACACAGGGATGAGCCATATCCTACTGCAGCCCCCCGAGACCCCACCTTCCATCACACCAGCCCCTGCAAGCCCTGCAGACAGCTCTGCATCTCACAGCTGCGACCCAGCAAGGGGGGAACCAGAGCCACAGCACCATCTCCTCACAGCCTGAGCTTCCACACACTCCCCTCCCAGCCCCTCTTGCTCGTTGGGAAAGCACCACAGCAGAAGAAGAAAGACGGAGCCCTGGTTTTTCCTTACAAGTAGTTGAACAAGCAGGCACCCATCAGGAAGCCCTGGCAAGGCTCCCTTCTCTTACCTGCTATTGGGAAACTTTCTTCTGGGTATTTTTGCTTGTTTCATTGCAACCTCAACCCACAACACATCTCTCTTGGTTCTATTTTTCAATTCTTCCACTTGCCTCATAACACATTTCCAAATCATGACAAAAAAACCAAACAAATAACAACAAAAAAAGAAACCAATAACCACAACCTTCTCCATTTCCAACAACAGCTATTTCCTTTTCCAGCCTCCCTTTAGTAAGTTCCGTGAGGAGCCAGATTCCGCCAAGGCTCCCATCAGAGCTTCTTATCAATTAGGGTAATTGGCACCCAGCTGAGCCTATCTCCCAGTTGGGACCCATTAACACTCAATCAAGACAAGCCCAGGCCCTGCCCTCCTCCCCGTTACAGCTCTCCTCTCTATCAGCGTACAGGTCTGAGCACAAAATCCTCCCGAGGCCGTGTGGTTGTCCATCCATCCCGTTTGGAAAGGCAGGGATAATGATAACGAGTGCAAGGAGCAGGCAGCGCTCTGGGGGAGCTTTGCTCATGGCTGTTCTCTAGCACCGGGGCCATGCGATCAGCCTTGGCCCCCTGTCACAGACAGGACAGCCCAGCTTCTTGAGGGAAAGGTGGAGATCTGGGAATTGTGGGGTGCCCCATGAAGAGCTGCCCTGCTCTTGGTGGCAGCAGGCGGGGGATTAGTCCCTGGTGCCCAGTAAGCACTAGGTCAGGTATCTCACACTGGTGAGAACAGCACCTCTGGTTTCCATGGCCCTGGGTACACCTAAGTCACCTTTTCAAGGGCTTTTCTCCTTTTATCTAATCACAAGGGTCAGAAAGCAAATAACAGCAATCTGACATGCAGGAAACAAAAGAGCTCCATAATCTTCTTTAACCTTGTGCTTTCTTTAAAGTCTGGATTTACTTTGCTTGGCTGTTTGGAGCTGATGTCCTGGGACACTTTCAAGTGGTTGTACGAGGCAGAAGGCTGGCCCAGTTGTTTTCTGCATCCTCTCCTCCGCCACTTCCATGGAGTCCCCCAAGGCTGCAGCCCCTCTGAAACCTTGTAGCCATGAAAACCAAAGAAACCAGCTTTCCTCTCCCCTCTCCTTGCCATGAATCCTCTCCCCACTTGAAGCTGTCAGCATTGTGCTGAACCCCTCCAGCTACTCCCTAAACATGCTTTAAACCCCTGTCAAACCCACAGGCTCGCATGGTTTGATCTGCATCCACCTGTCTCTTCCAGAGCCGTGTCTTGCTTGGTTGTGCAGCTCTGAGCAAACCCAAGCTGCCAGGCAGCAGCACGTGTTCCTCCCTTGCTCTCCTCTGTGATTTATTTCTGTGCCACACATCTCCAAACAGCACATCAAGGTCTGGTCTACTTTTAATATAAACATGAAAATATCCATGTCGGCATTTCCATGTGTGTATAAAAGTAGAGGGACAGGGAAAGGGAAATTTGTCACATGACCTTCAACTCAGAGGCAGCCAGAAAGCGTTTCTTCTATCATGTTTCTGAAAATAACCGGCGCACATTTGACTTCAAAGTAATAAGCAGTACAGACATTTTCCAGCCATATTTTTATCACTGTAGGAGGACACAGCAGGAGACTGGGTTAGTGAACTAGTTTTTCTCTCTGCTGCTCATGTTCTGGATGAATTGAAGCAGTACTTCCAGAAAAATTATCAGTTCCCGGGTGAAAATCGCTTTTCTTTGCCGCTTCCCTTCTCTGCTTTCCAGGAGGTTCAGGGAATTCACATCAGCATCGAGCAACAGTCCCATCTCCCTGCTGCTATCCAGTCCACAGGAGAGAGAGGAACTGGCATTGCCCTGAGAGATGGGCTCTCTGGCTCTGCCTGGTGCGTGGATACCATCTGTCTTGAGTGTCTGAAGTAATTTACTTCCCATTTTTGAGGTGTTTGAGCTAATGATACTAATTTATGTCCAGCATATTAGACTCCTAGGGATTCTTGTCGGGACTGACCTTCTGATCACTCTCCTATTCAAAGCCTGATTCTATTCTGCTCGTGTTTCGAGATCTGCCATGTTATGTCTGAAGCCCTTAATGACTGCACTGCTGCTGTTATGAGCAATCTCCTAATTGACTGCCCTGCAGTCCCAGATGCCAGAGCCCACTGACAGCATCACCCCACCACTGGTCAGTCACGCACAACCCACCCGTGTCCACCATGCCTGGCATTCCTGGGGACGCTGTGAAGGCGATTTTGGTGTGCTCAGACCTCCTGAGCACAAACAGCAGCGAATCCTTACTTCAGTGAGCTCATTCACAGGGAACAGACTCTGCCCTGTAAGAGCTCCCTCAGGAATTCTGCACCAAACTGTGGGTCAGGGAGTGCTAACTCAGCCGAGGAGAAATACACCTTGCACAACAGACCTGGGACCTCATCTGGGCTGTGTGGGCTCCATTATTTCCATCCCGTACAGATAATAACAAGAAAAGATGGCTATAGATATGGCCACGCTGGCATGGAAGTAAGAATCTCCTAAGATCTGTGGCCATCCTCAACACTCACTCTTTCAGCAATCTCATGAAAGATATTTAACCATGCCCTCTCTGGTTTCCCTCCTGCAGCACAGCTTATCTATCACACAGAAAATCGTAGCAGTTCAGGTTGTCCCTCGGGTGACTGTGAGCAATGCACCCCACTTTGCTCCCTCCTGAGCTGCCCCACATCAGCGTGGGAGCCTGAATCTCCCCACACGGCTCATCTGTGACTCAACCACTACTTATGGGAAAGCAGCAGCATTTTCTAAGAGTTGCGTCCTAAAAGTGAGCCAAATAATCACTCAACCCATCCGAAAAAAAACCAGGTTCTACATAAGGTTTCCTTTCATATGTGTATGGACCAGGGACAAGTCCACACTTTTGGATGGAAGGTAAAAAATTATTTATATTCTTCTCATTAGATAATTTTTTGTTTTGTTTTTTGTTGTTGTTGTTTTTTCTAATTAATAGCTTCATCTATTGCTGAACTGCAGCGATTTTTAGGAAGAACTCAGCCAAAGAGGCAGACAAAAATACCTCGCCCAGTTCCTTCCAAGGAAAGGAACAGGTGAAGGGGCCATCCACCACCACATCAAAGCAGAGCTCCCCGCTTTGTAGTGCCATGAATGAGACCCGTTCTGTCCTCCTAACAAGTGGGTCCCGTGTGGAAGAGGGACACATTGATTCTCCAGCCTACTTTTAACGCTGCGGCAAAACCAATCAACTTGATGTCATCGACGGCTTTTGAGAGGCTGACTAAGGATCTCTGGAGGGCGGAGGGAACAATACAACCTGGAAAGCCCTCCTTCCTTTCAGCCTGCCCTGCACTTCCCCTCTCGCCTTGTTCCCCTTCTCCTCTTCATTAAGCCGCTTTTGTGGGGCTTTCACCCATTCTCTCCAACAGTGAAAAAGTCCAAGCGAGCGAATCTCCTCCTCTTTTTTTCTTCCCCCCACCCCCTTTTCTCTTATCCTTTCTCTAAGCAGTGCTTGCAAGGGATGGCGGTGGGGTCCCTGCCACGCCGCTTTGTTGGCTGTGCCGGCATTGTGCTTCCCGAGGCGGTGCAGGTGCAGCGGGGTTTTGTCTGGGTGTTAAACACGGGATAATTAGCCGGAGGGAGGGGAACGGGCATTGCGGCGGCAGCATTCATTACACAGAGACATTCAGGTTCCACAGGAACCGGGATCTGCCCGCTGAGCGCAATCCTGGCTTCTTTCTACCCCTGCTGCAAGACAGGAGAGATTTTGGGAGGCAGGATCACACCCAGCGTGGGTTCACTCACCTCCTCTCCTCTTATGTTCGCCACAATCAGGGAAGACATCTCTGATGGGAAGAATAAATTGCCATCAGCTCTCCACAGCACTTCCACACCCCGGGAATAGTGAAATGACATATTGGTTCAGGAAGCCAGAGAAAGAAACAAAGACCTGTAAAAGAAACACAAATAATCTGCACATAAAACACCACAGACAGCCCTGGCATCGTGGGTTAATGGGTGAGGGTCTGCCCTAACTTCAGCAGTTTTTCTTTGCAAGCTCTCATGAAAATAAATCTATAATGCACACCATATGCAGTTTATGTGGTATTCGGGCTGGATATTTATTTTGAAAGACAAGAGTCTTCACTTGGTTTCATTTGTCACTAAAAAGGAGAAAAAAGAGGCATAAAACAAGCAAAAATGGGAAAACTTTGACCCAAACCCAGAATATCTATAGCAGCAATTCCACGAAGCAACAGAAATAACTTTCATCCCAGGTACTGCTGTGTGCTCGCTCCGAGGTGTTTGGCATCAGCTCCCTTCAGAGCAGCACTTGAACACTCATCGAGTAAACCACACCGATGGCCCGAGCCCGTGAGATGGGCACAAACCCCCGGGAGCTGGTGGAAACAAAAAGGGAAGTTGTTGGGAGCTGAGGACTACACATTCCCTCGGGTCCTCCGACCTCGCATTTCCAGAGTGTGAGCCGCTCCTAATTCACATCTCCCATTTGTAAGCCCAGCCAGGTCAGAGCAAACCCCGTGTTGATTTAGCAGCATTTTACATTTACTTTGGACTCACTTTGTGCTGGTGTGAATAACTGCATAAGTATCAGGCAATCAGGAGAGCAAAGATGTGCAAGGAAAGCAAAATAAACCATACAAAAATCTGGAAAGGAACAGCTCCAAAAAGTCACTCAAATATTTTTGATCTGCAGAAATTAGGCATCCACATTAGGTCTGGGTCTAGGTGAAAGTTGCAGATAACTCTCCCGCAGTCCAGGTCAAAATTAAGAATCTCATCTTTTTTCCCCCATCAAGCAAAGGATAGTTCAGCGGAGTCTGTGTTCGTGGGAGTTTTCCACAAAGGGTTTCAGGCAACATAAAATGTTCCTGGCACCATTTTCAGCTGTGTGTCCCAGAGACACTTAACTCTGTACTTAATTCAGGTTTAATAGGCTGCGATTATATTAAATAAATACCAGCTGAACTGATTATTTAATACGCAGTTATAGCTGTTTAACAGCCATGCAATTGACTGTTACATCTCAATAAACGTATGTTTTCCATCGATCACCTAGTATTTTATTTCACATCCCATAATTTTCCTATATAACTCTTGGACTTTGAAAGCATCGCTGGGGGTTGCCCCAGCCCGCCCTGCTGATCCCGCTCGCAGCAGGAAGGTGCCCAAGAGCTGCTGCCTTTCCAGGGACTCATCGAAGGTTAGGTCACTCCCTTCCACCTCCTCCCTGCGTTTTCAGGTGATGTAAAATTCCTCTTTGCATCCCTCCCAGCCTTGTCCAGCTGCTCCATGCCGGTAACACAGCTGCATCCTTCCACCCCGGTGCTGGCCTCCCCGCAGGAAGTCAGAGATCATTCTGCTCTCAACAGGCTGTAAAGAGTTTAAACCTTCAAGAGCCTCTAGAAACGTATAATCCGGATTTTATCCTTTAAAATTCATAGTTCCTCACCCACTGATGCTTCCCAACTGGTATTTGTGCTCTCCCCTCCGCTATTGCTTTGCCTGCAGCTCTTCCGAAGGCATTTACTCAGCTAAGTGGCATCTTCATCCCGGCGCTGTCAGGCATTTGGAATGATCATAGGATACATAAATAAGAAATTGTTTCTAAAAGCTGCATCTCTTTGCAGCCCGGCGAGGGGAGTAACAAGCTGTTATAAAAGCACATTTGTTGAGGTCTGACAACTGCACCACGGGTTGTGTGCAGAGCTGGTTACCCCAACTAATCCCTGCACTTCTCCAAAGGCAGTGTCAAAATAAAAATGATACATACGCCTATTTAATTACCTGCCGATGTTGCTATAAACAAAATGGGGTTTTTAAGGGATACATTTTACAAAGGCTTTTAGCCGAGCATCCGCAGAAACTGCAGGCAAAGCCATTTCCATGTATTATAGCAGTGGAATTTCCATGTTCCAACAGAAATTTCAGGGGGACACAGCAAATAGCAGGTTATTTGCCTGATTTGTGTATGTCAGTGTAAGGTCAGTGAGCCTGAAAATACAAATGTGATTCAAAAAGTGTCAGGGAAAAGAATAAAAAGATGTTTTGCACCATTTAGAGCTGCCTACTCTGTCAGAATAAAAAAGACAAACCCCTCCACATTCCTGGCTGTGACAAGCTGCACTTTCCTATTCAGACCCCAGCCCACCAAAGCCAGCAGTTATAAATGCTCAAGAGCCAATAAACACTCCTCAGGATTTAGCACTGGAGAAGCACATGATAAGGAATAGACAATTCTTTGTTATAACCATAAGTAGCCCCTTCCTTAAAATGCCCTGACACGATTTCTCAGGCAATAAATCAGCTTTCTTTTGCTGATGTGCTAAAGCCCATCTACATACCATAAAAGCTTCTTTTTCCTCTCCATATTCAATATCCCTATGATGGCTTTAATCAAAAGCAAGAGCACGTGCGTGAGAAAATGCAGATCTTGCATTTCTGAGAAATAATTCTTTTTGCAACTTAATACTCCTCTGAGCAAGTGGAAAAGTCCCATCCTCACCCAGCCAGCATGATCTTTATTTGCTTTATATTTTCCTGACACAGTCACAGCTCTGCACCGTTCCATCATATGGTAGAGGTATTAATTCACTATTTCCTGCATTATACAATCCCCACTTCCTTTCCAGTTTTCTCACTATAATGATGCTATAATAAAAAACAGAGGTAATAATGAAATTGGAAAATAGTGTAATTTCTAGCTGGCTGGAATAGAGCACAGCTCTGGAAGCTGCCTTGCTACTAACTTATTACATGAAGGTTTTGAAGAGTGTTTGAATGACTACCCGTGAACCGCCTCGAAAATCTGCCAACGCAGCGTTACTGGATCTCCAGAGCAGCAGACCAAGGACTGACTCACCGATGGACAGAGCCAGGTAGACCAAAGATTCAACAGCTGGGGATTGTGTTCAATACTGACAGCAAAATTCCCTCAAATGGGGCAGATTTTGAGGTTGGGTTCTAGCTGCTGTGTGCTCCAACACAGTAGGGAGTCCAAGATGCAGGGATTGCCTCTGCTCCCAAATTCCTCCTGCTGCACTGGCTGGATGCTGCCACATCCCTGGCACGGGCTTTGCTCCTCCTCACTGCACTGGAATAAACAGGATCTGAATCAGGACATTAAAATGAAGATTTTAATGAGCAATTTGGAGATAACGTTTCCTTTCAGCACACCCAGAGACACACCTTTCCCCGTAAGCTCTGCCCCTCATCTGATTTTCAACACTTCATTCATGCACCCATGACAATTCCTTATTTAAAGCTGCCTTTTCCCGAAAGAAGTCCTCATGATATGGTTAAAGATACCGATCTTCTGGCTGCCTGCAGCTTCCAGAACTCCTAACACCAGGGGAAATGGCATTTCAAAAGCTGGATGCTCCTGGGAAATGCAGCAATACCAAGGAGACAGCTTGGATGCTTTTCTTGACCAAGCAGAAGAAATACCCTCCTGCTCCCACTGCCCAGCCACACAAGCAAATGTGAGGAAGGGAATGCCATCTCCAGAAACTGCGACAATGACAGCTTCTTGTGTAATCAGCTACATCGGGATTGGAGAAGTCTGGCAGGTACCAATGGAGAAGGCTGTCCTCAGTGCCAAGGACACAGGTTTCAAGGTCTCTGCTCCATGGGCCACTCAAGCTAAACCTCTGGGCTCACCCTCAGCTTCCATTAGCCTCCTCCAAATGCCTCGTTTTATGCCTCACCTTCCGCCATGGGAGAGCAGAGTCAATCAGGACAGGTCTGGCCTCACCCTTCTCCAGCAGAACAGTGGCTTTGCAGAGGAAAATTTACCTCTTCAGCTCTCTGTAGAGAACAGGACAGAAACACAAAATGTGGGATCTCTTTTATGGACACCAGCTGGAGCAACCCTCCAATGCAGGGCTTACCCCTCCACTACCCACAAGGAAGAGTTGGGCAGAGATGAAGAGGGGACAGGGGCTCCTGCCAAGCTCTGTGAGCTCACACTGAGCAGGCAGACCTGTATCTCATGCAGAGACACAAAATCCTCGTGTGGAAGAAAGCGTGAGAGAATATCTACTGTGCTCATCTGCCTCCCATGAAACAGGAGCCTGCAGCCCAGCCCTGCCCAGCTCCTGCAATTACAGAGAGCTTTGGGGGCAATAAACAGCACCCAGCTGGTTGCAGAGCACTTGGGTTTCCGTGTCTGGAGTCTTTGCAAGCTTGGACTTAACAGGGAAACACATTTCCACAGGTGATGTTGAACTGCAGCTGGGAGGAAGCGGGGGATGCCTGGATGGATGGAGTGCATGGTATGGGATGGATCCAGAGACATGAGATCTCTCACTGGTCAGAAGGTGGGAATGAGATACAGCCAACCCTGATTGCCTGAGGTAGAACTGAGCTCCTGGGGAGGAGAAGGGTTACAGTGTGAAGAAAAGTGGCATCCTGCACCCCTTCCCACAACAAAGGAGCCCTGGACATCCTGCACCCCCTCACCCGGCTGTCAGCACTCTCCACAGGTCTGTGCACCTGCACAGAAAACTCCCCATGGCAGAAGCAGAGAACAGACTGCATCATCTACTCCATACATTGAACAGAAATGCACACCATCCATCTTCCCTCTGAAGGGAATTTCATGCCACCGCTTCTGCTTTTTGATCCAATAGCTGTCACCCGAAACAGCCAGTGCTTCCAAGCACGACCACAAAGAGAGAGACAGTTGCTTGATGCAGCACTATTCAAAATCTGCCCAAACACATGATGGATACAGTATCTGAGTGTTTTGACCTTCAAACCTCTCCCTCAGCTTTTCCACAGTCTGCAGTCAGATACGACGGTCGTTTCATTTATTCGGGGTATGTGGGCAGAGATAGGTGTCTGTTGACTGATGGTATCAGGTTGCATAATTTGCTTTTAATTTATATCTGTCCTCCCGAAGTGTCTAGTGGGGAGAATAAAATAGATCTGAGGATAAAACAATGGCTTCGGGGTGGGAGGGATGTACAGAACATACAGTCCTCCACTCCCCACACACGTCAGCCTCTGCTGAACACCTGAATAGACATTAACAGCTCCTGTGGGCTTCAAACTATCATGTAAGCTAGAAAATTACGCCTAAGTGGTTAGAGACCAGCTAGAAATGGTTTTGGAGCAGGTATCAGAAAACAAAAATCTGGGATTGTACTAAACTGCAAGCCTGTGCTAAAGGGATGCTCAGGAGAGCCAAGGAAGCACAGAGAGAGCAGGTGTACCAAAGCAAGAGAGAGGTCAGAGACAGGCTCAGTCACACCACACCATCCTGTGAACTCCTTGGCTTTTGGGAGGGAGTGACAGGCCCTGAACAATGAAGACCCTCCTGGCATGGGACAGCAGGTTGGCTGGGAGCAGGGACAAGGACAGCCACGTCGGGAAGCAGAAATTGGCCATCAGGGCAAAACGAGCAGGAGCAAGACCCAGAAGAACAGCTACAGAACAGGGCACACTGGAAAGGTGAGAGCAGCTGGTGGGATTGCCCAGCACCCCTGCCAGTCATAGGGACTGGCCAGTCCTAGGCCTGGCAAGATTGGTCTGGACCATCTGGTCGTTCACCAGACAATCTTTTTGAGACTTTGATTAAGATAACAATCTCTTCACTTGCCAGTGCACAAGTTTGTTGTTTCATTTACAGCTCCTTCTACTCTGCAAACACGAGAGCAGCTTGTGTTTGCAGAGACTGGCAGAATGTGTTAATTAATCCTGAGATGCTGAGAATTTTGTCAGCCTTTGTAGTCACACCTGACCTCTGCATCTGCAGAAAACCACCCCCTCTTAATGCACTTATCACCAGATTTCAGTGCAGTCATATTCAGCCATCCTGCCTCTGGCTTGGCCCTCTGGAAGCAGGCACATGCCATCTCTGCCCTCCTAACCTACCCACACACACCAGCAGCTCACCTTTCTCCACATGAGGACAAGGATATAGGCACTGCCTGGCACCTTCACTGTGTGGCCACCAGTTTGCATGGGCATATGAGTAATGTTAAATTCAAGCACAAGGGCAAGGATGTCTGTTTGTCCCTGCCAGCATCCCTGCCTGCTCACAGGAAAAGAATCTGTATCTTCTCCAGCACAAGACCCTCTTGCATCACAGTGATGATCAGCTGCTCTTTACTTTCTCTACAGTTTCTTTTCAACACACAAAACATGTTACCCAGATTGAAATTGTCCCTGTGCACAAAGCAGCACTAGTGCATTTAACCCACCTGGAGCCCCTCTTTGCCATTCAAGGCTTCCCTGGACTCAGGATTCAGTTTATGACAGGTAAGAGCCCTAAACCACTTTGCACTGCAGCATTGTACCAGATAATCATTCACTCACTGAATTAACTTGTCTGAATCCCAGTAAAGATGAGGAACCAGTACATAAAAGGTCCCATGTAAGCCAAATGTTCATCCAGTTTGATTTGTTTTTAATGCCTCAGCTCACGTCAAGTCTCAGCTGGGATCTGACAGCTTATTTCCACTAACTGGGGTAAGCCCAAATATCTCAAAGAGTCAGGGAGAAACATTCAAAATAATTTTAATAAGAGCACTGGGCACTCCCAGCTCCATCTCTCACATTGGAAGGAAGGAGCTCTTTTCCTTGCTTATCTCCCACTGTTTGCAGCCTGGTCCTGCAAGTCAAGCATGGCCAGGAAGGAAAAAATATCCATCCCAACATCTGAACCTCTCCATGCCTTTGGTAACTGACCTGACTCCCTACCTCATTACAAAGCACAGCAAGACTACAGGCAAAAATGCAGGGGAGCCTGAGACCAGCAGAGAATTTTAGCTCCAGAAAGGAACAGCTGCTTAGAAATAAAGCAATTTAGAAGTAAAATGAAATAAAGTAATTTAGAAGTCAAACAACATAAAGAAAAAACCAGTAAGATCCAGAGTGGGATCAGAATTTTTTGAACATCCAGCAGATTCTGAATCCTGATTCAGCAGGTGAATGAGCCATCCAAGGGACATGGCTCTGTGAGAGGGTGAGCAGTCCCAGGAGCCAGGACAATGCTCAGAGAACAAAACTGGAATTTCATCAGAGCTAGCCAGGAGGTCAGATTGGGTCATATAAAAATTATCTCTCTTACTCTTGCACTTGGTGAATGTTGGATCCCAACAGTGGGTGAAGGACCCCCAGGCTTTCAGGTTTGCTCCATACACAAGTGAGTCTCAGGAGAGGTGGGATGGGGTGAGCCATGCTCTGTGCCAAATTAACTTGATAGCCAGCATTTGGTTACTGAAAGTTGGCAACTGTGGGAAACCCTTAGAGACTTCTCCCTGGGGTATCTCCACTAGTTACCTAGAAACCCAGGCTGAGTTTTATGAGCAGAAAATACGTTGGGAGGCATGTTTGCCTCATCTGCTTTAAAAAAGAGCTATTTTCCCCTTTTCCCCACCCAGCAATTTCATTAGCGGAGAACTATTTACGGGCTTTAACTACCCCTCTCTTATTTGCAGCCTGGATTTCCCAGCCTTAAGAGCATCCCAGCCTCTTCCACTTCCAGCATTGTGGCCTCACCCAGAAGCAATCTGTGCAAGCTTCCACGGATTCCACAGGACTTCGTGTGAATAAGAAACCCTTTATGAGCCTAATACCTCTGCATGCTGTGCCGAGACCTTAGAGAAAACTACTTGCGAGACAGACTTTGGTGGGGAGGGGCTGGGTGGGAATGGTTAGGGGTGAGGGCAGCCAGCCCACGATTGAACCCAGCAAGTTTTCCAGTTGATTATCCTCTCCTTTTGTCCAGGATCATGCTGAGCTTTCTTTGCAGCCTGTTTGCTGAGCATCACAGAGCCAAGTGCCCAGCAGCCAGCACTGGCTGATCGTCATCCCTGCGTGCCAAGCAGGGCGCTCTCCCCTCAGCCATCGGCTGTGGGTTGCAGGAGTGATTTCCCAAAGTTAGAGCATCGCCTTAGCAAAGCAAAAGCGGGGCTCAGTGGCAGGGAGGGAGGCCAGAGTGTTAGCCTTTCACCTCTGGAGGCCGTGGCTCAAATCCTGGCTCAGGTTACCAAAGAAAGCGAGTCTGATGCGCTCCTCCCTCCCCGAGCAGCCAAGCCAGCAGATGTGCTGCACACCACACTCGGCCCAGCATCCCACATCCCTGCATAGGATGTCCATGCTGGCGCTCCACTTCCCGGGAACTTGGCCAGAGTGACAGTTTCACGGCTACAAATTGCCAGTGCAAAGGCCAGCAGCACCCGAGGCTGTGAAGGTGAAGGCAGGCTGGGAAATATTTCCCCATTTTTTTCCTTGAGTTTGCTGATCTTTCTTCTCCAGTCCAAGTGGACCAGCTGAAAATTTACTGATCCTTTCTATCTTTGTCATTCTGAAACTCTCTGTGACAAACGAGGCAGCTAAAAATATAGAAAAAAAAATATAGTTTAACTACGAACTAGCCAGGATCATCACTTTTCTGTGGGGAACTCTGCTTTACGTGGGTTGAGCTGCTAGGGGATTTATTTCTTTAATTACACTAGAAGGAAGGAAAAATAATTGATTCTGGAAAAAAAAACAACCCTGAACTCAAAAATCGTCTCAAGCTCCTCAGACTGTTCCTGGAGATAAGGCTCAGCTTGGCACTCAGAAATGTACTTTTAGAGAGGAAAATTTTTGCTATTTTTCCTTATATTTAACCATAGCCACCAGCTGTGAATTTTTGCAACAGCCTTCTGGGAACAGTGTCAAGGACAAAAATACAGCTTTAGAGATGAAGGTAGAGCAGTTCAATGAAAGTTTAAGAAGTGGCTGCCTACAGGAGAGATGGGGTTTTAATTTTATCAGAGATGTGGCCTACTTAGGGGTCCAACATAAGTTTAAATTATTTGCATCTATAAAGTGCTCTGGTTTGGTTCAGGAAGAAGTGAAGCTGAGGTGTTCTTCCAAACCAGCTGATCTCCTGGCAGTCTCAAGAGAGGACATTTTACAGGGACAGCAGACTTCTCAGCACTTCTAAACTTCCTGCTTTCCTACTTAAAGAAAAGTGGGATTGCTGAGGTTTGATTCATGGTGAGGAAAACATCCAGATGTTTTCGAGACCAGGTTGGATGGGGCATTGAGCAACCTGGTCTAGCAGGAGGTATCCTTGCCCATGGCAGGGGGGTGGAAGTAGGTGAATTTTAAGGTCCCTTCCAACTGAAACCATGCTGTGATTCTCTGCAAGTACTGGTGAAGGATGGGGCAGGAGAACAGCTGGAAGTGGGCTGCAAATTGAGTTACCAGGCAGGTTCACCGCTTCTCAAGGCCAGACTCATGGACCATGCACAAGATCAGCTCCCACAGCTGCATTCCAGGAGAAGCCAGTCAACCTCAGGTAGATCAAGCACACCAGAGGCTCATCCCTCCACCAGCACAAACCTCCAGGGACTTACTGACAGCTGCCCTTCACGCCCCGTGCAGTCTCAGACCTTACACAGCCCACTGTGGGCGCTCCCAGCAGAGCTGCATGTTGCACACAGACAACTCAGAGCCAACCAGTTTGAGCACAAGGTCTGAATCTGGGGCTCTGGGCTCTTGAACCCACCCATCTGTCCATGCAGGCGCCCCACAGGGGCTGGGTGAGTTTTCCCTGCTCACATCACCACTGCTTTGCAGGCAGCAGGGACCACCATGGCTGTCCAGCAGACACGACCCACCAGTGTGATTTTAACTTTAGGTATTTCTTTTCCCTTCATGGAGGAAAAAAACAAATACAAGACCTTTTGCACCTGGTGAGGAACGGCTGTTTGTTTAGACAGCCAAATGAAGTCATCGCTGAGACACGATGCCCTCACACCCCCTTTAATACTCACTTGCCAGAAACCATAATGGAGTGAAATGACCCATCACCATCCGCAGCTGTCTGATACAACCGGGAATGTTTCTGCCTCCTCCTCAGTCTCCTCTAACCATACAAAAGCCAAACTTATCATTGCCACTTAACACAAACAAAAAAAGTCATCTCCCTAGAATGAGGAGGTGAAAATTACTGCACAACCAATTTTTCCTGCAAATTGCCCTGTGAACCTTCTAATGAAGGCTACAGCACCACAGCCTGCCGTGCTCTGGGGTCTGGCCAAAGCATTACACCAACCCCCAGCCCAAGCAAAACCACCCTAAAGAAGCTCCACACTCCAACACTACTCCTCAAGACAAACAGAAAACTAAACATTTTTAATTTGCATTTTAAAACAAAGGCTTCTAATATCCAGACCATTAACTTGGCTACGACTCTTTCGCAGCAAAACTTGTTACCCACTGCATTTTGTTGTCACTAAGATATATTAAACACTATTAATTGCGATGCCTTGCTATTATGCTATTTGGAGACTTGCCACAAGCCCGCTTCCGCCCAACCTGTATTATGCTGTGAACCTTGGAGGCATTTTAAACATCTCGTGCAAAATTCATGAATGTGAAAAGGAGCCTGTCTATGTTTCCAACATCTTGAGGGGCTGGGGAGCCTTACTGAAACCCAGCTCAGTTCAGGGCTCATCCTTAGCAGCTACTACATCTCAATCCAACCAGCCAAGCCCTCTCTCAAGCCCCGATGATTACCAAGGTCCACATGCACCTTCCTTCTAATGAATATAGGCTTACGGACATCTCATGCATTATTTACCAAGGTGTGCTTATTATGATTGCAATGATTTAAGGCAGTTTGTTACAGGCACAGCTCTGAGTGATTGCGATCAATAGAAGAAACAAGAACAAGCCAATCTGCATAGAACAACAGCCTGGGTCCTCAGGGGCCGTGCTTCCCTGGTTAACCCTTCCCAGCCCGGCACAAAAGAGGCTCGCACTTGTTGGATAGACACAAAGAGTTGGTTTCCCTCCCTCTTGCCCTCCCCACTCCAGTCAGGCCTTCGAAGGGGTTCTGCAGCTCCTCCAGCTGCTTGTTGGATCCCATGTGCTGGCACAACATTCCTCATGGTATTTAACCTGCACCTTGGACGTGGCTGTAGTCCAGGCCCCATACGCAGAACCTCCACCTCTTTTCCCAGACATGAATTCAGAAACAGTGGCTTTTGCTGCCAGCTGGGGAGATTCCAGGTTCAACCCCCGAGGATGGCTGAGGCAGCAGGTACGAAGCAATTACTGCAGACAAGTAGCTGGACACTCCTGCCAGCTGAAAGGTGGTAGGAGCTTCCTCAGCAAGAACTGGAAGGTGACAGGGAGTGGGATGTAGAGCAGTTTTGTGGCTTTCCAAGTTCACAGACTGAGAGGTCAAAACTCTTTGTACCTCATACCTCCTAATGTACAGAATTACGGTTCAGCATTTGCTCTGTGAACCCTGGGAGCTGCAGCAGCTCTCTGGGCCAGTCAGGATGACCCAGTGATGTTGCTACAGTGTCCCACCACAACAGCGTGAGGTCCCAAATGCCAGAAACTCCTCCCCTGTAGCACAGGGAGCAGGTAACTGTGACCTGGGCAGGGCAGGAGTGTGGTTTAAGGACAACCAATAAACACTGCTCTGTATTTTCCAAAACTCCTCACATGAGGCGAGTATGGAGATGTCCTTCCCCACTGAGAACACGACTGGTCTCAGCTCACTTCGCTTTTACATCGGCGCTTCGGATCAGACCCGGCACAGGGGAAATAAATGCATGACTTCAAAGGGGAAGCAAACAGGATGTCTGGACAAAGCACCAAATAAAAGGCTAATGACACAAATGGATATTTAATACAATGACTTCCTCTGATTATCCTATAAGGAAACACTTCAAATGCTGTCCATTTTCTACATCCTGCATCATTGTAACGTGCTTCAGAGGCTGGGAGGGAATTTTCCACACCATACACTGGTCAGGTGGGGCTGTGCCCTTACCTGCCTGCTGCAGACAATTTGGTACATCATGTACAGCCTGCACGAGCGGCTCAGGGCCCTGGGATGCTCTGCCAAGCAGCAGGATGGGAGCATTTCTCCTCCTCACCATCAGTGCTCAGCATCCCCATCACAGTGAGAAGAGTGACAAGGCATTGCCTTGGTGGCTGATCACCTTATAAAACAATTCCCAGTGATACAGAGGAGACCAGAGCTACCTCTCCCCCTCCACTCCATCCCTGAGATAGGAGCAAAGCACCAGCAGCAGGGGATAACACCAACACTGCAAAGCACTCCTTGGGTTCAGCCCCCAGACTCGCTGTCCACAGAACTGCCCCACAGCCTGAGCCATCCCCAGGGCACATCTGTGCTGGGGGGTCACTGAACAAACACAGTTTATCCCAAATCCCTGCTTAGATTAAACCAAGACAGGATTTCATTAGCACGGCACTTGTTCTGCTGCTGCTGATCTCTCTGGAGAAAAGACAACTGAAGCCTTTTGCTTTATGGCAACAGGAGGGAAGAGACAAGAACAAAGTGGTTCAGTTTAAAAAAAAAAAAAACTTGTTTCCAGAGTCACCATGACCTGACAATTGCTTTGGGTTAAACTAAATCCAACCCAAGAAGCCAGAGACATCAATATGCAGGATTAAGCTTAGATTTCTTTTTGCTGGCTAGAGAAGCCTGAAAAACTTCTCTGTAGAAATAACCTTTCATTTCTCTTTAATTCTAGATGTGAAAAATTCAAGTGAGAGTTGAGCTCTATATGGGTACTAAATAGCAAAATAACGACACCATTAGGAACACAAAGCTGAATGCAGAAAGTTCCTTTCTAGTTTAAACTCTTAGGTTTTGTTAACAGTTATTTCATTCCAGTGCCTAGCCAGCACTTTGTTTAAAAGAGGTCTTTGTTAATATTTTGATTAAGTTAATAAACATTATTAGGCAAACTTGCCTCTACACAGCTAAGGAAGACCTCCTAGCAAAACCAGAAGAGAACATTTGACAGTCCTAACAATTCTAAGATAAGGAAATACATAGGAGAAACAAAAAGGAAATTCCCTCAACATCAGTAGTCTTTAACTATTCCAGCAAAATTAAATACATAAATTAAATGAGGTCTAATTAAACAGCAAATTTTATTACAGGCTATTTTCAAGGCACTGTTTTTCCAATAAAGGAAATCTATAGTCTGGGGAGGAAGAGAAATACTTTCTAATGTCTTTTGAAGTCTGACTTTCTTCCAGCAATTTATACACTGTTTGCTGGGATAATTCCACTGGAAAAATAAAAAAAGAAAAGAAAAAACCAAACAAAACTAAAACCTCTTCTCCATTTCTCAGCAACATCCTTGGGATATAACTTGCTTTTCTGATGCAATAAAGAGAGTTGTGACCCGTACAGCCATGGCTGGTAGCAATCAGACTCTGGTATCTTTGTACATGGTGTGAATTATAGTTATTTCTGTACCAGTGATGCAATAGCAGCTTTCTACCCATCCTGAGCTGTTCCTAAGCTCAAGGGAAAGAGGTTTATTCAATCCCATCTTTGCTGTACAGCTGCTTTAGGAAAGGAGCCAGTGAATGTTCCATCCCAGGCCAAGAAAAATAATTTTTAAGGATGAGATAAGACAGAATCTGATCCTGTGTTTACAGCCCCCATTGCAACAAAGGCCAAGCCAGCAGACCTGTGGGAAAGCCTCTCCATCTCACAGAGCATCAGTGGCACCAAGAAGTGTTTGCCCCGAAGAGCGAACGCTCCTCCCAAACACCTTTCCTGGAGCGACACAAGGGATTAGCAGGTCTCATTATTTGATAGCTCAAAGCTCCCTATTGATTCCCAACTGCTGACACTAAGGAATTACAATTAGTTGCAGTCAGTCTTCCCACCAGGACAAAGCTGCTGGCAGCAACCCTCAGCAGGCAGAGCCTGTGGTCCCACTACCTGCCCACGCAGCCCAACACCAACGGAGAAATCAAGATGCAAAATCAGGAAAACACCTTCATTCAGATTCAAGGCCACCTCTTTCTTCCCCCACAGGAGCTCTAGGCTCTATCACCTCCTCCAGCCTGGGAAATAAACTCCTCTTCTCTCACAAATGAGCTATTTCAACAGGCTGCAGCTGATGCTCGGCCACTTACTCGCATCCACCTCCAGCTGCTGGCGGATCGCACAGCAGAAGAGGTTAAGTGTCACTGGGGCTTAGCAGCAAGATTGGACCTGCCCTTCTCCAGCTGCATCCGTTGTGCTCTTGGGGCTGGGCCAGGCTCGAGACAGAGGATCTGACGGGGTGGAAAAGGAAATTCTGTGCATTCCTCATCCGTAGCCTACATGCCAAGTGAAATGCAGCGATGAGCAGCCAGACCGGAGTGCTCGTCTGAGGCGTCGTGCAAGCTGCAGAAATTGCAGTGTTTTAAAGCCCTGTTGTTGAGCTGGGTCCAGAGAAACCAGACTGCTGGAGGTATGAAATCATTAGCTCTCCAGTAGTACTACTGCAACAGGTGAAATGTTAGGAGGAACGTAAATCCCGGGATGCACCCTCCAAAGACTGAATTCTGGCTTAGGAAAAACACCTGCCCCAAAATGTTCTGAGCATGTGATTTTAATTTTCTATGACCTTTTTGCGTCTCTCCTTAGCCAGGCACAAAAATATCCTCCTCAGAAAAATTTCTGCCTGGAAATGATGGTCCTTTTTCCCCAAGTCCTTTTAAAGGGAAGAAAATTACTTGTCTTCCAGAAATACGCTGCTATGAACAAGCAATGCATGAACTGCCTGTGTGGGGAAAAGGAAAAAAAGCATGTCCTGCATGGGGAATTCTCTCAAAGCTCATCCCAGCTATATCCTGAGCAACCTGATCTAGTGGAAGGTGGCCCTGCCCATGGTGGCGGGGTTGGAACTGAATGGTCTTTAAGGTCCCTTCCAACCCAAATACTTCTGTGATTCTATCCTAACAAACACAACTGTAATGAAATTAAAACACAACAGCAGGAAAGTCCAGCATAAATGTAGTGTGACATTGATAATTAACAGCTGAAAAAGTCAGCCTTTGGTTGTGTTCTCCCTCCTACCAGTGCATTATTAACTTTGTAAATGGAAATCTCCCACAAGCACAGTCATGGCTGCTAATCACAGCGTCCTGATAAATGCCCTTCAGTGCCCCAACTGCCTTCAGAGGGTTTTGGGGGGCTGCACTCCACCCCCACAAGAACACCAGCTCCTTTTCATCCCCTAAAGCACTGTGTGGTTTGCTGGGGTGTTCCAGATCCAGTCACATCCCCTCAAGAACTGTTCACCCCAGGTAATTTTAGTTCCATGGTGCAGCTGGGGTTCTGTGGGGATGAGGAACATAAAAGACACACAAAGTACATCCCTTTTATAAGAAGTGTTGGAGAAGAGTCTGTCCAATACCCATGCCCAGGGATGCCTGTCAAGTATCCTGTGACCCAGGAGTTGGACTCAATGATCCTTGTGGGTCCCTTCAAACTCAGGATATTCTAATATTCTATGTCAAACCTTTAAAACTTTCAGCATGAGGGAGCTGGAGCCAGCAACACTCATGCCCTGGGCAGAGAAGACTCATCCGAACTAAAATAAAACTTGTGCCTTCCCACCTCAGCCTGGCAGCCAAAATACCAGCCAATACCACCACAGCACCTCATCCACTCCATCCATTGCCAACAGCTCTGGTCCAGGATGGCTTGGGCAGAGCTCACAGTCAGGTTTGAGTCCAGGTATTTCTGGCAAATGTATCTCTGATTCAACAGCAACATAGGGTTTGGAGACCTGGCTTTTGAAAACAGCTAAAACCCCTAGGGAACAGAATGAAGAAGGGTGCCAGCAGCCAAAGGGAAACAAATTGCTCGAAGACTCTTCCAGGAAGCCGGTCACGCTGTATTGGCATTGGCCACACAGTGTTTTCTTCACCACAAAAACAATGTTTCTGCCACTGCTACCACTAACTTCACTCCAGGCTTGGGAAAACACTCCTGTCTTTGTGAATCTGTTTCCTGAAAGGGTTCAAACCCTTCCACTTGTACCATTCAGTGTGGGACTGGTTCCAAGCCGTAAGGCAGGTGCGTGACCCAGGTGCACTCAGCAGTCACCTCTGGTTGTTGCCACGTGTCACATCTGCTTGGAGGAAGGCGCAACCCTCTTCGGACACCTACCCGTGACTGCGATCCAGGAAGGAGGATGAACGTCAGGAGAGAGCAGCCAAGAAAAGCAATATGTGAGGCACCATTACAGGGACTTCTCCACAGCTCTCAGTACTATACCCACCAAACTAGGAGTACCTAGAAGCATAGAAGTAAACTTCCATACTTCTAGTGTGCTATAGGTATAAATTATCCCCAAACCGCTGACCTAAAACCACTTCTTCTTCCTCATGAGGAACAGTTTCAGGCTGAGATGACTCTGACTCGAGCAGGTCAAGCTGGGGGTATTGGCCCCACAAGAGAAACAGGTCACAGATCAAGCATGCAGGAGGTATGTGGTGGGGATGTCACATGGGACACTTTGTCCATCAAAGGGCTTAGTTAACAGCTGTACTTGATGCCAGTAGCAACGTATCAATGCTGCCTAAATGGCTTTTGGTGTTTAAACTTGCTCACACTGATGCTTCTTTCAGCTGGATTTGTTACTCTCAACATCCTTCCTAAACCATGCCATCAGTGCTCCCTACAAACTGAAGTAAGTCTCCTTTCAGGGCTGCTTTCTGCTGAAACTGCCCAAACTCAGATTCACATTCCTCCAGCCAAAATGGCCAATGAAAAACTTTGGGATAAATATCAGCAACAATTTGTATTTCTTGGGTAGAGCAGAAACCGCCCAAGGCAGGATAACGCCTGTGGGTGCAGCAGATGGAGCTTGTGCTGAGCTGGCACAGGGCTTGCTCTCTTGTTGAAGGACAAGTGACATAAGATCCGCAGCTTTGCTTCCACATTTCTTCACAGAAAACAGTTGGGATCCAGGAACAGCCTCTCAGCACATGTGCTGGGGGTAAACAACAGCACTGCTTCTAAAACAGTGCAAACAGGGCTACAATAACATGGACCAAAATCCTTGCCCTAAAAGGGTTTTTACAGCCCTGTGTCCTGCGGTCCTGTTCCTTTGACCTTGCCTTTCTAACATTAATACATACCACACATTTTTCAAAAAGTAACTAGCAAAATGAGATATTTCACTGCATCTGATCCTCCCAGGGAGAGATGAGAACAAAACCTCCTAATGCACGTTAATCCCATCACCAGAGCACTGCTGAAAGATGGCTGATACTTGGGATAGGAGCACTTGCAAGGGATAGGAAAACCTATATCAAGGCTCCCACATCCCACCCCAGCAGTGGCTGCCTATCAGTGGCAGGGGAAAATATTCTCAAACACAATTTTTTCCATCATAAATAAGTCTGCATCAAGGCTCATCTGTGATCACAAAGCAGGCAGCACCATGGTTCAGGCTCTGCAATCTGCCTGTGTAAGTTATTGCATCAGGCAGGAGTGTGGCCTGGCAGTTTTGGGGTGATGGGAAGCAAACACACACTGCTCTGCACATTTTGGGTCAAATCCCCTCCTCAGCAGGAACCCTTGCGCCTCCATCTCAGAAAAACCCAGAACGAGACAATTTGCATCCATGGGACCCTCAGCCACTGGTCTGGGGGAGAAGAAAGCCTCTGGCAAATCCACTGAAATACAAACAGAGCCTGGATGAAGGGTGACACCTTCAACAGGAGGAAGGGAGAGTCAAGCAGCAATTTCCATCCTGGGGCTGGGGCAGGTGGCAGCAGCAGCCGCTGGGCCGCGCACAGACTTGTTCTCATTTTTGTCCTTTGACCTTCTCCCCCTCAGCAGCTGAGCCTTGTTTACTGGCATTTCGGCAGCCCATCTCCTGTTTCCATTAACCCCCGGAGAGGTGGGAGGCAGAGAAAGGAATGGGTTTGCACGCTGGGTGGTTGGTGCTCTGTGTGAAGGGCAGTGAGCTGCTCTCGGGATACACCACGGGGACAGATTTATCCATGGGGGAAGCATGGAGACAGCAACCTGGCATGGGCTGTCTGATTTGCCTGGCCCACAGCGCACTGGGAGAGCCACAGCAGTTATAAGGACTCTGGAGCCACCAGCTTTGCCTCTGATGCTGCACATCTGGGGGGCTTCACCGTTCTGACAATTAGACAGACAGCGTCAAAACTAGCCCTGCTTTGCCCTCAGGCTGTGTTTATTCAGCACAGAGATGAGACATTTTCAGCATTCCTCCATCGAGCCTGACCTTGTAAGAGAATAAAATCTGAAGGATCTGTCCCCCCTAAATGACACCATAGAGACTTCAATGCTCCTGAACAGCCATGCCCCATGGGTTAAATCCAAGAGTTTAACATAAAAACAAAGGGAAAATATTGCCCTGCTGTCACTGAGAGCCACTGAATGCAACTGATCTGAGCCACTTCTGGCCAAACAGATCAGAGATTAAAGATACCTGCTACAGGCAAGAAGGCACATCACTCATTCTCCCTCTTGATAACACTGCAGTTACTACAGCATAGCTGGTACCTGGGTTACAGATCAGGATTGTTTGTGGGGACAGTCCTAGGACAGTTCTGAGGCATCCTGGCTATGAGCCAGGCCAGTGCTGCCCTGTGAATGCCCAATTAATTTATGCTCCGGGAGCACGTGTCCAGGAAAAGCCCTCCCAAGTCTCCACATTTTCAGTGCATAGTGAGAAATAAGCTCTGCTTCTCTGCAAAATCATTGAGGTTTAGTTTTGAGGCATTTATATTTATGGATTTTTGCTTATTTTTTCTTTTCTCTTTATGCAATCTATTGGTAACAACAAAGAAGAAATTTCATCTGCGCACCACTGCCAACTGCAAGGCATCAGCCCTTGGTTTGGAGAAACCCCACAACCATTCTCCAAGATAAATGCTGATTTTAACGACAAGCTGCTATGCAGTTATTCAGGACGGGCAGACAGACAGACTGAATCTCCTTCTACTCCTAAAGTGTTTCAGTCTGGCCACAGTCAGTCAGCCTGGCTTAGCTGTAGGTTTATTTGCCTATATACAGGGACCTGACAGATAGTGAAGGGCACAGATTTATCATTATTCCTGCAAGAACAGGCTCCCCACCCTGTGCCTGGGAATTAACAAACGGCACAAAGAACAAATTGAGGATTACAAGGACCCCTCGGTCCCTGCAATGTCCTGCTTTGCTGCTGGCCCCAGGGACTGAACGCTCCCCTTCTCTTTGTCTGATCTGCACTTGGGCAGGTGGCAGCCCCACGCCGGACTAGACACCCCGCAAGCATCAGGGTGCTGATGAATATCCATCTAATTAGAATTACGGATTCTCCAGGCCAGCCCTTCGACTGCAGAAATTAGCTAGTTTATTCCAATAAAGATGCTAATATGGGGGGCTTTGTGAAGGGCGATAAATTCCCATTGTCATTCAGAAGCAATTTGTAGCAGATTTGAAGCCTTTGAAAAGGTGACGTGCTGGTGGCTGGCTTTGTATAATACCCATCCCCGAAATTCACAGCTGAGCATTCTTCCCCTCCATATGCTTCAGTGCTGCCCAATTTGTATTCCCCCGGCGAGGAGGCGCTGGAGCGGAGCAGGGAGTGACAGCGAGTCACCGGCAGCGGCAGCGAGGGGCCGGCGGCTGGTCCCGGGGAGGGGGGACATCGGCCCTGCACGCTGGGGCTCCACACGGGCTGAAGGGCTGGGGATCTCCCCACTGGGGTGGGCAATGCACAGCCTGAAACAGGGAGAAGGGTCTCGGGTGCCTTCAGACATTGGTATCAATTATTTGATGCTTCTTCGGGGTCTTTATGCCATCTTGCTGGCATTGAGGACATTTACATTGCTCCTTTGCTTTTTGGAGTTCAGACCTTCATTACTCTTTATTTCTAGTGATTGATGCTGAAGTTAACACCATCTCTCCAGAACAACCCCAAAATCCTTACTGAACTTTCCAACTTTATTTGAATTTAATTTTACGTCACCACTCACTCTCCAGATGCAGCCTTCTGAACTGAAGACTCTTCTGGTGGTGTCCTGCATGAGTCACCTGACGGGACTGAATTATCTGGGGAGGCCTGAGCTCTCCAAACTGCTTGGCAGGTGACTTTTTACTCACCTTCTAACCAGACTTGTCTCTAACGCACCAGTGTCTGCAGCAAACCTAATCAGCATTTTAGGAACAAAGCACTTGCAAACTGCAACCTAAATTCACATAAAACCCTGATGCCTCCCTAAGCTACTCTTTGTGGATCGCTCTAGGAGACATAATGATGTAAAAATGTTTCTCTAACAGCTGCCTGGAAAGGGAGGTAGAGCTCTGTAGCACAGCAAAGGACTATTTTTGTGGAGAGGGCCTCCTCTTTGCCACTGACCTTCTATCCTTTGCTCTTTCCATCTTGTGACGTAAAGTCAAGGAATGACAGCAGAAGCCATGAGCAGCTGGGGCTGCTCTCCAGAAGTCCAGATGCACTTGACTCCTGTCCATCTCTCTTGCCTCAGTAGCTTTCTCCATGCAGAGAGCCTGGCACTGAATTTCGCATTTGCTGTGGATTACGTTGCTCTATGAAGTCCATTATGTGACAGGGGTTGCTCTGCTGTAAATGTCACTCCAAGGCCCTCAGTCAGCTATTTCAACGCATGCCTAAATTTAAACACAGGACAGCCATGCTGAACCCACGGGACTACTCCCATGCCTGCTGCAAATACCTTGAGGTCAGATGGTTTAGAAGCACAAGTAAGGGAGGAGGAATATTTCCACCTGCTCAGGATCCTGCCTTTGCCCATGGGCCATGGCCTCACTTAGAAGAGGACAACACTGACAAGGTCAGAGCCCATAAATACTCGCTCTCAGCCACAGTGAAGAGCTTCACATCTCTGGGAATGAGCCCACCAGCAGCTGCAGCTGAACCAGTATCAGGTTTTGATGCTTGAAGCAAGCATCAGTTTAAAACTAATAGATAAAAGAATATTAATAAATAGCTGCATAGGCAAAAAGGAGGTTTGGTCCCCAGCCAGGGCAGCTGATGCATCTGTGAGATGTTGCTTGGCTGTGCAGCCTGGCTTGCCACGGGTCCCTTGTGTGACCAGAGCGCAGATGAGGATCATACAGAGTAGGAGAGTGGTCTTGGCTGAGCTCAACTTCATACTCTGAAATAAGCTAAATTGAGCTCTGAAACCCCCTGAGTAGGGATTACAGAATCTGTTTGTGATCACAAAGCGCTACATAATTGTAACTGAACACTTCTTTTCTTATCTTATTTGCAATGTTAATATGAACTTTAATGAAAAGGAGGGGGGGAAAATGTTTCTCAGACATTTTGGCCAGCACTGAAGCAATGCTTTGCATTATCTGCCCAGAAAGAATAGCTTCATTTGCACAATAACTTTTTTTTAACCTCTTGAGAAGTGGAGTGAAGATAGTATCTTATTTTTGGTTTCCAACTAGCTTCATTTTCTATGTGGGGCTCAGAACTGGGGAGTTTTCTCTGGTCCTTGATGAGGACGGGGCCATGGTACCTTCCTCCCAAATGCAATAGGGAAAGGAGAAAGGAACCAATATCACCAAAATGTCCCAAACAGGTAGGTCAGGCTCAAGCCAAGGAAAAGTGTAAAGATCAGGACAGAGAGCCAGCAGCACATGGTCACAGCACCTCCACACTGAAGCTTTCACAGGGAAGAGGGGAAAGGAAAGGCTACTGCGCTCCAGGAAGCGAAAACACGACCCTGCAGTCCATCCCTCACTGGTTCCCTGGTTCACTCCAGTCTGGTGACATCCACATCCTTCCCATGGTGAAGAAACCCCACAATGCACCCCACAAAACAGGATCTGTCACCTGCCTGGGGGTCAGGTCTCACCTGTGCGTGTAGGTGCTGGTAGCTCTGTGGCACCGGACTCATCCCCCTGCTCCCCAGCTCCTCCTCTCCTCGGTGGCTCCACATGCTTTAGCTCTGCAGCTCAGGCTCTTTGGGAGCCCACTTTGGTGCAGCCCATGATGCACTGAAGGCAGGAAAGGGGCTGGAAGGAAGGTTGTCCTTCCTTGGACACACAGTCCCCATGGGAGGTTTCCAAGTGCCACCATCAGCCCTACCGACACAGCTGGGTTGTCACCTCCTGAATGGTGCCATTGTTCCTGCCTCCAAAACGAAACAGACACAGGAGGCGTTTCCACCCAAAGAAAACCAATTTCCACTGGTGACTTCTCCCCCCTTGCTCGAGAATCCTCCCTCCCTTTCAGGGCCCCCGTAGCTTTCCTTTGTGCCTCTTCCAGGATGAAAAGAGGTAGTCATTGATTGTATTAATAATTCAGGGCCTAATCTCACAGACGGGTGTTCACAGCCCGTGAGGTGGCAATCTTTCATCTTGAGATCAGGATCAGCCAGATCTTTTAGAGGTCAAGGAAGATAGCTGCAGCATGGAAAATGCCTTCAAAATAATAGGTTTAGGCAACCCTCATGCATGGATGAAAATGGCAGATGAAAAGCTCGTGTGTCTCACACTCCCGGTTGCACCTTCATCTCAGCCTGGTGATGACCACAAACTCTTGAAGATGATTTCCATCAGTGTCTGTGAGCTGCGAACTCTGCCCTATCCCATGGCTGGGGGGCTGGAACTGGATGATTTACTGGACTTTAAGGTTTCTTCCAGCCCAAACCATTCTATGAATCTATGGCATGTCCCGGCCCATCAATATTCCCCAGGTCACCTGAGCCCTCCTGCTTCTCAGGGCAGCCACCTGCCTCCTGATAATGGGTCTTGTGCTACCGTTCCTCTTCTCCCACAGCCAAGCTCCTCCTTTAACTGCCTGCTCACTTGTATTGTCTTAATCATTTCTGGAAGGACAAACTCTACTGGCACTGTTTGCTTTGTTTGGTTTGTGGCCAAGAAGGTCCCCGCGCAGGCAGAAGGGCCAATTCATCTCCAGGACTAAGAAAGTGGTCACAGGCACTAAACTGGGGATTCACCAGTCAAGCAAAGAAAAGGGAAATCTGAATATGCTGGAGTTAATTTTCACCTGGCTGTACTTTACACATGGGGACCAAATTTACATCAGTACTCTTGGAGTCTCCCTGCAAGGACAAGTCCACCCTCCATCGAGTCCTTCTCTTGCCCCAGGACCTGCAGTTATCCCCAACAGCGCCCTGCTAGCCGGGTGTTGCTGTCACCAGAGGGGCAAAGCTCACGCAGAAGGTGCCCATGAAGGGCCGTTGTTGCTCCTCCACCTCGCAGGGTGTTTATGGAGGAAATGGCAAGGTCAAAGACATGCACCTTGCACCTGGAACTGGAGGTGCCAACTCCTGTTGTGATGCCAAAGATTAACGGGCGCGCTGATAAGAGCTGGGGGAAGCGGCCAGCGGAGACTTCTGAGAGTTCCCACGAATGCAGCTGTGCTTTGCTGGAGCCTCCCCACTTCGGGGCTCCTGGTTCCCAACAGGAACCGGGCTCAGCACCAATTTGCTGCCGCCGCAATTCTCTGCGGCTGTTACCAAGGCACCTCAGCGCCCTGTGCATTAGCATTCTTCTGTCTTGTGCTTTGTCTTCTCAGGGAAGCCCTTCCCCAGCACAGCCAAAGCCGCTGTGGTTGCGGTGGCAATGCCCCCCCAGCCCGTGGGGGCACGGGCCCCAAGAGCTGGGATTAGTAACGCTCCAGTGTGCAGTATTTTACAGCCTGGGACTCACGCCCGACCCACTGTGCACACCTGCAGGAAGGCCTGGGCTTGCCATCACTTCTCCCCCCTCCTCTTTGTCTGCTGCATTCACTTGGGCTCCTCCAAACAAGCAGTTTACCTTCTCCCAGGCAGGGTATGTGCCTGGTTTCCTGTCTGTGCAGCATCCCAAGCCTGACAGAAGCTGCTCTGTCTCTGCTGTAGTGTCCAGACATCACAGTATCCAGAACTGAGGACTGATTTGCAAATAATTATTACGGAAGGAAGCCGTTCCTTCTATAACTGATAACTTATCTGGTATACATCAGGCTTTCCCCAGTCTACTCTCTGTTCCTGCTTTAACAACTCATACCCAAACACATTGTTCCTTTGTCAGGACTATACACTCACTGTGTCCACATTTAAGAAAAAGCCCTCTTTGATGGCAAGGTTTCTGTAGCAGGGCTGTTTAGATTTGTTGTGATTAAATCACATCCATTTTCTAATTTGTACCTTACACACACTCAAATCCCTCCTTAAGCCTGAGCTGTACCGGCACATTTTGTCTTCACTGCTGACTTAATCAAGCAGTGGAGAGCTGCTGTGTGCTCTCTGCAGTCGCTGTGTCTTGCACACAGAGGAGAAAGGGGAGAAAGAAACACTTTGCAAAGGGCTGCTATTATCCACGCACTACGGCGACAGCATATTTAGTGTTTGTGGCTCTGGGGCTGCAGTAATTAATTGTGTGTCTGACACTTTGGTTGGCACAGCCTGGCACCCAGAGCTTTCCCATCATCCTGGTACACGTGCATGCCAAAACCAGCCCCCACAGGCCTCTCTGGGAGATGGGTGCTCACCCCAGGGGTGGTGGGGAGACTTGGGGACGAGTTGCCACGCTGCCCAGCTCTCGGCAATGCTGGGTGCTGGGGCAGCTGGGGTGGGCGACTACAACGAGGGGCTCTTAGGGCAGCCTGGGGTCTCCATCCCTTCCCAACCACACAGTCCTGCTGAGGGCCCTCCCCCCGCCCCCAATCCCAATCTTTGTCACAATCCCCCATCAATGTAAAGATGCTCTCAGCACCTACACACGTCCCCAGGGGCTGGACACGGGGGTGCCCCCCTTACCCCGCTTCCCCTCCATTCCCCCCTGCTGCAGGTGGAGCATCCCCAGCTCTCCGGGAAAGCCCTGAAATCCTCCTCCACGTCCCCCAGCCCTGGCTGCCTGCACACGGAGACGGGGTGCTGGGGGTCGGGGGTGTTGCAGCGGAGACCCCCAGCCCCCCCTCCGCGGGGCCGGGGCTGCGCCTCCCTCCCTCCGCCGCTCCTTGCGAACGACGCTGCTCAGCGTGTGCGGAGAGAAGGAGGGAGGAGGAAGAAGGGAAGGAGGGAGGAGGGAGGGGACCTCCCTATCTGGCTCTATCTCCTCCGCTGCCTCTCACATGCTCCGGGAGGGCGATGCGGCTCCCCGCGTCCCGCTGAGCGAGGCCGCCTGCACCCCGCCGGGGCTGCCCGCAGGGCGGGGGGCTGCCCGCGCCCCTCGGCCTCCCCCCCC
>VZTI01004542.1:1208166-1241263 GCA_013397865.1 Struthidea cinerea
CAGCGCCCCCCGGCCCGGGGCTCTGGGGGCTCGGCACCCTCGTTTGGTTGGAAACCTTGCTCCGGCTGGGCCGGGAGCTGTTGTGCTGTCCGAGGGCGGGATGGCAACCAAATGGTCCCGCGAGCATCGGCACCCCCGGGCCGGCCGCTCGCACCCGCCGCGGGGCTCGGCCCCCCCCGCCGCCCCCGGCCCCCCTGTTTGTATTGTGTCAGAAAAGGGGAGAATTTCAGAATTACAGCTGAAAACGCCATCTGTTTCCAATGAATCCCCCATAGTTTTTCACAATGTTTTTGGCAGATCTCTGCCTGCAAATTCCTTCAAGCCCTGAGTGCTTGTTTTTGTTGGGGGAGGGGAAACCCAGTCCACAGAGGCGGATTTGTTCCTTCCAAAACTCTCCAGTTTCTTTACCTTTTTTTTTTTTTCACTTGCAAGGGGGGGAAAAAGGAGAGAAAGCAGGAGGGAGAAAGAAAAGCTCGAAGGCTTAAATCTCCCTCTCTTTGTAGTTTACTAAAACTTTCTTTTTTTTTTTTAATTTATTAATTTTTAAATCGCCTCTGCCTTTCTTTTGCATAACCGTAGGTGAAGTAGTCTTGCACACACATGTAGGAAATAAATAAATAACTGCTTTACGCCCTTCCTCCTATCTTTGCCCTCTTCGCCCTCTTCCAGGAAAACCTTTTTAGCGCTGCCCTTAGCACTGAGGTGTCTCTCTGGACCCCACTTTTGCCATGAAACCTCCCAGCAGGCTGGAAGCTGAACCCCCTGTTTTTTTTCTGGAAACTCTGGAGCTGCTCCCATATGTGTTGCTTAACGCCCTTTTCGGAGCGGTTGAGTTGCAAAGCGTCGAGGCTGTGAGATTTACGGTGCAAGAAAGAACTTGATAGGAGATCTGGCTGGCTGCTTTGTTTGATTCTCCCTTCAGCAGTCAAATAAGGTGCAAAGAACTGGCAGAACGAGGCGATCCAGAGCCCGCGGGAGCGGGGCACAGGCGGAGACGGGGCTCCCCATGCCCAGGGCTGGGAGCAGGCTGGGGGCTTTTTTGAAAGCTTTTTGGGAGGGAAGGTAGGAAAAAGGGGCGATTTATTCCCTGCCATATCCTTTTGCCCCTTTTTCCCTAAGCTTCCTGGGAATTTGTGGGTTCCCAGCAGGTTCCCGGCACCAAGGAGGCTTCGCACCCCTCCTGGGAGCCCCAGGTGAGCAGGGCCGCTGGAGGCTGCCCAAGCGGGCGCTCGGCGTGTCAGATCAGTGAGTGCCTCGCCGAGTCCTGCCCTATTTATTTATTTGCTTAACCCCCCTACGCTCACAGCCTGGGCTGGATTCCCGCTTGTGTTGCTCTCACATCGATGGCTTCACCCTGCTGCCTCCTGGGCAGCCCCCACCGTCCAGTGCCCTTGGGCTGGGTCCTCTGGCCGTGGGTCAGGGTGACCGTGGGGCAGCTGTGGAAGGAGGTCTGGGCAGAGCAGGCTACCGCTGACAGTTTCCTTGGCAGAAATTCTCCTTGGAGCTTGTGCCAAATGCTGGTGTTGGATGCTCATGGGTCTTCTCCCAGCTGAGACCCTGATCTCCTGGGTGACCCACGCCTGCGGCTCCCAGTACAGGCTGTGCTGAGTTTTCTTGAAAATCGCTTTGTACTTCCAAAATCTGGCCCTGGGTGGTTTTGTCCCAGGTGTGTCAGGCTCAGGTTTGCTTTGGCTTTCCCAACTTGGCTGTTTTGGCTGTTATACATTCCTGCCTCCGTAAAAATTTGGAGTTTTCTGCTCTTGGTCCATCCAGGCAGCACAGTGGATTCCAGATAAGGGTCCAACCCTATTGGAGGTGTATCAGAGTAGTCAATAAATGGCTTTTGTCTCAGCAGCAGGGAGGTGATGGCAGCATTAAGCCAAAAGTGAGATGGGGGGCTTAGAGGCTGCTAAAATACCACCCCAGTGCTGTGAACAGAGAGCCCATCCTGGGGAAGGTGGAGGCAGGGGAGGAACGCGCCTGTGCGGGATGTTGTCAGGGCAGAGAAGAAGGAAGGGATTCAAACGTAAACCTGGAAATATTTTGGCTTCCCTGTTTTTTTGCAAGCTTGGAGCTGGTCTCGTACATGGAACAGGGAGTTCTCTGCCATTGCCAGCAAGGCATGTTGCGGGGCTGGAAGGAGGCGCCTTGTTTTTAATGTAGATGGGGTGGATAGGTTGCTTTTTTCCGCAGAAAATCGTGAAATTCCTGGCCCTTGGTTACTGGGAACAAGGTGATAAAAAGAGTGACTTTGGGTTTATCATGGGAACAGCTGAGGTTTCTTCCTCTGTGGCCTGGACAGCTGTGCTGAGTCGGATGTGCACATGAAAGTGCTTACAGGGCTGGGCAGCCATAAAAACTTCCTGACCTGGGGGCTCTTCTCGGGCTCTGCACTGACCTGCTGTCCCTGGAGAGCCAGGCTGCGGCCCCAGTGACAATGAGTTTTGTGGTCTCTCTTCTGGCTCCCCGATGGGCACATCCCATAAAGCATCCGTAGGCTCTGGCAGGGCAGTGTGTGGCCCAAGCCAGCCCCTCAGCCTGTCTGTCCTTCAGGGGATCCCACAGCCCAGCCCTACTGCTCCCAAGGGATAAGCATTGGTGAGACAGCAAAAAAGGTCAAAGATTAGGACTTTTGATCCATCTGGATGAGTTTGATTTGGTTTGATTTGCTTTTCCTGCTGGAGCAGACACCAAACTTGGAGTAAGGGGGAGTACAGGAAGCCAGGACCAAAAGAGCCTCAGGGTCCCAGGTGGTTTGAAGGGGGCTGGGGTGAGCTCAGGGCTGCTGAAATGCAGGAGTGATGTGTGCTGGGGTGATGGGGAAGGGTTTTTGGAGAGGATGGGGGTTGCTTGGAGATGCAGGTGAGGGGGTGCCCTGGCCTCTTTCTGTCTGTCCCAGCAAATCCCATCCTAATGCCACAGATCAGGAGCGAGCTGTGCAGACAGGGTCCTGCCTGACCATGCACAGCATCCAGAGTGCACTTGTTAGAGGAGAGCTCCTAAATGCCTTTAAAAAGCTCTGTAGCCTGCGCTTGGCAGCTACTGGGATGAAAAGAAGAGGATATTTATTCTCTTGTCTGTGAGCTCTCAAAATAACAGTGCGTTCGATTGTAGCCTCAAGATTGCTTTGCACTCAAGTGCAGCCCGGCTGAGTAAATCACTGCTCCACCAGCTGAAATTCCTGCAGCAAGGGGGAGAATTGAATTATAGCCAACTGCAAAACCAGATGCCATCCCCTTGATGAAGTCATCGGGCTCTCACTGCAGAGAACAAGCTGGCTCCGACACACACACAGCCCTGGTAGGTGCAGACTGAGCCGCTCTGTCTGACAGCCTGGCTGTGGTGTGTGGGGTGGCCAGGGTCTCATGTCCCCACAGCTGCAGGGACAGCAGGTCCTTCAGAAGGGTGGCGAGTCCCACTTGGCACTGCATGAGCATCCAGAAGTGTTTGGCCAGGCAGTTCCCAGCAAGCAGGGTTGTCCCTGACGTACAGGTTTTATGGGTCAGGCAGAGAGCAAGCTTCACTGGAGGCCAAAGAATTTTCTCCTCCCTTGGTTTCCTCTCCTTCCTGGACAGCTGTTGACTTTGGTCCCCAAAGCCCTAGTAATGATCTATGGCATTTTGGGTTTTGGACAAGCTACCTTTTTCTCTTGCTGTGTGACACACTCCAGCTGGCCCTTTCTGAGATGACAAGGGCATGTGGCAGGACATGACTCTGAACTTTGCCAGCCCACAGTGATGAGAAAGCATCACTGTGCTGGGATAGGAGTGGGGGAGCAGTGGGACTGGGGGAGTGGGTTCCAGTTAGAAAGTTACTTTTTTCTCTCAAAATTAAAATCTGAGTCCAGGAGAGGCAGCATTTAAAAATAAATAAACTTCTGAAGGTCTGTGGCTGTGAAGGATGAACAGATACTGTGTCTTCTATGGGGTATGAGCGATGGGGAGGGAGTCTGGTGCTGAGTGGGAGCCCGGCCTGTAGGAAAGGATCCACAAGGTCCCCTGCATCCCCAGGTGGGGCTCCAACATCAGTCAGGTATCTTGGTGGGCTTGTGGGGCTGCTGCCTTCCAGCCGGGCAGCTGCCACCCCACACCCTGCGCAAGCCAACGCCTCCGATTGAGATGCCGCAATTTTTTGGCAGACATCTAATTGTATAAATTTGCCTCATCCAGATTTATGTGCTCCGGGCTTTTCTCCATCTCCTCGTTTTGTATCTCGTTTACCTCTGCGTTTGAAGGGTTGAAATTTCACAAGAGCACAGCGGGGATGATTATTCCTAGAGGGAATCCACACCTGTGAGCAGAAGGCATTTCCCTGCCAACCCTGCCGCGGCCCGGGCGAGGGGGAGGAGGGCGAGGGACCTGCTGCCACACCTGGGGGGCCCCCGGGCACTGGTGGGTGGCAGCGCTGCCTTCAAAGGCACCCTGGGAAAACAGCTTTGGCGTGGGGAGAGTGATGTCTGCTGGAAACCTGAAACACTCGGCAGTGGGGGTGGCTGGCAGAGGTGGCCTTATCCGGGCACCGCTGCTCCAGAAGGATGGGGACATGGGTGGTGGTGGCTGAGGAGGAAGGTGAGGGTGATGCTTCATGCAGGGGATGAGAGTGCAAATTCACGTCTCTTCCCATGGGGCTCATCTTGGGTGAAAGCCTGCACATCCTTCAGTGTCCTCATCTCTAAACTGGGCCGTTTTCCTGAGGAGATTTACCAGTTCCTGGGAACTGTTGTTGAAAGCGTCCGGGTGCACTCCCAATGGCGTAAGTCAGGTGTGCAGCTCCAGAACGGCTTCCCAGCCCGGAAGCACACTGTGCTGGAGAGGCAGCCTTGTTAGTGCCCTTCTACAGACAAAGAGTCAGAGGAGATCACTGCCCTATCGCTTCCCTCCCTCCTCGTCCTCCATCCACCAGCTCTTGAAGGAGCAAAACCTGCATCTTCTGAACCACCCGCTGGCACCGCTTCCTCTGAGCAGGCAAAAGCTCAACAGCTGCGGCAAAGGCAGTGCTGAGGCCCGAATCCCAGGAGGAAGATTCAAGAACAAAGTCTGTGACTCCATTGCTGTGTTGTCTGTTGCACTGGTTCCTCCTCTCGGTCCATCATGCCTCCTGAGCTCCCCAAGGTTTGCTGGTCGTTCTCAGAGCAGCACGGCCCTGGCTGGCAGCTCCATGGCTCCGATGGTGCCTGCTCGCCCTTCTCCCTGCACAGGGATGCCGAGGTGAGCCTGGAGGAGCCGTGCTGGCTGGGGGCTGGGGAGAGCTGCCTTGGCTGGCGCGGAGCATGCCGGGTCAGCCGTAAGCTGAGTCTGGAGCCAAAAGAGCTGACTAAGTGACAGGAGCGATCAAGGGCTCCTTCGGCAGCGTGCAGCAGTTTGTGCTGTAGCCGGTGAAGACACTGACTCTGCTGGTTTCCTGCCTGTACTTGCCCCGTGTCTCTGCGACGCCTGCAGAGGAGAGATGGGGGGCCGTGAACTCGGTGCTGAGGACAGAAAGGAGTTGGCTGTAGCAGGTCCTCCGGATGCTTTAGCGACTGACACAGGCTGAAACGAGAAAACTCCTTCTGTGTCCCTCTTCTGACTTCAAGGAACTGATTTCTCCTTCCCCCAGCATCCTCTTGAGCAGGACAAGGACTGGGTTAAACGAAGCTGCATGGTTTGAGTTGTGCTCTGGGGTACATCTAGAGTCACTTTATCGTACACAAGTAGGGCCTTTGCCTGGATTTAATGCATCTGCTGGTTTTGCCGGTGGAAATGAGCACATAAACCCGGCCCCAGCGTGAAAGGTGGCCCCTCCGAGCCAACCTCCCCACGCACACCCTTGCAAAATATGAGCCCCAGCTCTTTAAGAGAGTCAGGTTTATTTTTCTCCTTCAGTTCCCTCCTCCCGGTCCTCCCCCCACTTCAGTGCAACTGAAACCTGATCTAATCCCTTTGCACATGGGTAATTTATTGGTCTATTGGGCTTTTCTTGATGGCAAATTGCATTGTCTTTCTTCCTGGGTTGAGGCTTTGGAGCAGTTTGCTGCATTCCTGCAGCTCTTTTCTCAGGGCTGATCTTTCACACCCCCTCTGAGCACAGTCAAATCAGTTTTATTGGGCCTCTTTGTTATGCAAACAAGGCAATAATAACCAGGCTATTATTCTGCAAGATTGTGCTTGATTAACAGTTCAAAGGAGGTCGCTGGAAGAGCCCGGCGCTGCCTTCCCGCACAAATCCTTTCACCAGGCTTGGGTCAGGTGGCCCTTGGGTCTTGCTCGCCCCATGGTGCCCCGTGGGGCTGCGGGAGAGCTGTCCCTGCCCGTGACATCCCATCCATCAGGGCTGCACCAAATCGCTCCTTTCTCTCCCTGGTGTGACAAGGCGCCGGCTGATCCGTGTCATGAAATAGAATCACAGAATGATTTGGGTTGGAAGGGGCCTTTAAAGGTCACCCCGTCCAACCGCCGTTCCATTGGCAGGGACCTCTTGAATGTCTCCGGAGATGGGGCAGCCACCACCTCTCTGGGCAGCCCGTGCCAGTGTTTCAGCACTCTAATTGTAAAAAAATTCCTTCTTTATATCTAATCTCATGACCCTGGTGGGCATCGAGATGTGGGTCCAGCATGGCCACCATGTGGGATGGCTTATGGAGACACCCCCTGGGACAGGGACAGCACAAGGGGCTGGATGCAAAGCGCAGTGTTCATTCCCTCAGTTTTTGCTTGGGACTCCTGAGACCTTGCTGGAAGCAATCCCTTATGCTGTTTTTTTAAGGAGCAATGTGATTTTTTTTTTTTTTTTTAAACTCTTTTGGGGTCATTTTCATGCTGGTGGTGACTGCTGTCCGCCTGTGAGCAGAGCAGCCCACATCTCCTTGAAGCTGGCAGATGTTGCTGGTATTTAGCACCTTGGAGAATCGTGCCTTTCCTATTGAGGTGTCAGCATAAATATGTTTATTTAGATTACTTAAATAAATATGTGTTTAGGAGCCTAAGTCTGGGTGCTCAGATCTGAGGCCAAAGGTAATTAGGTTTTACTGTGTTCTCCAAAAAGGCCCTTTACTGCATGTGTGAGGCTTGCACATCTACACTTCAATCCATGTATTTGGAAAAACGCGGGATGATGTATTTGCATCACATGTGGGTGATGAAATACTTTCCAGCCCGTTAGGAACCAAGAGGATATTAAAAAACCTTGCTTAGCACTGAACACTTTAAAATTAACAGGTCTGGTGAACGTGCATTCAAGAGTCTTAAAAGAATTGGCTTTTGCTTACAGAAATTAATTTCCAGCAATTCTCTTTGTTACAGGAATTACAGGAGAATAAATTAAATGTTGATTTTGTGCTAGTTTTCTGAAAGAGCATGATTTGATTAAATGAAATCCAGGTTACTTGACACCAGCTGAAGGGAGAATAGGGGGTCACTGATAATTAAATGCTGTTAAAGTTAGATGCATGCATATGTTTGAACATTTAATTTGGCGTCAAAGAATGCAGTGTACTGATGACGAGGGGCAGAGCGGTGGGACTGGGGTCGTGTGATACCCCAGAACGCTGAGTATGTGTTTGGTGGCCCATGGGATGCTTGTTGAACGGAGGACCAGGGTTTTCCAAACCCAGGAGCTCAGGAGAAGGTCGCATCTCGTCGCCCTGCTCAGTGCCATGTCCCGGCGAGGTGAAAGGGGTGACCTCGGGAGAGCTGTGAGCGTGTCCCTTATCCCCGTTGCCTGTCGGGGTGGTAGGTTGTGCAGGAAACAAGGCTGCTGGAGGGAGATCTGATGGTGGGGCTGGGCAAACACCTTCCAGCGAGAACTTAAAAGTGCAAACCGTTTAGCTTATCTGGAGGATTGACAAGGGACTTGATTGCGGTGTGTAAATATCTTTGTGGGAAACACACTCGTTACTAACGGACCTTTTACTGCTTTGGAGAAAATCGCTGGTTCTTTTTATGTCTTTACAATGAAGTCAGATAAAATCCACTTAGAACCAAGACCGGTGTTTTGTAAAGGTGATAAACTCCTGAAACAGCCCGCTGAGGAACGGGGTGGCTTTTCAGTCCTCACAGACCTCAGGAATCCTCACGGGAAGTGTCCCTGAACAAACGGGGAATGAGAGGGAGGCTGTCCTAGTCCAGGTGGTTTTCTGATTTTTTCTGGCTTTAACTTCCCAAAACTGTTGGTTTCAAGAAACAAAGGGGATTTTGTTCCCTGGTTTGAGTGGCATCAAGGCCTTGAAGGAAGAAGATCATGGGGAGGTTGGGAGGTGGCTCGGAGGGGTTGAAGTCACCTGTCTATGAGATGAGGGCTGCTTTGCCATGGACAAAAAAATCACCCAGACCTGGGGATGTCTGGCAGATCGCAGGAGAGCCTTGCCGGGTTCCTGCTTGAGAAGGATTTGTTTCCATGCTAAGTCATCTGTGGTTGAAAAACAGAACCATTGTGAGTCGATGGAAAATAGATTATGTGAAATTGAATAAACATCGTTTCTTGGCCAGGGTACAAATGAGCCTGCACCACTGTGCCAAAGCTGCTGCCAGAGGGAACGAGGCACGGCTGCTTGGGAGGGGTGAGGGTCGTGTTTGCTCTCCTCCGCAGCCTTTGTCAGCTGTGGTCCCTCCCCAGCAGCATGCAGGATTTGCCATCAGGGTGGCTGGGGAAGTGTCCATGGGAAAGGCCAGGCCGGGGAGGGCCCCGCTCACACACCGCCCAGCGCCGGGGCACCTGGATTTGGAGATCTGGCCTTATATGGGGCCCTGAGCGAAACAGCGAGAAGGGGACGGGTGCCAAAAGTGGAGCGATAACATCTTAGAGCAGAACGCTCCCCCTTCAGGCGCAGGGAGGAAGGAGATAGGCTTGCTTCCCTGCCCTCCGTTTGGTTGGGATTTTTTAATTCAGTGCCTTATAAAGTCGTGTGTGACCCCGGGCAGGGCAGCAGTGAGGGATGCTCAGCGCCAGGATGTGTCCAGCACTGGGCGTGGGGGGCTGTTTAGCAGGGCTCACTCCGTCCCTAGGCAGCCGCAGCTCACGCCTGCATCTCCTCATCCAAGCGAGTGAAGCAAGTCCTTAAAGAGCAAGAGTCTGTGCGTTTATTCCTACTAAAAAAAATCCTCTCTATGCAACATCTGAAGGGCTGGAGCAGCCAAAGTGCTGCAGCCAGGACTCTGCAAGCTGCTCGCTGGATGGGGTGCTTTGTGTAGTGCATCCTGATGCCTTACTGAGCTGTGGGGTGTGCGGCTCCTGCGTGTCCAGGGATGATGTGTCCTCCAGCTTCCCCTGGGGCTGTGCGGGCAGGTCGGGCTGCAGTGACAGCACCTTCTGCCACATGCAACCCCAAGGCATCCTCAAGCTGTACATTAGCATAGCTACTAGGAGAGCAATGACTTTAACTGCCTGATGCCACAAGGGTTTGGGATAACCAGCGGTGGTGGCACTGGTCACACTCCTGTGTGCTGTTTTGACTCCTGCCTTCCATTGTGACAGTCCTGGTGGAAAACCACATTCCTGGGATGAACAGGAGAGGGATATGAAATAATAAATATATTTAAATATGACCCATGCATGCAGAAGACTTAGCAGAAACATGAGCCCATGTCCCAGATCAGAACCTTGCTGTTGAGTCACCTCTGGTCAATGATGAGTTAAAGGCTTTCCACAGAGCTTCTTGCAGGTTTAAGTGGGATGCTGCCAAGACCAAACAGCTCCCGGGTTCTCGGTGCTGTTGCTAGCATCTGAGTTTATTAAACATGAATTTTAAAACTGTGAGGAGCCTGTCACCATTTCCTATTTGCACTTCACTCTTCTTGGAAACAGAGAGGAGACAGGCTTGTTTCTCACAGCGGAATGGCTCAGTGTTTTATAGTCTCAGTCTCCCTTTCTGATTTTCCAGCACCAACTCTGTTTAGGTTTCCAGCACTGTGATGTTTAAAACTCAGGCATACTGTTTTCCCTGAAACAATACTGGGTTTTGTAACTTTCTTTCTAAACAAATTTGAGATGCCTTTGGCACAAATGCCCTGCCAGGCTCCTTCTAAACAAGCCCCGAGACAGGAATATATGGGTACGCCTGCAAAAGGCACCGTGAAAGCGTCTGGAAATGGTGGGGCTTGTCTTCTCCTCCTCCTGCTGCCTTTTGTGCCTGAACCCATCCTGTTTCCAAGCGCTCTGAGGGGGTCGATTAAGAGGAGAGGAAGGAAAATGCCATGAATTTTAAGTAGTGTGAGCCTGGGTTCACCCAGCAAGACTCCAGATTGGCAGGGGCAGAGCAGTGTCTGCGACATTCAGCGATGGCCATGTGCTTTTTGCACAGCTGCTTTCAAGTCTGCTCCAGGGAAGCCACACTGCCCCAGGGAGCAGACGTTGTGTGGGGGGGGAAAAAACAGGATCTGGATTTTCTTTGCCTTCCTCCGGCTTGCCGGGAAGCACCAGGGCTGCGGCTGAGCCCGGCAAAGGCCCTGCAGGCTCTGGCTTCGCCTCCGCCTGGGCAGCACAGGGCGGGTGGGAAGGGGAGGCGGGGGCTCGCTGGCATCCCCGCACCTGCTGTGCCGGTTTTTCTCCTCCACCTCTTGTTCTCTCTCAGCGGGCCGTGGTGGGAAACGGGCTCCCAGGGCTGGGCAGAGCTGCACAGACGTCAAGAAAGAGGTTTTTTGGCTCCCACTTCTTTCCGGAGGCACAGGGACAGGGACAAGTGCTGCACCCGTCACTGCAGCAGCGCTAGGGATGGTGGATGGCCTCTGGCTGTGCTGCAGGGTGGGTCATGGCACTGGTGCTGCTCTAACCTGGGCACAGTGGTTGTGCCGGTGCTGGGTTTCCCCAAGCCCATAAGGGAGGGAAAGGAAGAGAGCAAGCAGAGTTTTGTGCTGGTAGAGCTCAGTCTGGACACAGCGCCCAGTAACTCATGCAGCACAGAGCTTAGAATGTCAAACCCTAAAAAGGCATTAAAAACCCCATTGCATCTCCCCCCACATTAATGATCTTCCCTTATCAGTGCTTATGAATATGTCCCATTCTTCCACACCATGGTTTCCCCCCATGATCATGCATCCAAGGGCTGGATGCTCTTTCACTTTTGGGCTTAAATTAGGGCAGATCCTGTTGGTTTCTTTGGCTTTGATGCATGAGAGTTGGGTCATGTGAGAGGGTCACGTCTGGCGAGCGAGGCCCCGTCACGCGGGCCGGGGTCATGAGTCTGGGCTGCGGGAGGAGGACGCGGCCTCTGCCTGGGGGTAAGGTCGGGCATCCCACACGCGGGCGAGCCAGCACTGACGCCCTTGTGTTCTGCCCTCCCGCAGTGACATCTCCATGCAAGATCCTCAAGTGCAACTCTGAGTTCTGGGCGGCCACGTCGGGCTCGCACCACCTGGGCGCGGAGGAGGCGCCGGAGTTCTGCACGGCGCTGCGGGCCTACGCGCACTGCACCCGCCGCACCGCGCGCACCTGCAGGGGCGACCTGGCCTACCACTCCGCCGTGCATGGCATCGACGACCTCATGGTGCAGCACAACTGCTCCAAGGATGGCCCCACGTCCCAGCCCCGCCTCCGGACATTGCCCCCCGGGGACAGCCAGGAGCGCTCCGACAGCCCCGAGATCTGCCACTACGAGAAGAGCTTTCACAAACACTCGGCCGCCCCCAACTACACCCACTGCGGGCTCTTCGGGGACCCCCACCTCAGGACTTTCACGGACACTTTCCAGACCTGCAAGGTGCAGGGGGCTTGGCCGCTCATAGACAATAACTACCTGAACGTGCAGGTCACCAACACGCCGGTGCTGCCTGGCTCCTCGGCCACCGCCACCAGCAAGGTGAGCCTTGGGCACATCCCCCTGGACAGAGGTGGGCACGGACAGAGAGGCTTCAGAGCAGCCTTTCTTTCCTCTACGTCTTCCCCCATTTGCACATCTCCTTGGGGAGGGTAAGACAGAGCATGAGCTCCTCTGAATGTGAATGTTTGGCCCTAAATACCAGATGTCCATCCTTGTTTTGTCCCCAGCCTTCAATGAAATGGCCTGTGGTTTCTCGTTGAGCACATCCAGCCCCATCGCGGTGAGCAGGCTGAGGTGCTGCATCTCAGGGGGCCTTCATGGCCAAGCCAGGGACTGCAAATTAAGAGGGCTCCCACCTTGGGACTCCAGATTGCTGCGAACAACCAGATCAGGAATGATGCTGTTACCTTTTGGGGGAACCCCAAGGCACAAGCAAACCCAGGACTGCCCTCCAGGGAGGCTCCAGCTTGCAGGAAAAAGCCTGGAGGGAGCTGAGCTCCTCACACCGCCTTCCCCTCTACCCAGGCTTGTAATTGTCTCTGTGGTTTGCAGCCAAGTCAAGACATTTTGTGGGGAACAGTCTGTTCTGGAGGTGCTTTGACAGACTAAATAAACATCCCCAAGGTACGAGGCAAACAGAAGGCCCAAGTGAAAATATGCTGCTGTGACACAGCAGGACTTGTGTGTCACAGCCTCAGCTTCAGGAGGGACCTGGAGCTGAGGAGCTGGTGTGCTGCCCCTGGTGCACAAGCTCTAAAGCTAACAGGGCACTTTTTGTGCCAAAAAAAAAGGGAGGCTCAGCAGGAGACATCCTCTTGCTTTTGGAAAATGTCCTGTCCCACAATGTCTGGGAGTTCTGCTTCTCCCTGTATGTGGGGAGAGGAGAGAAGCATGTGTAGGATAGGGGCTGCTTCTCTGCTCTGGATGTCACCCCTTCATCCTGAGCTGGAACTGGCAGTGAAGTTCTGACCTGGCCCTGATAAACCCCCTAAAAGATACTTAATGATGCTCTGAAGTCCTTACCCACTAAAAGACATCAAAACCTGCTGAAGCCTGCGAGGAAGTCTGGCTTGAGGAAGGTGGTCCTTAAGGATCCCAGGACCTGCTGGGATTGCGGGATCACCATCTTAATTGAGCCTTTTCTCTCCTTATCTGCCTCACGGGCTTGTGGTGAGGAGGGATTAGTCATGAGATCTGCAGCATGAGCTGTGGGAAGCACTGCTGTGGGCACTGTGCTGCTGGAAAGGATGGGAGCGCTCTATCCTTGGGGCTCTTCGTGTTCTCTGCTCTCTTCTCCAGCCCTGTCCCACTCTGGCCAGGTCTCAGTCTCCCCCTTCATGGGGGCCACATGAGGTCCCCTTTGCCACTTTTCCCTCATGGGCAGAAAGGTGCAAGAGCAACTCTGCAAGAGCTGAAAGAGGAAATGCAGTTTGTACTGTTTGTACATGCAAATTCTACTCATTTTCCTCCCCAAGTCTTCCCTCCAACAGCCAGGTCAGCAAGGGAAGAGCAAGCACTGTGAGGTCCTTCCTCTGGCGAGGGGCATGTGTTTGAGCACAGCCGGGGGTGAGGAGGCGTGTTGGGCTCTGTTTGTATCACAGAATCATTAAGGTTGGAAAAGACCTCTTAAGCTCATTGAGTCCAGCCATGTACCCAGCACTGCCAAGGCCACCACGGAGTCACCTCTAGAAGGGCCACCCCACTGGAGCAGGCTGAGCACGTGCGTGCCTGTGGGGCTGAGATGGAGCAGGACATGTTTGAGGGCCTGTGGGAGAAGTCCCTGTTGGTCTGCAGTTGGTTAGGCAAACAAACTGGTCCGGCCCTTGGGATGTAAATGTCATGGGAGTCAGAGGAGAAGCTCCACCACCTCCAGGGGAGTCAGGGCTCGTCCCCACTGCCATCTGCCAGCCCTGGAGGCAAGGCAGTGCAGCGTGCAGGGGCATGCTGCCACAGGCCTGTGATACTCCACCCAGCTCCAGCTGCGAGGAAGCTCCTGTGTTGGGCCTGGAGATAACAGGCAGATCCAGGTGGTGCATTCAGTCAAGCCTCTGGGTGTTGGATCTGTACAAGCCTCTGGGTCTTGTCCTCACCCTTTTGCTGGAGCAGGATGACCGTGTCTGGGTGGCTAAATTTGGGGCCATTTCTTAGGATGAAGGACCTGCTCATGAGCTGAAGGTCACGCTCCTGTCCAGATTGAGCATCCAGCCCTTCCATCTCCCACCCCAGTGCTGGTGGTGGCTGTGTGCTTTCCGGTGGTCATCACTGGCTGTAACCATGCTCCTTTCCTCCCCCACAGCTCACCATCATCTTCAAGAGCTTCCAGGAGTGTGTGGATCAGAAAGTGTACCAGGCAGAGATGGACGAGCTCCCCGCTGCCTTTGTCGACGGCTCCAAGAACGGAGGGGACAAGCACGGAGCCAACAGCCTGAAGATCACGGAGAAGGTGTCGGGCCAGCACATCGAGATCCAGGCCAAGTACATCGGCACCACCATCGTGGTGAGGCAGGTGGGGCGGTACCTCACCTTCGCCGTGCGCATGCCGGAGGAGGTGGTCAACGCCGTGGAGGACCGGGACAGTCAGGGCCTCTACCTGTGCCTCCGTGGTTGTCCACTCAACCAACAGATTGACTTCCAGACCATCCGCTCGGCTCAGGCCACGGAGGGTCGTGCCCGTAGGAAGGGGCCCAGCCTGCCAGCCCCCCCCGAGGCCTTCACCTACGAGACGGCCACGGCCAAGTGCAGGGAAAAGCTGCCCGTGGAGGACCTCTACTTCCAGTCCTGTGTCTTCGACCTCCTCACCACGGGGGATGTCAACTTCATGCTGGCTGCTTACTATGCCTTTGAGGATGTGAAGATGCTTCACTCCAACAAAGACAAGCTGCACCTCTATGAAAGGACACGGGACCTGACCCCGGGCAACATGGCTCCCACGGGAACACATCCCACCCTCTGGGTAGCACTGCTGTGTTTGTGTTGGTTGTGCTTGTTATAGAGGTTTGCTCCTTCACACCTTGGAGAGAAGGGAAGGGGAGCAGGAGGCAACCAGGGATGAGAGATGCAGGTGCTGGAAAACAAGAGGTTGGACATCAGAGCCACATGGGTTGTCCTCAGACCTCAATCTCTCTCTTGGTGCAAGTCCTCCACCTTCCCAGCTCTTGCCTGGGAGGAACATGCTGCCAATGGGCCCAGTCAGGAGTTTTTGCTGGACTGTACCTTGTCTGGACCTTCCTCACCTCCCTCTCCTCCTGCTCCCAGCCAAGTGGGTGCTGGGGAACCCTTGTAGCTACTCTCCTCGTAGCGCTCCCCCAGTCCCAACAACGCACGTGGTGACTGTGACCCTGGCGTGTGTGAACATGGCTTTGTCTTCAGAGGGCAGAGCCCACGAGGAGGGCACGGAGCAGTGAGACAGGACCAAGCCTGGCCAGCACAGCAGGGCAGGATGTCCTGCTCACCGGGCCTGGGCTCTGCTTTTCGGCACGTCCTGCTCTGCCCACAGCCCTGTAGTTGCAGAAAGTGGTGCAAGGGGCCGAAATGGTGGGCAATGATCCCACACTTGCTTGGCCGCTGGTGCCAGGCACCTTCTGGGTGGAAGGAGGACACGTTCCTCAAGCCTTGGCCTGCATTTTTTGTGGTTCGAAGGCGTCCCCTATTTTAGCCAGTTCACCTGGCTGATTCACTCAGTAGTTTTAGTCCCGTCTCCCTTGTCTCTGCCTGGACCCTCCGTGGACTCTTGATGGCAACGGGAGAAACCTGGCCAGTATTCAAGTGGTTTCTGCAACTTCTGCCCAGCATTGGATGAGTTCCTCACAACATTCGCTCTCTGGTCCCCTAAAACTGGCAGCAGGGTGGCTGCTCAGTGGGAGACCCGACCTGCACCTCCCTCCAGCCCCTCCCTGCCCGTGGCTCGGCCTGGCCCAGCCCTGGGATGGAGCAGGAGCGTGGTGCTCTTTTTTTTGCTGCTAGGTCTCTGCTCTGCTCCCCATCCTGGGGCCGCGACTTGCAACCCCATTGCAGACCAGTTGCACCTTAAGCCCTTTTGGGCTTGAATCAGAAATGGGGCAATGTCAGAAATTCAGCCAGGAGATGGGATGCAGCAGAGGACCCCCCCCAGCTGCCTCCAGATGTCTGTTCCCTGCCTCGAAACCGTCAATAATCTCCTTCCCCCAGCACGTAGTGCTGCCCATCTCCTCCGCTCCGTGTTCCTCTGTGGTTCACCCCATCGCTCACTGAACAAACAAGACCACCTTTGGTCTGCGCCTTCAAGACCTCCTGGTGGGTTTCCCCCACCTTTCCTCAGGGGGAAGTTCCCAGAAACAAGCCCCAAAATGTGTCACACTTGGGGGCACCTCCTGCTCTCAAGGGAGGTCTCTGGGCGTGATGAGACAAGCTAGCACCAAAAGAGGTGGGAACAGGCTTGGTTTGGCAGTCTGAACTGGTGCCAAGAGGCAGCCTGGTGTAAATACTGAACATGACTATTCATTGTGTCCTTACAGCTCTAGAGCTCCATTTGTAAAGCAGCAGAGAAATGCAAACTTGTGTCAATGGATGTAATTTATATTGTCTCTTTAATATATAGAGCCCTGGCATTGATCTCGTGTGACTGTACAGATGAAAAGATGTAATTGGTTTTTAAATGTTTAAGGAAAGAAAAGAAACAAAAAGATGTGTTTACTACTTTGCTCCTTGCTTTGTTTGCTGATGCCCCAGATACTCTGTTTAGGGATATTTTGAAATAAGGATATCACAGTTTGGAGGTGCTGAGGGGAGCAGCCACTGGACCACGGCACTGGACAGTTTCATTTTCCAATGCACTATTGCTCAGCCAGGCTGATTTGGACTTTCTGTTCCCTTTGTTCTAGAGAAAACAAATTTTTATCTTCCCTAGAAATTCAAAACATGCCTTTTAAAAGCCAAAATCTGTCTCTGGGCAAAGAGGCGATTTACCGCACAGCTAAATGCAGCTGTGTGCAGCCTCCCTCTGAGCACACGGGGCTGCTTGAAAGCTGCCTGAGCTGGCCCAGCCACAGCGTGCCAACAGGTCAATAATTCCCTTAAGACCTCCCTTTCCTATAAAACAATCACCCCACAGCACGACACGCTGTGGTTTAGGGGTGGTTTCCATCCAAGGAAAGTCTGGTTAGGGCATGGATCGTTCCCTCTGTCCAGGTGGGCGCTCCAGTGGTGGCCAATGGCGTGAGGTGGTTGGGGTATCCCTATTTTAGAAGCAAACAGTGAAGCACTTTATTTTGGTTGTGTTTGACCCAGTTCTGGTTAAAGGTGAAGTGTGGCCAAGAAGGACCCGATACTTGGAAACAAGCAAAACAAAAAAAACATAGGCAAAGGGGGGGCGTTCTGAAAAGGCCGCCCCGCCTCCTCCCTGCGCTGAGACCCACGGGAGTGTCACCGCATGTAAATACTGTAAATTATTTATTGAGAGAAACGCAAGTAAAGTTTGAGGTTTTTTTGACAATAAATGAGTGGGTCTCGGTTTGTTCCCCGTGTGTTGCCTGGTGCTGTTCCCCACTCAAGATGCAAGTGCTGCCCCATTTCTGCACTCACTCCAAAGCAGCTTTCTTCCACCTGAAGGACCCTATGAGAGCTCATTTCTGTCCTGATTTGTCCTGAGAATTTCACTCTGGAGTTCGATATATCTACAGCCAAGTGAGAAAATTAAAAAGGGGATGGGGGAAGATACAGATAATAAACCATTAGAGCCTTGACTTGCTGGGAAAAGAGATGTGCAGCAGTGGAGTCCAAGTGGGTACCATCACCCTTTCCCTGCTCACCCCAGCAGATTGGGGTGTGCATCCCAGTAATGGTAATTCCTCCTTTCCATGATCTCCCTTTTGTTGGGCAACTCTCCTGTCACAGCTGGGTTTGTTGCTGCCCTCTAATGAGGAAAAACAAAATTGCATTTTTTTCTATTTTCCATTTTTGAAATCTGAAGGGACTCCTTGTCACAGCAGCTGGGGACAAGGACATGCTGAGGGCGGGTGAGACACCAGCACCAACTCAAAACACGTATTTTTTGGGCAAATCCATGCAATGATGCCCAGCACCAGAGATGTGGCACCTGACCTTCCCCTCTTTCAGAGCCCGGAGAACTGGCAGCGTTTGGAAAGAGCCAAATCGACTCTGTCTGCCGCTCCTTGCACCAGAGCTCAGGTTTAGCCATCTGAAATGGCTAAACCTGACAATTCATTTAAAAAGTGCCCGCAGTGCAGGGGCCAGGGGTCTCCCTCACTGACTCTTCTGCCAGGAGGTCACCAATGGTCCCCTGCTCTCCAGCCTGGGACAGGGAGCAGGCAGCACCTGCATGTTCCAGTGGGACAAAGGTGACACCCGAGGGCATGGTGACACCCGAGCCACGAGGATGCCCTGTCTCCGTTAACCACACAAGGCATTAAAGCATGCCCAGGAGGTGGGTGGGGAAGGCACAGGGTGTGCAGGGCCATCGGTGGTGGCAGTGGTGGCCCTGCGGTGCCTGGAGAGGTTCAATTTTCTCTCCAGACCATGCTCAGGGGCAGCCCCTGGGATCCAAGGTCCCATCCCATCACTCTGTGATACACAACAGCTCAGGTGCCACCACCTGGGCCTGGGGTGGGTTTCCAGCCCCACTTCGGCTGTGCCTGCCCGTCCCTGGCCTTTGGCCACTGCCTTGGGCTCTGAGCTTCACATCTGAGTGCTCAGGGTGGGCCAGGGCCGGGCGGCCACCGGCTGTCCGGGAGCAGCCACAGCTGCAGAATGTTGTTCCTCACCAAAAACCAGCTTTTTGCTGGGAACCGGCTGCCCTCTAGAGGGTCTGCTCCGGTGTAAAGCACAGCCCTGTCCCCTCACTGGGGTGGTGGGTGCGAGGCAGGGCTGGAGGTCCTGCTCCCTGTGCCAGCAAACGGCTTTGCGTGGACCATGTCCTTATGGACATTCCTGTGGGAATGACCACACCTGCCGGACACGGACAGGTGGGGAGGGGTCATCTCCTCATCAGTGAAGGCCTTAGGATTTAACTGTTCTCGGTGGTGCTGTGGACATGGGTGGGCAGGGGGATGCTGAGCTGAGCTGTCCTGGGGAGACACCTGGCATCAGGGTGCCCACATCCTTACCCACCTACTTGAATAAAAAAAAATTTGAAAAGCCAGAGGCCTCAGGTAGATTCACCCCACTGCGCCCAGGCACGTACACCCAGCCCAGCTCCCTGCAGCCCCTGTGCCTCCCTGCAGCCGAGCCCCTGTCCCTGCCGAGCCCCATGGCTCTCAGCCAGTCACTCTTTCCATTAGGAAATCCATTTTTCAGGAGCATATAACTCAGCTGTGAAATTTCACTCTTGGCTGAAACTTGGCTCAGCAGCAGAGAGACTGGGAAGGGCTGGACCCAGTGGCTACAGGTGTGAAAAGTGCTTTTTACAATGAGCTTTTATAACTTGGGAGAAGTGGCTCCAATCCCTGCTCTGTGTCTTGCCGTGTGGGCCTCAGTGGGAGCAGTGGAGGGTAAAGACCAAAGCAAAGCAGCCACTGGATGCCATCACATCCCACCTGGGGAGAGGCACATCCTGCCCAGGAGGGACTGGGGGCACAGAGGAGAACTCACCCATGCAGCAGGAGCAACACTTCTCCCCAGAAAAGGCAAAAAGGAAATTTACACATCCTCAGAGATCCATAAAACATGGAGGTGGGATAAACACATAAACATCAGTATCATCCCAGTGAAATCCTGGTGGGTCTGAGTGAGAGAAGGTACAGCTCCTTCTGATCAGGTGGAAATTCCCATCTGAAGAGGCTCCCAAGTGTCTATCACCACAGACTGTGAAACTGTGTAAAAACAGCCAAGCAGAACACGCTTATTCCTGCACAGTGAAAAAAATATCCATGGTGGCTGGCAGGAAAGGGCCCTGTCATCCCAGAACAGCCCCCAGACCTGCCACGGGATCCCCCAGAGACACCACACTGGGGCCCTTTTGAAAATCTCAGTAACACCTTTTAATATACAAGAATCAAAAGTACAGCAGTTTTACAATGTAGGAAAATTTCATACATACTATATAAACAACATATTTACATCAGAAATCACTAGGACAGTGGCATTTCTTTCACAAATATAAATTAATATTAATTACTGTTTTTAGTCAACAGGTTTAAAAGTCCATATTTTTACAGTAAGAGTCCTTCTCTCCCCGGAGGGGAGGCAGAGGTGGGGAGGAAAGGGGTGAAAGCAGAATGTTTTTGTGTGGATCACAAACCATTCACGCAAGGACTTCAGCGCTCGGTTCCGTGTCCATTTTGGTTGGGACCACATTGCCTGTCCCCAGAGCAGGTTTTGGTCTGCAGGACTTCCACTGTGTGAACTCATAACTTTACACCACTTCCAAAGAGGTCAGGCTGAAAAACTCTTTTATTTTTTTTTTTTTTTATAGAACCCCAGCAAGTTACTGCTTTTTCCTGCGAAGAGGCTGGAGGGGATCCCACAGCCTGTTCGGAAGGAAGAGCTGTACCAGATGCTGACACAAACACCACAGGGAAGTTTATGGCTGTGGATGTGTCCCCTCTGATCCCACTCACGTCCCTGTGATTGCGTCTAGTTATGGTCCCTATGCTGAGGGGACATAAAATGCATGATTATGTGTGTGTGCTCAGGGAAGACTTTCTCCCAAATCGCATTCTCCAGCTTCACTAAAGCCAAACCCAGCAAAGACCCACCCACCACACGTGGACAACATTATGTGACTTCAACACCAGGCTAAAGTGACAGTGGGGACAGCTCTCCAGTGGGTATGGGTAAAGCTTTTGCTGTTGCACAAGAAGGAAATCCCAACCAACCTCGTGCCTGGAACCTGGGATAAGCAGAAACCCCCACACCTGGTCACAGAAAATGCCTCTTGCTGGGATCCAAAGTTTTCCTGCACCAACCCTAACACAGGTTGGCCAATATTGCCTTTGCTACACGAGCATGGCATGAACTTCCCACCGTGACAGCACCACGTGGTGACAAAAAGAGCAATTCTCTTTGCCCCTCTGAGGTTTCTTCCATTTTCACATTAAAAGCTAATACCTCTGAAAAGAAAGGACCTCTTTGTTGAATACCACAGCTGCAATCACAGCTGAGTTTGCCACGGAAACGTGCTCTCTCCACACCTCCCACCCCTCCGAGAGGGACTGTGGAAGACTTGTCTTCACCTCACCCTGCACAGGTAAACACAAGTGTAACACTTTTATCAGGGCAGCAAGTGCCCCTAAGGAAACAAAACTGCCCTGAATTTGGTGGAAGTCTTGCAATATAAAAACAAAAGGGGAACAAAACATTTCCCGTGTGTCCCGTTAGAGCAGCGGGATCGGGAGGAGATGGCAGCAGATTTCCAGGGATATACTGCATGGAGGAGTATTAGTGTCAGTTTGCATGCGCCTTCCAAGGCACTGGCTGGAGTCAGGAAGCCAGCCCTGAACACCCATCTGCCCTCAGTCTTTTGGGAAAAGGACATCACAGCTTATTAGGGTCAAATACTGGCATCTTAGCAGGAGGCCCAGCTTCTGTGCCCCACCAAAGGGGAGCCTGGAACAGCCTGGTCTTTAATACTGAGCTCCGGGAGGTGACGCAGCCCCAGACACCACGCTCGGGGCAGCCTGGCTCTTGGGAGAGCTTTGTGGTCTCCAGGGAACTCCAACCCGAACAATAAACCCCCAAGGTGCTTCTGGCCAGCAGCACATGCACAGCCAACCCCTCTCACCACACCAGTGTCCAGGCCGGACCCTGGTTTGCACCAAATGCTGTGGTTTGAACACTTGGAGTGTTTGCCCTGAAGTCCACTGAACTGGGCTGTACATTCCTCTTTTCCCTCTGCTATGCTGGGCTCCAAGACATTGGCTCCAAGGATTTTTACAGATCGGTCCTGAATTCCACATTCTCTCCCTGCTCACTGAGGTGCTAAGTCCTCAGGCTCATTTCCAACTTAGACAGAAGGTCTGTAAGTGCAGGTACTTTTAGCAATTCAGAGTCACCGCTGACTGCTGGAAAGGTGGCGGGAAGGTGACCATTCCCTGAACAGTGATCACTCCACTGGGTTTCCATTTCACTTTGTTCTACTCTCCTTTATCCTTCAGTTACGTTAAACGTTTGTGATCACTGCTTTGTGAAGCACGGAGAGAAATTATCTGCCCGAAGACCAGAGACTTTAGTGGCAGGAAGATTAGGAGTTCCATGACCCCCAGAGCCATCTTTTGATCTTGCACCTCCCAGCCAGCATCTGTTAGCTCCTGGACCACCCAAGCTGCCCATGCCAGCAGAGAAGAGTTTTGTTATGAATTCCTGAGCCCGGTCCACTGGGAAATACTGTTCTCACCCCAATTCCTTTCCTACTGGTTAGAAGTCAACTAAGCCTTTGCTAAGGAAGTCAGACTTTTTTTCCCATATCCCAGCTCCTGCTTACCCCCGGAGTCAAGATTTGCCAGTTCCAGCTCTGGAGATGGGAGGAAGGTCCCCCCACCTCTTCTGTTGCAGGGGACACAACAGCAATCAAAGCAGAGCCAGTTTCTTGAAATGGATAACGACATGGAAATGATAACATGGCCAGGAAAGTGATGGATTGTCACCAGCATGGCTCCAGATCCTTTGGAGTCATCCTGCAGGGACATCAAGTCCCTCTGTCAACCAAGCTTGGCTGCTGAGGGACTTTCCTGTCCCTCCTTGAATACATCCTCCCATTGCCCCATGCTGGTGACACACAAATCCAGCCCAAGCAGTTTATCCCCAACCCCAAAGCAGCATCTGTCACATAACATCAAGTCAGAGCAGGCACACAGCCTTGTGCACCACCCTAAGCAGCATCGATCTGCCTTCTCCTTCTGAGGAAACACTGGCTGGGGAAAATTCCCTTGGGTCCATTGGACTGAGGAAAACAAAAACAAAACAAAGAACGAGGCAGCAAGGCTGGTTCCATGATAGAACAGTTCAATGGTAAAAAAGGGGAAAGGAAATGGGAATCTAAACCAGAATCAAGAACTAGGGAAAATCTTCCTCCACCCACTCCCCCAAAATCTTCCTTGACCCAGCCAGATGATAGCAGCATGTTCAGAGTTTCTCGTTGCTGGCTTGGAGAAAGCAGCCACCGTCGCATCAATCCAAGTATTTCAGATGTGTGCTTCCCCCTCTCAGTCACTTTACGCTTTCCGAATGTTCCAGTTATAATCTGGATTGTTTTTCTGTTCCAATGACCTATCCAGAGGTGACCTGTGATCAAGAGGTGACTTGGAATCGTGGGGGGATTTCTGAGAGGGGGGCGAGCGAGGGTCCGACACTGCAGGGTGAGATGGAGGGAGGGGCTGTTTGTAATCTCCCAGTTTGTCTGTGTGGAAGGACCGGTAGTGGTCCGAAGGTCCTTGGCCATGGTATCCCATGGGCGGCCTGTGGTCAGACATCCGCCGGAAATCCTGCTGGTGGTAGTTCTGAGGCCTGAAGTCGTCGGACCGCCGCCGTTTGGAATCGTGGTGGTGCCTGCGGAGAGAAAACAGACGGATGGACATCAGTTCCCCAAGCCCGGCCTCCGCGGTCGGTGCATCCTCACAAACACCCCCAGCCCATCTGGGGTGAGGGCACTCAGTCACCTGTCGTAGTAGTCTCGGTGGCCTCTGTGGTCTCGGTCGCTGTTGTACTGCTCGTACGGCCTCTTGCGGGAGAGGTTGTTTGGTCTGTAGTTCCCGGAGCTCCGGTGGGGATCCCCCCGCGACCGCCGGTCCCCGTAGTGGTGGTCCTTGTACCAGTGCTGCTCGTACTGGTGGTGCCGCTCCCCACCCCACATCTGGTTGCTGTTGCCACCGTAGTTGAACTTTCGATCCCTCTGCCAGTCTCCTCGGTCTGCCATGAGCAAAGAGCACCTCTGAGTCTCTTCCATACTTTGGTTTAAGCCTATTTACTTCCCTGAATTCTCCAAGAAATTATAACTACTGATGACCCTTTAACTTTCTCCTCCCTAAATTATGTGGGCTCAATTTTATTCTTTGAATTCCTTTATCATTATTTCTTTATCATCCTCACAAATCTTATTCTGTCCCATTCGTACATTCTTTTCCTCACTACATCACCACGTTTCCTAGCCCAGCAGTAAGTGCAGTGATAATGTATGTTCTATCCCATCGCCTTTAACCCTGACCAGTCACAAGTCCCAGAAGGATTTGTGTTCAGGAGCACTAGGTCAGAAGGGAAGGTTTCTCCTGGCTTGCCAGCGCTCACCTGTGTTGCTGAAATGCCTCTTGTTTGGATGGCCGTAGTTGTCCCGTGGGTGCCCGTGCATCTGCTGCTGGGTGTGGGAAGGGGGCATGTGGATCTTCTGGGAATGAGGATTGTGAGGCACGTGAGACTGGGACATCACGGAGTCGCGGCTGGAGCCTGAAGGCTCGGGGCGGAATGGCTTCTTCATGCTGGACATGTCCTCCTTCTTCTTCTGCTCCTGCAAGGTGGAACACAGGGATACAGCTCAGCTGCTCTCCCACCCAAAGGTCCAGATTACGTGAGCAATGGCCTCGTCTCCCAGGCTCTGGATTTTCCTGCCTCTTTGAGGACTTGGTGAGCCAACTGTGTGCCCAAGAATGGCACAAACGTGGTGGAGGACAGGCACAGTTTGGCAGCTGTGATTCTACACCTGATCTCTACAGGGCAGCACGCCCAGGCTTTTCACTCTACAGAGCAACTGAACATCATGTGCCACACCAAACAATGCTTTTGCTTGGTCAGAACACTCAGGACAAAGTGACCAGAAATGCCACGTGAAAAAGAAGGCAAATGCAATCAGACTGTTTAGATGTTGAGAAAATCACACACTGCCAACAACAACAAAGAACACCCATGGTAAGAGGCAGAAAGTATTGACACTTCCAGTGCAGCAACTTTTTAAGGACAGAAATCAAAGGGAAAGCACTTCAGCTCTCACCTCCTCTTCCTGTGATCTTTTCTTATGAGCCATCTTGTAGAGTTTGTGTAGTTTTCTGGCATCAAATTCTGTGAATTTTGACACAAATATCCATAGGTTCCTAGAAGGACATAAACATCTTCTGTTAAGTGCTACAGCAGCAGTTCAACTGCCAGCCACTTCCAAACCAACATCAAATTCATTCTACCCTCTCTGGAAAACAGTCTCAGCTCAGGACAGGATGACCAGGAGGGCTGGAACCAAGTTCTTCAAAGTAAAATAAAGAGGTTTGCAGTGGTTTATCCGATCTAGCTTTGAAATCAATTTTAATGAAACCAGGACAACTTGAAACCAAAACCCTTGCCTGGGACTGGTCATGGAAGACCATCTCTGGAAGTGTTCAAGGTTCAGGTTGAATGGAGCTCTGAGCAACCTGGTCCAGAGAACTGTGTCCCTGCCCATGGCTGGGGGTTGGAACTGCGTGATTTTTAAGGTCCCTTCCAACCCAAACCATTCCATGATTCCGTAGACTGAGTGGACCAGAAAACACAAGAATTCACAGGTTAAATAAGAGGCAAATGGCACATCCATCCACAAAAAAACCAGCAGCCTCTGACTACCATTTCAAAATATCCTAGACCAGCCAAGGCAAAGAAAATGATCCCTCACCTTCTCCACAGCTTGATGTGATCCTGGTCAGTGTAGGCTTTAAGGCACTCAGAGATGCGATCACCAATTTTTAGGAGGCAGTTGCGCGTGTGCTCCAGCTGTTCTTGAACTGTCAGTCCCTTATCAGGCTTATCAAGTTGCTTCAGTGCTTTTTTGACTGGTCTCATCCTTTCCTTGCACTTGAAAGAGCAATAGAGAGGAGAAAGTGATTAATTTGGCAGAGGGCTCTACATCATTACTCTGTTAATTGAAAAGAAGCTTGTTTAGCTTTATCTGGCCCTTAGGTAAGGAGAAATCAGCTATAAAATAGCAAATTGTTAGACAAGCTGCAGACAATAATCAGGAAAAGACAAGAGTCTCCCCACCTCCACTGCCTCTGCAAGGATCCCATGGCAGGCAGGGAAGCGTATCCAAGGCTCCACACACTGACCCAGCCACCCCAGCTGAAGGACTGCTCAACTCAATCCTGTCCAATCCCATCTTTGGTCACTTTAATGCTTGCTTTTACCAAACTGGCAGACATGAGATGAAAGCACCATGTTTTTTGGCCCAGACACATCAACACTGTGCACAGATAGAAAATCAGACAGGTTTTTTTGACTGCCTGCCTGGATCTTTTGTGCGTCACAGAAGGAAAGCTAAAGACAAAAAGCCCCACAGGACCTGCAGCAAATACAGATATTTACATTGAGAGAACTGTTTTTAAGAAGTGGTATTTCAGCCAAGGAGAATCTGCCATGACAACTTCTACTAAAGGACAATTTTTACAATGAGCCTTGCGGGCATGTTTGCTGTGAGAGCATTTACACAGCTCCACACCTCCTACAAGGTCACCCTCAAAACTCTCCTGCATATCCCTGCCTGAAAGAGCTTCAACAGCTCCTTGGCTTCTACAGGAGAGTTAATACAGGGCTGCAGAGTCTTCTGTAACCCAGGGCTGCCAGCTGAGCAGTGGGAAGTCACCAGCTGGAGCAGAGAGCCCTTGTGCATGCTCTGCTGACAGGCTACCAGCTGGTGGGCAGCTCTTGTCCAGGGTTGTCCTGCCCTGCTCTCAGATCAGGAAATCCCTGTGGGGCACTAGGGTGGGGGTTCACTTCCCAACACCTAAAACACATCCTTGAATGACATCTGAGCAAACCTTGGCTGCCTCGCTGGGCTCTCGGCAGTGCCCTCCCATGTCCCGAGGAAAATACTCACTATGCTGAATGTTTCTTGGTCCAGATCATCATCCTCATCTTCTCCGATGGGGATTGGCTCGCTCCCTGCAGTAATGTGGACGGGACCTTGCGATCTCTTCCCTTTACTTCCAGATTTGGCCTCGCCACCTTTAGGCTTTACAAGGACAAATTACACACATCACGTGATGAGCCAGAATGGAGGATCCCAAGTGACCCAGCTCACAACCTCCACACTATTGTTACTGGCAGTTGCTAAACCTGGGCACTGTTCCTACAACTTTCCTCCCAGAATCTCCAACTGTTGATCTGCAATGGCTCTGTTTAGCTTTACATCATCCCTGAGGGAGCAGAGAGAAGTCAGAGCCAACAGTTTGGACACGAATACGATATTCACGCTCATGGCGAGAAACTGGTGTTGAAGACTTCGAAGAAAGGTTAAAATAAAGAATATCTCTCCCTTGAAAAGGACAGAGCTCAGGGTAGTCTCACATCTACAAGGATCTGCAACTTTATGTGATATCACTAGTTCTCAAATCATGGCCTGTTTGTGTAAATTTTTACTTATATGACTTATCTGCAGTCAAAGCCACACCAAAAATCACTGGAAAGCAAACTTTCCCCTACATAGGCAACAGAACTTGTTAGTTTGCACTTATGACCTCAGTGTCAAACCCCACTGGGCATGCAGTACATACCTGTTCCTTGGACAGGTACTTCAGGTCATTATTGTGGAAGCTTTTACCCCCCCTTCCAATTTGCACCCAGCCTCAGGGCAGTTGTACCCAAAATTCAAGAGACATTTTAGTCTCCAGCATACCAGTGATGTTGAAACACTCGTTCTGGTGAGTCCTGAACAGTGACAATGACAACTTACAGTCTTGATGGTGTGGACACTTGGGTCATTTGGGTGAGCTTAAATTAAAGGGGAACACAGACAAGGAGCTGCCAACCCTGTGATAAATCACAGCTGGACAGAACTTTGATCTGAGTGCTCCAGGCTCTTTCCCTGTTCTTCCTTAACATCAGCTCTGTGGCCATATCGATGTCACAGGGACAGCTGTACTTGAAAGGCAGTCTGACAAAACCTCTTCCATTTTGGTCACATTCCATGAGGCTTTAGGACATATTGCCTACTTTTTCTACTTTTCAGGGCAATTCAGAAGGGCTGTAAAAGGGATACTCCCTCACCCCATGGTGCTTCACTGATGTCTTTTCACATAGGGCCTTTAATGAATCCTAAGTCTCACAGTTTGTCCTGCTCAGGGACTTCCCTATCAAGCTGCTCCTGAGAGTATCACATACCTTCTCTTTCTTGTCTTTTGTCTTTTTTTTCTCTTTATCGCTTTCCTTTTCTTTCTTAGAGGATGTCTGTTTTTCCTTGTTCTCTTTGTTCTCTTTCTTCTTCTGTTTCTTTTTCACTGGGCTCTTGTCCAAGCCATCCTCCTAGAACATCAGTCACAGCACAAAGTTGGAGTCCCTCACCTCATCCTTGTAGCACAGGCAACTTTTGAGGTCCATCCAGATTTACCCTCACACCTCTTTAAGCAGACACCGAGCCCTGCTCAAGCAGCTGCCATCCTCCCAACTTGACAAAAGGGTATGAAAACCAGACCAGCCCCACTCTGTGACAAGCTGGCAAGCTGCACAGCAGCTCTCCTGTGCCAGCTGCGCTCCAGATCGCTCAGCCCCTGAGGTAGATACTGATCAGCACACGAACAAAAAGCCTCAGACTCCAAGCCAAACCACTCAAAGACTGAACGTTTTCTAAGCAACAGCATGACCTTGCTAAACTCCAGCTCCACCACGGGCTGATGTGCCCAGAAGGAGAGGGAAACAATTCTTCTTTCTCTCCTTTATAAGGGCAACAGGCTTTGTCCTGAGACAACCTTTCCCCCGAGTCAATATGTGGATGTTTGTGGCCATTCCGGGATGCCCCGAATCACTTAAAGCACTGACCAAAAAGAATAGGTGGGAAAGGTCCTTCTTTCACACCAATAGCTGTATGGGTGTTTTTGTGAGTTTGCCAATCCTGTGGGAATTCCCTCTCAGTGCCCCTGACTCCCTGGGGCTTTGCTGGGAGTACTTCCCAAGGTGAGGTTGGGCAGTAACAGCACAGCCCAAGGAAACCTGGAAAAGCCACTATCCACCAGGCTGACTCACCTTGACTTCACCTTCTTCTGACTGGTTGTCTGAGTGCCGAGGAGAGGAGAGTTCATTCCCATGCTCATCTTTGACTTTGGGAGCCTTATTCTCTTTCTTTACCCGTGGTTTCCTCTTCTTTAGCTTGCCCTGGTAAAAACACAGAACAAGTCAGGGAAAGCAAATAGCCACAGCTACTTCCTGGGGACATATCCCATCTCCTGAACATCGTGCAAACGGCTGCAGGTCCTGCAGGATGGCAGGAAGCCTGATGAGCCCAAATCCTTCAGTAAGTGCAGTAATAACCTGCCCCTTACTAATTATCATTTAAATGATAAGTATCACAATGCAATCAGACAATAGACAAGTCCATATTCCTTCACAGAGATAATGTTTGGTGATTTGGGAACACAGGGTGTCTCCTGCCATCAGCCAACCACTCCCCCCTGAAACCCGCAGAATCAAGCAGCCACATCTCACCTCTTCCCCATCTTTCATGTTTTCTTTCTTGTCCAGATCTTTTTTCAGCAGTTTCAGTAGATAATCAACTCGGGTCTGGAGCTGTTTTCCCTGAGGTTTCTTATCTGTCTCAACAGGTAGGATCTTTGATAAAGCAGAAAAAAAGAAATACATATACCCACATGCACAAAGCCTGACAAAAGAGATACACACTAGCAGCACCCCTTCCAGGCCCAGCAAAGGGCAGCAGATGCTGCACCCTCTGGGGGAACAAGAAGGCTCAAGCTTCCTTCCCCCTCTCACACAGCTCTCCCTGCCTGGCCAAAGGCAAAGCTCCTAGCAAGCAAGCATCCCTCCCCTTGGAATCCTGCAGAAGTTAAAGGATCCCAAGGCTTGCTAAGCCTTGCAAGCTTGCTAAGTTCTCTTGAAGGAAAAAAAAAAAAACCTTTACAAGCTATATTTGGGACCTTGAGTTGCAAAACTGAGTCCACTCCCCTTGACACATCAGATTTGTTTGTGACAGCTTGGTCACAGCAGCCCAGTCACTCTGGTAACCTGAGACATTGCTACAGCAGGGGCACAAATGCACAATTTTTAGTGGAAAACAAGGCTGAAAGGTGACACTTTATGGAGGAAATATCTCAGCTTGTCAGCTAAGTTTGCTTCATCTTTCACTGGAAAATGGGTGGCGTGTCTCAGGCAGCTGTTTCCATTGCAAAATGCCTTTCTGAGCTCCACACGTGGAGGGCTCCCAGGCAGAGGCTGATCTTTGCAAGAAGCACCAGCAGGGATGTCAGGGGAATGCTGCATGCTGGCAGCAAAGCTGGTGTGAAGATTCCTGGTGCTCCTCAGCCCTGTGCTTGCTGCAGTTTCCACGCTCTTTCCACCACACTGACACAACGGATGGTGGCTTATTTTTAACCCAGACCATTTCAACATGGTCCCTGTAAACTGTTCTTGTGGGGATGACTGAGGAACAGGGGAACAAGATGGAGGCTTTCCAGCTGGCTGGGCTGCCATGCCCACTCATGTAACCATACCCTCTCAAAGCTAACACGGACCAGCCTTGACATAAGCAGTGTCAAATCTGTGAAAAATTATTTCCACTCAGAAATTCACACCCAGCTTCTTGTGAGATGCTCAAGGAAACACCAAGCCATGGCTGTGCAACGCAGCCTCTTCTATCCTGTGCGTGGAACCACACATGTCAGCACTGCCATTTTCTGCCTGCATCATCTCAGTGTGGTTCACCTGGTACCGCCCACCAAATAACACAACTCTGCTTTCCATCGAGCATGCAACATTCCATGAAAGTCACTGTTTTCCTCGTTATTATTTATTGTGATTTTTGGCGTAGTTACAAACACAAACATCTTTTTCTGGAGTAAATGAGGCATGTTCTCTGTGAGCACTGCAATGGACCCAATGGAAGCACCAAGCAAAGCGACCTACCTTATCAGATAACTTCAACTCCGGATCTGTTTTAATTAGCTCCCAGTTTCCATAACCATGCTCGTAAATTCCCACTAACAAGCGAGAATCCTCCTCCACTCCCCAGTCTACATCAAAATGAGCAGCTTTGACACGGCACGTCAGGCGGTACCTAAAGGCATTTCAAACACGAGCTACTTTTAATGCTGTGGAGGATAAAGCAAATCCACACATCCAGGCTATTCTCTTTCCACTACAAAATCCAAATTCCCTGAGCCTTTTTCTGCATTGCCTACTTAGCCAGACTCACTTCTTCCTTTCCTCCGGGTCCGAGGGAATGGATTTGTGCAGCATTTCAAACTCCTCTTCATGCTGGATGATGGATTTCACATTGACTTGGACACCAGAAATCTTGATAGTAGGACCTCGTCTCTTTCCAGGTCCTTTCCCTGCTCAGCAATAAAACACAGCAATTAGGAGAACTCTTACAGAAGGAAGTGTCTCTGTAAAACGGCTTCACAGACAGTGATCAAGACATTGCCTGCAACCTCTTATTTAAACATTAGGCCCAAAATACAAGTTTTCTTCCACCAACTCACTCAGATTTGCGATTTAAACACCTCCCAGTATCATTTTCTTAAAAATACTTCTAAGTACACTGGAGCTGTTTCTTCTGCAGTCTTGGTCAGCTGCAACAGGCAGAGACCCAGCAGGAAACTCATCCCTGACTCTGTATGTCCAAACCAACAGCACAGAACAGCCAGACAGAGAGTGGGTAGTGATTCCAGCTCCAGGAATTGCTAACTGTGGATCCAGCTTTAGCATGGAGCACAGAGAACCAGTTTGATTTCCAGTCCCAGGAGCAGTTAAAATAAGATCTGCTTTGCTTTGTGGCCCAGCATTCAACAAAGCTGGTCACTTCAGCCTCTCCCCACAAAAACTCATGTCCAGCAGAAGCCAACAAACTCAAGTGGCACTTTCCAGTCTGAGCAGAAAGCTCAGGGGCTTCTCTCTGTGGGTGAGAGCTGCCTGGCAGAGATGGGGTGGTTTAAGTGTGTTCTTGTTCATTGCTTCTAAGTCACAATGTGGCCTCCCTGTCCAGCATGGGAATGGTTTCCTCACCAGCTCCATGGAACACTCCCAAAACCATCCTAACAGCAGCACACAACCCTCTTACCTACCTTCCCCTGGATTTTCCTTCAGCTGCTCCTCGTATTCCTGCATTGCTGACACACAGCTGTTGTGGATGAGCTCCCCTAACCGCTTCAGGTCAGCCACAGACTTATCCACGAGCTCAGCATCCCGGGCAATGCACTCCAGCCTGGGAAACGGGAAGAGTTTTGTGTTTGATACAGCAGATCTCTTCTCAGCCACTTCCTCATCAATTGTTTCACAGCTCAGTGCTGTACAGATATGAAGGTATGAAACATGCACAACTTGAGTCTGTGCATGAAACAACGCAGTTTTTGTCTTTTTTCGGTCTAACAGCTGCAATGCAGATGTAGAAAAACTGATCCAATCCTCTGGATTTTTTAGTACCAAAGCAAAGGTGAGAACTGTGTATCTCGGGGACAACAGGGACCCTCTATGACTGTCCAGTATTCCCTCAGGTTTTTCCAGTTCTACATTAACTCCATTTGATGGTCCAAAGCTGCCATCTGCTGTCCCTTTTGCCTACTGGAAGTCAGTAACATCAAGACTCACACACAAGCCTTGTGTTTCACAAGAGAAGAGTACAACCAGCTGAAAAAACACTGCATTTCTCCTACAATGCATTCAGGGAACTCTGCCTCAGCCCTGAGACCTTTCCAAACCCAGCACAGGATCAGGGCCCTGCAGATCCACGTTCGAGGACGGTGCCTCTCCTCGTTTCCCTTCAGGAGCGATAGAGCATGGAAAGATGCTCCAAATTCAGTCCTGAGGCTAACGTGCATAGAGAAGCTTGGCAAGAGTTTTGGGTAGCATTTGCTGTTCTGACAGCTGCTCCCTCTCCTTTCTGGGCAGAGTGGGAATGCCCCAAGGGCCGGGCTCTGCCAGCAGGATGCTGCTGTGTTACAGCCCAGCACCACGACTGCTCCAGCTGGTTTTTGGCCAGCGTTCGTCAGTGCCCATCAACAGAGACACCAGGGACTGTACAGCAGTGCTTGGGGTCCTGATGGCAGGACAGCAAGGCTTGAGCTGTCCGTGGAGGCTGTGTCACACCCAGAGCAATGTGTGTGTCTGGGTGTGCTCACAAGTACAGTGTGCCTCCGTGTTTCCCTTCTGGAGCAGGGCCAGGCTGGGACTCACCGTTCAAGAGGCAATCCAAACTTCTTGTAAGCCTTGATAAACCTAAGGAGAAAAAAAAAAAATCAAAAACTAAACTAACTGCCATAAAAAATAGGTCCAATATCATAAATATGCTTGAATATATTAATTACAGCCTGTCACATTATCACCCTTGCGTTCCCCACTGATCAGCTCAGCATCCCTCAGCACTGGGAAGCCTCATCCATTAGCCCCCACAAAGAATTTTGTGACCTTGGCTGGAGAAGAACACAACATTATTATAAATGTTGAGTGTTTGACAGATGAGGAAAAAAAAAAAAGAGGAGAGTGGTAACT
>VZTI01004542.1:1241311-1278276 GCA_013397865.1 Struthidea cinerea
ATAGAAGAAAGCATTGGCTCACACCATGTTGGTAATTATTAACTTCATTTTTCCAGGAAGAAAAGAGGCATTAAATCAATGTCATTACTAATTTTAAAGCTCGGGCTGTAAATGTAGCAACCCATCACAGAAGAGCCAAATGTGGTTCAATCCATCACAGAGGTTTGCAGATGAAGTTTGCTATTTATTTTCATGTCTTATTTTTATTGTGAAAATCCCTGCTGTGGCTAACACAACTTTAGGGCAAGAGTTGCTGCAATCAAACATTGCCTTGAGCTGGGACTAGACACAATGGCTACAACTACAGGGTATTTTAAAATTTAGTTAATTTTTTCCTTTCTTTTTTTCATTTTGTATTCTTTCAGCCTCTTTCTGCTACATCACAATAACCTAAATGGCTGTTATATTGCATATTGCAATGTCCTTCCTGCTCCATGGTTTCAAGATGGTTATGGGGCAGCTATCACAGCCCAAAAACTCTGGTATCTCCTGCTTAAAAATACACCACTCAGAGATAGAGAGAGTTAAGGAAAACTCATAACCCACTCTTTTCCATCTTTGGCTGAACATCTGGGCAGAGTTGTAAGACAAAGATCTCTGGGAAAGATTCAAGAATTAGAAGATAGAAGAAAACAATGTTCTGGAATTCAGTCCCCAGCTGACATCAGGGACTGACACACAACCTCTCGGATCTACGGGACCAATGCTTCTCATGGGGTCATTTTGCCAGAGCCTGCCTTTCACTTAGAGCTTAAATCAGCAGGCTGACTGACAGAAAAATGTCAGGAAAGCCAGAGTCCTTGGTTTCTCCAGCTCTGCAGCTCATGGCACCTAAGACCTCACATGTTATACGGCATTAGCTCGATCCACCTGGCCCAGGAAGGGCACTTAAACACGGATTAATTTTAGGAAGGTACCAGCTTCACTGTAGCCTGACTAAAGACAATCCAGTCCGTTTTGCACTGACCTGAATGTTAAGGTCATCAGCTGGGATCAGACTGAATTATATAAAGGCACAGAAGCTGTCCCAGTGAACCAGCTCTGCCTAACCACTGACATGCTTACAGGTGAACACTTCCTGGATTAGTCTGGGATTTTCTCCACCTGCATGGGATTTCTATCTTTGTTTTCTGAAGTGTCTCTTGTGCTCAGCACTGACCTCCTTATTTCAGCATCAGTAAATCCTTCCACAGTGTCTTTTCTAACACTCCGAGGGCGTCCCCTGCGCTTTGGTCTCTTCTCGTCATCGGTGTCGTCAGTCTCGCTTTCTGATCCAGATGATCTCTGAAGCCTTCTCTTGGTTTCTGCATCTGATTCACTGTCATTTGTCTGAGCCTGCACACACCAGAGAAACAGTTATCAACTGCTAATCTAATCAGCTAACAACCTCTTCTGTCCCCTTGTGCACTGGCAGTATTTAATGGACTGTAAAACACCTCAGCATCCATTCCTGAAGATGCAGGAGCCCATGTAACCAACCCAGAGAGGATGCACACCCTTGCAATTCCCAGCTGGCTGAGGCTCTGGTGGTCATCCTCCCTTTATAGCCACCAGTTTCACAAGTGCATTTTGATCCACTCAGAGGTGTTAAAATATTGATTTCTGTGGGTTTGTGCCACAGTCCCTTAGACTATTTTGAAAACCAGGACACTTCAGAAATTAATCTGGACTCATCCAACATGAATTATCCTTCTCTGTATTTTTCACTTCAGTGTTTTTCCCCAGCTCACCCCAGAGAGCAGTTCTACTCTCCTAAAGTCCCATGTCCCAGCAGAGCATCCTTGCACAGTCAGCTTTCTTTTGGATTGGAGTGGATCCCATTACCTAAAGAAGAACTTGGGAAGACACCATGTCTTTGGCCCCTCAGGATCCACATTTAGGCAAGAGCCACCCAGGGAGCTAAAGAGCCCAAGGAAAAGAGAAAGGCAAAATCTGCAGCAAAACCCAGTACAACTGGATACTTTGCTTTGTGGGCACTACAGATTCTTTTTATTTTATCTGCTAAGATGAGATGAGTCACACCAAGTCCAGTCTGGGCCCTCACACTGCATCCCAAACCATTGGTCCAATGCACGATGCCAACAAGAGGTCACTGTGCTACCTCTGTGCTTCATTCCCAACCAGCTTTGGAGGAGGAAAAGAAGCTCAGATGGCGAGGAGGCTTCCCTTGAGCATTCCCTTTGCCAGCTCTCGCCTCCTGCCTCTCATCCCCTCAAGATGAGCTGTACCTTTTTAGTTGAGCTCCGGATTCGAGGCAGCATGTAGATTTCTTCCAATTCTTTCTGCCTTTCTTCTTCCTCCACCTTTTTCCTCTGCTCTTCTGGAATGATATCATCCCAGTCCTTCTGGGACCGCTCATCCAGCTCTGTCTCTTCCTCTTCCATGGTTGCAAAGTTGGCAACCTTTTCACAAGCAAAGGAGAAGTTTTAGCAATTCACTCCCCAGCAGGAACACCCCAGAGCTGTCTGCTAAGCCTCAACTCCTTCTCCATAGGAATTCTGCCAACACTTCCATAACTACTTCATAATTGATCCCTATGTCACTACGTTCCTGGCTCCTTGCCACGTCTTTGGACTAACAGCGTTTGAGGAAGTACGTGCAGTTTGAGAAGTACTGCTGAGTATTTGTAAATTATTGGGTTTGTTTCCAAATTTGGTAAATTCTGCATTTTTATTCACAGCCTTCAAAACCACTTAATTGAAATTAAATTAATACCTACATCAGGGGGGTTGGAACTGGATGGTCTTTAAGTTCCCTTCCAACCCAAACCAGTCTGTGATTCTGCAATCTCTCCGAGGTGTTCCTGCCTGTTACTGACCTCACCACCACGGTAGGGTGTGGGGAGCCACATTCCCACACCCCACTACAGAGCCTGGGGGTCCATACCTTGAACTGGGAGAGCAGCTCATCGGTGGCACTGGTGGACACTTCATTCTCCCGTGTTTCAGCCAGACGCAGAATCTCATCGATGTCCATCTCCTGCCAGTCAGGGAGAAGGAGGGATAAAGCGGAGGGTGCCGAGCACAGCGGGAAGTAAGAGGCTTTGAGAACAGACCCATGTGCTGATATGAGCTAAATAAAGTGCAAATATCTGCAGGGTGCCATCCCAGAGGGCAGGGATGAACTATCTCAAGTGGTACAACAAAGTACAAATAAGGTGACAGAACAGAAGGAAAGGACCATCAAGGCTGAACAGTGGGGAAAATTTCCAGGCAGTGAGATGTATGAAGTGTGGACTGTTTCCCTGGGGGGAAGCTCTGCTGCTTGGACCATTAAGAGAATTGGGCAAAACACTCAATGCTAAACTGTCAAGCAATGCTGCACTGAGGCAGGAGAGAGTAACCTGTTCGCTGCACTGTGCTGACTCCTGCCTTGATCAGAGCCACCCAAAAAGATGCTGAACAAGTGCTCAGAAGAGGCAGGGAGAGGAGCCTTCAGCAGGCTGTGCTGTCACTAGCTCGTAATCCTCAGGAGCCAAGGGACTCCCTTGGTGACCATTACTATTTAATTCCCAACAATAAGGCTCTCCTCAAGCCCCTGATCCCCCAGCCCCAGACTCTGCCTTCAGCTACTCCAGCACCCCTATTCACCAACCTGCTCTTGTGCACAGGGCAAGAACAAAGCAGGAGCAACCACACACAGTCCCTCTTGCAGACCTGCAGAGCACTACACACTGCTATGTGATTTCAATTTCAAACTACCTGAGGCTCTGACTCTTCCCCTTCAAGCTCCTTGAAAAGATCTTCAGCTCCAAACTTCAAAATAGCTGTCAGCTCCTCTTTGTTGAAGGGATTTGAGCTGCAAGAACAAACGAGAAGGAAAAGGTGTTGGAGCTGTTCAGTCAGAACTGCTACAGCACAAAACCATACTGAAGTTTTTCCTAATTGAAGCAAGGAGTAAGTTGTCTACCCAGCACTATAAAAAGCTTTGTTATTAATCTCTGTCCTGCTCTAGCACAGACAAAGACTGCAATGGGAACCACCTCCATCTACTGGGGGAAATGAAGAGAATCTGAGGTCACTGCCAAAATGCAGCTGTTCCACAACCAGGCTCCCTCAGACAGGATGATCTCTGGGTGGAAGACAGAAGGAGAAACATGCAATACACTAAAACTCGTTTTTAATTTCTCATCGTCTTTATCCTACGTGTCCAAATTAATGGCTGCAGAAGCCAAATCAGTGGAAGCTGCCATTACTTATTAGCCTTCTGCCCTGTACCCTATGAAATAAATACTGGAAAATGCCAGCAAGTGAAGCTGGTTATGCCACATGTTCCAGACATTTCTGCCTCCTGACACAGTCACGTACTTGGATCTCCCAGAGTTGTTGTCCAGAACAGTCCGGCCAGTGGTGTCCATACGCTGGATAACCAAATGATCCAGCACCATTTTCTTCTTGGCTCTCTCAATGATCTCCTCCTCCACTGTCCCTTTTGTGACCAGGCGGTAAATATTCACCTGAGTGGCAAAAAGAGAACACAGCTATTTCGTGGACAGGCTCTGCTGATACAGCAATGCATCCCTCAGCTGTTTTCACTGGGCTTCTGACATTGTCCCTTCATGTACAGATGTGCTTTTTCAGAGGAAAAACAAGCACATTCTCTTTGTACCTCAGGAGATCCAGTTAAAATCAGGATGGTTAACACAGATCTTGCAGCATGCCTAAGCACAGAGTAAAAATCTTCTAAAACAATCACTCTAAATTCAAACTAGCACCAAGCTTTTCACATATCTAATAATCCCTAGTAAAGGTGGATGTTCTATTTTTTAAGTTTATCAGGGCAAGAAAGAACAGAGTCCACTAGGACTAGGCTGGGAAGTGCAATGCCATGGGTTGGGTTCTGGGTTTATTCAAAACCAACAGAAAGACTGGGCATCTGGCAAATCTGGACTGGTTTTTTGTCTCCTACTTTTTAAATGAGATTCCCTTGGGCAGCACTCTCTGGAGCAAGGACTGGGACCAAAAGCCCATGTTTTCAGAAGCTCTGGTGAGGTGAGAGCCTGTTTAGATGCACACACTGTAGCCACAGTGAAAACAACCCAGGCAACTCTTCTGACCTGCTTCTTTTGTCCAATCCGGTGAGCTCGGGCCTGAGCTTGAAGATCATTTTGGGGGTTCCAGTCCGAGTCAAAGATAACAACAGTATCAGCAGAGGCCAAATTAATTCCCAGCCCCCCAGCTCGTGTTGACAACAAGAAACAGAAGTCCTGGGAAGGAAAAAACAGAAGTATCCATGAGTTAACCAGCTTGTGACTGTGGGCATAAAATAGCAATGGTGACTCAAAAGCTGTACAAGGAAATGGAGGGAAGGCTCTGTTGCACTTATGCTTCTTAAAGCTGAAAAACTATTTCCTTCCCATATACCCTGTTCATGCAGGCTGAGCAGCACCAGGCTTGAGCCCAGGCCCAGAGTGAGGCAGTGCTGGCCCAGGTGAAGGGTGTGCTACTCCAGACATGAATCAATACGGGAGAGCAACACAAGAAGCTCAAGGCAAGGGCACCTTGGAGTCACTTTTGAAGGTCAGACCACATTGCCCACCAGACTCCTACAAAGGCAGCAGGCAAACACCCGCCTTTTATTGCCTGAATCCTGTTAGGAGTGAGATCAGCAATGAACAGACTGCGCCAGGTTAGAGCCAAGATGCCTGAGCCCCCCGTGGACACCCTCAGGACAGGGGTTCTATGGGCATTCTTGCTCCTTCCCCCCTCACACTTCCTTTTTGTTAACTTTCCCACAACCACGATCTCTCACAACTCCTGTGTGAGCCAAGAATTCCACTCCAGCTCAGGCTTCTGGAGTGAAGAAAGGCATTTCTCACAGCTGGGCTGACTGACACAAAAACAAGTGTCTTGCACCAGTCACTGTGAGTCAGCAAGCCCAGATGAGAGGCTTCAGATGCCCTCTCCTATTACACCGGAGACTTTCACCTCCAACACCAGACTCCACTGCCTGCCAACAATTAAAATCCTCCTTTTGCCTCTGCCTTTTTATATCCAAAACCAGCTTCAGACTGGAATCACTCAGCAACCATCTCACTCTCCAGACCAATAGGGAGAGAATTGCTAAATTTTGGCTCTTCCCAGCTTCTTCAGGACTTTCTGGAGATGTGGCTCGCAGCCCTGTTCCTTGGATGTGGGAGATTTAAAATAAGCAATATGGCTGGTTGAAAACCTGCCATATCTGCGTCTTTAAAAGTACCTGGGGTCCTGTAAAAAGAACTGAACTGAACTAATCCCCTCTTGTCAGACACAACCTGTGGCTCAGCCACAAACCCTCTGCCCAGGCCTGCGGTACCTCGGAGCCGTCGGCGTTGAAGTGATCCAGCGCCTGCTTTCGGATCTCCCCCTTGATCGAGCCGTCCAAGCGCTGGAAAAATCAACAATAATGATAAAAGAAAGAAGGTAAAGGAGCCCTGAGGGACTGCTGCACCCGAGTGCTGTCAGCCCTACAGCCCCCTTTGCTGCCTGCAGTATTTAATTGTTAAAAATAGCCACCAATTAAAAATAACTGCACTGCCTCAGCTGTGTCACAAGGGCTGGGGGATGCTCAGGGAACAGGCACACAGTGGGTGACACCACAGCTCCCGTTACAGGCTCCCAGCCAGGCTCTCTGTGCTCACTGTCCTCTCCTCAGGGTTTATCACAGGACAGAGCCCAAAGGAGGGGCCTGTCAGAGGAGTTTTGCAGAGATGGGGCTACACTGAAATGAAGGGACATCCCAGTTCCCTCCAGTACGTGCCACCTGCAATCCCAGCCACCAGCCTCTGGGGAACTCAGTGACTCCCACTGCTCAAGCTCGCTCTGCTTTTTCCCACTTTCAAGGGGACCCACACTGTTCTCCATGCTGATGTTTCTCACCTGAAAAGGGTAGTGTTTGATAGTCAGGTACTCTGCCAAGATGTCCAGCATCCTCACCATCTGGGAGAAGATCAGCACTCTGTTGCCTCTCTCCCGCAGCCTGGTCAGCAGCTTATCCAAGAGAATCAGCTTTCCACTGCTCCTGACCAGAGACTGAAGAAATAACCATCATTTCCAATCTTACCCTTATGTACATCACACAGAGACCTGCACAGACCTGCTCCTTTTGGGGTCATGCATCTCTTGTACATCTCTAATCTAATCATCTGGGTTTACACAGCACACACACAATGAATCATACAAGACAGATCTTACACTGCCTGCAACTCCTGCTCTAGAAGGCCATAAAATGTTCCCTACAGTGGAAGTGGAGGGCTGCGGGTTCAAATGGCTTAGCTGTGAGGACTGTTTTTAAAGGAGAAGCCACAGAAGCTAAAGCTTCACCTCTCCTTGCTGGGAGGACAAAAGAATGAAATTTAAGGAAAAAAGGTGGTGGCCAAGGACACCACTCACCTGCAGGGTCTCAAGGCCATTCTCTCTCTCATTTTCCTCAGGAGGTTTGATAAGGTAGCAATGGTTGCAGCACTTTTTCAATTCCATCACAATGTTCAGGAAACCAGATGTGCTCCCCCTTGTTCCCTTTGAAAGAGCTTTGTAGTTTCTTGTCAATATCCACCTGCAGGCAGGAAAATTAAAGCCCAGATCATTACTCAGTGCAGAGTGGAGTCTTGGAGGAATAAAACCTTCAGGAACAGCTCATTCAGGCATCAGTCTACTTCCCTCCCTCCATCTCACTTCTCTTACAGAATACTGCTCTTTTATCCCTAAAAACCCTGACCTGACTTTCTTATTGATATTAACACAGTTTAATATTCAACAGCCTCCCAATTTCATGCATATTTTCACTCCCCCAGGAAAGACATAACCTCTGTCTTGCAAAACTGGCCAGTTGAACCGTATCACTCTACAAAAGCATCTCTCAGAAGGAAAGATAGCAATCACCCTGCCTCATATCCCTACTGGGAAGCTCCCAGTACTACAAGTGATGGTGCCACATTGCACTCTGAAGGCCCACAGAAATACTGGAACATACTGCCAAGGCCCACAGAAAGATGTGCCCATTTCTACTGGCACTCCCAGTAACTTATTCAGTGACTCACTTGTAATACTGTTTCTGCAGAGCAGACATTTCCACCCGGAGGATCTGCTCCACTTTGGCTGGCAAAGATTTCTCCACATCCTTCTTCACTCTGCGCAGGAGAAACGGCTCCAGGACTTTGTGAAGGCTCTGGTAGCCATTCTCTCTACCTTTCCCGTGGTCCTCTTCAAAATCCTCCCAAAACTCAAACCTGGCAACAGAAAGGAGGAAGAAGGAAGGGTCAGAATATCTCTTGTCTTATGGCACCAAACAGCATCTATTGGATACACTCCTGCTCCACCACAAGACAGGAGACCATCAGTTTAATGGAAACACAGTGGAAGACAAGAGGTTCACTCTGCTCAGGTTAACTAAACAGATGGCTGGCAAAGCTAGAAGCTCTCTGGGCTTAGATGCCTTCCTAACATCTTATATTTGAGCTCCACACTGACTCCCAGGACCCAAAATCCCAAGTTTCCCACTATTTTACTCTGTTGGCATTTACCTGGCAGCAGTTTCTGAACTTTCCACGGTGCCTCCCTGAAGCAGGGCTTTGACAACTGGATTGTTTTACCCTGCTCTGAAGGCTCTTTTGGGATTGTTGCTTCCTCTGACAGCTCCTCTGAAATGTGGAGATCCGCTCTCCTCCACTTGGGAGACCTCAAGCCTCTCCTTCACTCTTTCTGTGATCCAACAAAAAGAATTTGGGGGACAGCTCTTCTTGCAGTCAAACATCATTTTAGTGAGCTTTGGGGCATGCTTGCCTTAGCCTTAGAGATGCCCATAGCTCGTTTTATTTTAAAGAACACAAAACATTTGTTACACTGTGGACACACAATCAGCCAGACAGCACCCCCAGAGCTGCCATGAAATGGTTGGCAGGGGTGCCTGAACCACAGTGTACTGGAAACCTCAGAAATGTCTGACATGATTTTCTTAAAACAAGCTTAGCTTTTTAGAGATGGCTGGAAGACAGCAGACAGATTTGAAAGCCATGTATCAGGTTTCCCCATTCAGTTTGCTGCCAGAAATACTCCTTGCGTTAGTTATTTAAGCTTTGATTTTCCCAGCTAATGTCTGTTCTCCTATCATTGCTGTCACACCACTGAGTTTAATTCAGGGATTTAATTCAGGGATTTCTGCCATTCTGCACTCCCTTGAGCCTATTTAACAGATGAGAATGGACCGAGATGTTTCTTGGAAGGCCCGAAAGGAGACTCACTTCTCTGGCATGATGAAGTGCAGCAGGGACCAGAGCTCCTTGAGTGAGTTTTGAAGCGGGGTGCCAGTGATCAGCAGCCTGTGGTTGGACTTGAAATCAATCAATGTTTTGTACAGCAAGGAGTCGTCATTTTTCAACCGATGGGCTTCGTCCACGCCGAGAAAGGCCCAGTTAATGCTTCCCAGAACAGTCTGGAGGAAGAGAAGGAAAAAAACACAGGCGCCGAGGAGACGCTGGGTCAGACAGGCCCCACCACCTTGCACGTGTCTCTCTCCCGGCAGCGTGTGCTGTCCCGCGTGCCCTGCCCCAGCCCCGCGGCTGGACGCTTGCAGGGTTTTCTTGCTAACAAAATTTGGGGACCAAGGTGTCTTCCCAGAAAGGAAATGGTGGAAATTAGCCATGCAGTACCACACTCCTGCTGTATCTCAGTAGTCTTGCAGCAAGGACAGCTATTCTAATCCTCCTTTGTCTTACCCAGAAAGCACAGTCCTTTCCCAGCTCTTTACTCCCCCCTATCTCCATACCCTTGGGGCCCTGGGTAGCACTAGTCTCACTGGAGCAAGAACAGGAGAGCAGATGAATAAACCTAAAAAGTTCAAGTAATGCAAGGGTTTTGAGTTTATTTTCTTTTTTCTTTTTTTAAGCTTTTTGTTTTCTGCTAGGACTCAGTGATACACTGACAGGGCTGATGAATATATCCTAAGCCAACGGATTTCTTGTAGATGTAGAAATGTAAATACTGTTAACACTGTGGCCAGAGGTTCAGTGTAATGTTTTGTCCTCTCAACAAGCCTAAATTAAACCAGGTAAAAATCCAGGAACTGCTGGATACGGCCAGATGTCTTATATGTAAAAAGAATAGCACAACTGAGCAGTACAAGAGTAAAGACACTGTAACATGTGTCCCACATTCCCTGTGCCTTACTGGCGAGCAAAAGCAAATAGTGGCTGCAGTTCTCCTTCACCAGAGAGGGAAGAGGTGAAACCCACTAACTGAGGACTGGCTTCCCCCTTTGAAAATGAAAGAAAGTCTAAGTAAAAACATCCTTGGACCATTACTCACCTTATCCTTCAGGAGGATCTCGTATGTTGTGATAAGTGCATTGAATTTCAATCTTTTAGACTGAGAATGGATCCATTCATATTCACGTATCTGTGAGGGGAGACAAAAGTTGACTTCAACACATTATCAAAAGGAAAGAGTAAACAATTGTTCTTTTAGTGTAGCTGTAGCCAGAGACTCCAACCAAGTCCAAACCCCTGTTGTTCCAAGGTGCCATTTGATGAGCTCAAGGTGCCCTAGGAACAATTTGTTTTAGTGCACACATTGTTCAACTGCCCTTGCACAGGTAACAAAATAAGGTCAGCTTGCCATTGTGACATTAATGAACACATCCCCTCACTGTGGACACCACTAGAGTCCCAACACTTGTGTGCTCCACTGTCTGAATAGTTCCAAACACTGAAGACAAGCACTTTTATACTGCTGGAATCCTCACTGCATGTTTCAGCCCAGAGCAGTACTGGCTTCCAGACTCTGAGAAGCCAGTACTCCTGCACTCACTCCAAGAGGGAAAGTAAAGCAGAAAATTCCCTGCAGCAGGGAATTACACCCACATGCTCAGGCTACACCAGCTCCAGCTGCCTGCAGTGCTGCCAGCACTATCCACCAGCTTCTCCAGCTGACTGTGTGTCACACACATCACACACAAGCTGCTGCTTTGCACCCAGTGCTTCTTCCCAAGCCCTCACCCTTTGCTCTCTGATTACACACCATGTTCCTGCTCATGAGGTCTCCAATGTAAACCACCACATTTATCTCGGGCGCCCACACTTCAAACTCCCTCTGCCAGGAGGTGAGGGTGGACAGGGGCACGACCACCAGGAAAGGGCCATACAGCTGGTGCTGATGGAACAGGTAGGACAGGAATGATATTGTCTGAATCGTCTTGCCTAGTCCCATTTCATCAGCCAGGATCACGCTGTTGTTCCTGAGAAAGAGGAGAACAAACAAAAATGCTGTCTGAGTGCATGCTTCTGCCACTACTAATTTACTGTGCTCCACACGAACAGCAATCCACAACAAGGACAGAGAGGGGCAGTGCAAAAACAGTTATTTGAACAATTCCAAGTGGATCCCAGGGACAGCCACACTGAACATGGCACAATAACATGCAAAAATTAACTATGATGCCTCCAAACTGGAGGAAAACAGACAAAGGCAGAGGGGAATCAGTGGCCTAATTTTAGAAGGACATTTCTCAAAGACTTCAATGAGTATAAAAGCACACTGAGCCAGAAACCCTTTTTTCCCATTAAGTCAATGGAAATCTAGGGCTGACATGTGCCAGACCCATGCAAATTCAGCATGTGAACAGGCCCAGACAGGGAAAATGCTTTTTGTTTTCATACAAGGTTTCTTAAATTCATGCTTTAGGTACTGTCTGCAGTGCAGCCAGGCATGATAACATTTGGAATCTTCCAAGCTGCAGAAGGAGGGTGGGTAAAGACCTCACATGAAAACAGGAGTGCCAAATCCTTCCGGGACAAAAAAGCCACAGAATGAACATCACGGCCTCTGTACATACTTGCACCAGGAGTGAGCGAGCCAGTTGAGGCCCTCCAGCTGGTAATCCCGCAGCTCCAGGTTCTCCCCACCGATGTACGAGGGCTGCTTCTTCAGGGCAACAAACCTCGGCCTCTGCTTCAACACCTGAAAGAGATGCTGCCATAAGTCCATCGAAGAAAAAGACAAAAGAGTCAGTAGCTGAAAGGCTGAAAATTCAGCAATGAAATCTATGAATTCAGCAAAGAGTGCGTATCTCTTCACTGGTTCAAGTCCATTCACATTTTCCTAGCCAGTGCTTGTGTCTGCATTTCTTGTGATTTGCCTGCTGCCCTCTGGTTTATGATCAGGGCTCTGAGTCCCCCAGCAGTGTAGTAAGCTGCACAAAATCCACAGAGGTTGGAACAAGCTCCACTTCCTTCTTTGTCCTCTTTTGGTTTTTCTCCCATTATTTCTGTCCCTCTCCTTCACTGTATCAGCATCTTGCAGGCTTCCTCTTTTCCCAGGTGTGCTGTTTTTTCATCTAACTGATATTAAAACTGCTGCAGCTCCTTCTGAGGAGGAAGCACTTTTCAAGGATTAATTAAGCCTCCCACTCCCCAGGGGGACATAACGTTCTCACTGTGCACAGAGTAAATGAAACTCAAAGGCGTTCACAGCTCTGCTTGAAGCACGAGAACAGCAAACAACCAACTTCAAATGCAGGTGGGAGGATGGGAAAACGTTCCCTGACATTCACCCTGACAAAATTTCATGCTCCCACTGCTTGCATCTTCCCCCAGCCTGGAGGAACCCAGCAAAGGAAAGAAGAGAAGCCAGCAAACCTTGCAGTCCCGGGTGGGAATCGTCTTGGAGTTGTTACGACTGTTGAAGCTGTCGATGCAGTGCTGAAATTTCTTGCTGATCAGAGCCTCATCTTCCCAGCTGCACTCAGCATAGGGCAGCCCCATCCACTTACACAGGTATTCGGGGTCATTCGAGGATGTTTTACGACTGTTTGCTGTAAAATACGCAAAAAAGCCCAAAGCTCAGCACCCGCGGTGGAGCGGCTGAACCACAAGCGCCGTTCACAGGCTGAACTGCCTGGACAGCCACAAGACAGGTCTTGGCTCCTAGGAAAAGTGTAGAGAGACCAAAAAAATGCTCTTTTACCTGGGAAATCTGAATGTCCCGTGGCAGACTTGCTGGTCTTCACAGCTGTGTTTGGAGAGAAGGGAAGGGAGGGTTGGAATGCTGGCAGCCAGCAGAGGGAGCAGGGCAGGCGATCACTGCCTCACATCCACGTTTTTACAGGAATTCTACCGGAAATAGGTTAAACAGCTCTCCACACCAATTCCCAAAGCAACTGGGTGCTGGCACCTCTGACTGACATGACTGTGATATTACCAAAGCGCTCAGTAAATTCTGTTTTTATTTTTATTAATTAATCATGAAGATCTCACCCCTGAGCTGCCTTGCAGCCTAACCACACCCTCAACCACACCACGGAAAGTGGTCCTCACAAAAGCCACGCCCATGCTGCTGCTTTGGAAACAAACATCTTGCATCCAAAGGGTTCAAGACAAAGAACTTCAGCAGCAACAATTTCAGCAACCCCTTGGAAACCAGTGCTTCATCCCATAATCCAGGCAAGGAGAGTCACTTATTTGTATTGCTTGTAAATACAAATCTGTAAACCTGGATTTCTACTGTCCAAATTCCTAAATTTCACACAATGAAATACACTAAATACCAGGGGTTTTTTCTTCAGGGATAGTGGAGGACAGGGAAGAAAAGAGAGCTGCACACTCACTCTGCTGTCACATGGATTAAAGTTCCCACTCCTACTTCACCCCTTTACCAAAGTCTTGGCTCCACTTACCAATTACCCTCTCCACTATCTGATACTGTTTGTTCAGCTCTGAAGCCAGCTCTTGTTGGCAGTTGAAATATTCTACATCTTCAGGTGACACCTTGCCCAGCCTAGATGCAAAATAATCCAAAAGAAAAAAACAACCCACTATAATGCTTCTGTCATAGTGCTCATGGATGTTACATATAGAAAATCTACTTTCCTACACGACTCTGTCATTCACACAAGTCACAGGAGCAAACTACTGTTATATGATGTGTTTCTTAAATTTCCTATAATTATAAATTATTGCTGAGAAGCAAATGTCACAGATGTTCAGATTGTCTCCCTGTCAAATGTTGCCTTATTCTGATGTAAGAATCAGTCTCAAAACAGGAATCAAATAGAGATGGAAGCTGCTACTCCAGCTTTAGCACTTTGGAAACACACCGTAGCTACTCTTATAGTTCCAGGGGAAGCTGGACATAAACTGATGCAAAAACTTGCACACAGAGAAGCCCACAATTAACAAGGGTTAGTAAGGCTGCAAGCCCTCACAACACCTCCTGGGCTAGGTGAGTCTGTGCCCCATTTATTTGTCATCAGCTCTCCCAATTCTTAAGCCTAGGAAGCAGCAATAGTGTGAATTTATGCCTTGCCCTCTCCATTTTACAGCCATCCACACCACAGACATCATTTCTGTGAGGGGGGACATTCCTCAGCAGGCAAAGAGAGACCAGAGTGCGCATGAAACACACTTTGTAAGAAGAAATCAACCATTTTTAGTCATGACTCCTCAAACCTCTGGCTAAAAATGACTTGCCCAATGCCAAATCACTGCTTGGAGTGAAGCCTACCATTGCTTGATCTCCTCCTCTTTTTTCTTGAAGTTTTCCAGCTTTTTCAGGCCCTTCACTTTCTGCTGCTGCAAGGACTCCTCGCTCTCCCAGGTGCTGTGGATGTATGACCAGCCTTTCCATTTGATCAGGTACTGAACTTCCCCCTCATCCTTCTCCGGGTCGAAGTCGGCGCTGGGGTTGCCATTGGCCTCGGTCGCGTACACCGTGGTGGAAGCTCCAATGGCTGCAAGAGAGACCAGCCTGCGTTTGGTACCTTCGTTATCAACCACTGGGCATCAACTGCATTAGAGCAGGAAGTTACTCTTCTAATACATCTTTTGTGGGAGCACAAAGAACATCCGACAGATTCTGCAACCCTGTAAGGCGGGCACACAAAAGTTTTCCATACAGCAGAATCTTTTTAAATCTGTCATAAGTAGCTTTTCTTTAAGTATAATTCAGAGGCCCCTTGAAAGTGTTCACAACCATTCAGTTTTACAAAAACACTTTTGTAAGGCATTGAGAACAAAACATTGGTTTTATTTTCATTATGCCTTTGTCAATGGGGCTATGAAAACTGACTCTCTTAGATCTGTTTTATATTTCAAAGCAGAGAAAAGCAGAAATTGCAGAACAGTGACTGCATCTCTAAAATGTGTGCAGGCTAAATGAAAGCTGCCGAGTACATAAACTATAGACATTTTAGGATTTTAAATATTATATGTTACAAAAGCTATTACATATTACAAGGCGTAAATAAGAGGCACAGAGGAAAAGATGAAAAGCACTGAAACAACCCTTGGCCCCACTTTGAAGTTACAAAAGCATTGCAGCAGCTCAAAAGAAACCGTGAGCACATGCGATTGCCATCAGAAATAAAGGCTTCTTCCAGAGCCACGCACCTCCCTTTTTTCCAAGCCTGATGTCCAAGACTTTCTCAATAGTTTCACTGTTGTCTTGCTGTTCATCAGCGCCTTCCCCAGTCATCTCTATCAGGTCATCAGAATCCGTCTCAAAATCATCATCCTCTTTGTAGCTGAATAAGATCAAAACCAAACTGATATAAAACCCTTGACTCTTCCCAGCCCACCAACACAGAGAATGGCTCAGAGCGGAGCACCTTCTCCAGCATTTATCCTGTGGTTCAGTGCATGTTCAGCACACGCATGTCTGAAGTCATCCATTCAGTATTTTTCCCCAAGACTCTTAAACAGCTACACTTTATCAGACTAATCCTCTATCTTGCCCGTATAATTTTTCTGACCATGGCCAACACCAGATGATTCATAAGGTGGAGCAATCTCTGCAGCAGAAGCAAGGCCATAATAAAGCCTCCACTGTTGAGGGAAAGATTATTCTACGGAGGTTGCAGAGCATCAAAAGTCTGCATGGGTGCCTACACTGTCCTAGGAACTGCACTTCTCATCTTTGATGAATGTTTAACCACCACAAAATATCATTTGGATGGTTTTTTGCAAGTCCCTTATTGGGACTGCCCAAAAGGTGAGAAGGTACATTGGGGAATGGATAAAGCTTTACCTCTACCCTGTCTCAACACTCTGTCCCAAGGCTTTACCTATCAGCCACTCTCAGACAACTGGTCCAGTCCAGCACAGCTGCTCCCTTTTGCTCATTTTCATCTATTATTTGCAATTATTAATCTCATCTGAGAGTGCTTTACAAATAATATGCAAACCTCCTCACATTTCTCTAAGAGGGACTGGTAAACATTCCCTCCTTCACAGATGGCAAAACCCGGATGTTCCCAGCATGAACCTGTTGAAAGAGCCACACCTCAGCCACAGGTCTCTGCAGGGCAGAGCAGGGTCTCTGCAGGACCACACAGGGAGTCAGGGCCCCCCGGTACCCCCTCTTCCCCAGCCAGCTCTCACCCCCAAGCAACCCCACACTTCTTCACACCTGACATTTTTGGCTGCTCTTCGCCGAGTTTGTCTCTTGGGGGTCTCATCGTCTTCGTCATCATCATCATCTTCAGATGAGTCTGGTTTCTTCCTCTTCCCACGCTGGATTTTGTGAGGCTTTTTAACACCAGTTTTGGCCACTGTTCTAAAATAAGAGTTAATAAAGCCTTAATACAGCATGGTTTATGTAAATATCCGCTTTAGTAAGTCTTTAAGGAAGCACGAATCTCAAATATTAGACTCCTAAGGGATTTAATCTGCTCTAACTATGATGGAAAACACTCTATTGCTCACTGGAGCATGAGATGGGGAGATGAGGGAGTAACTAGGCCCTAGGTTCACTAGGTCGTAAACAAGGGTAGTATTGCAGGAAAAATACACATTCACTAGTGACAAATAGGGATTTCCTCTCCATGCAGCACAGGCAGAAAAAGAGACTGAATCAACCATTCCTTACCTCCTTTGGACAGGCCTTCTTGCTTTAATTTTCTTCGGTTCAGGCTCACTCTCTCCACTGGTGCCTTGCTCCCCTCCATCTTCATCCTCTTCTCCAGCAGAGACCTCTCTTTTCCATTTAATGCTGTGGTCAGAAATGTAGGTCATGAAAGGCAATGATGTTTCTACACAAACACCTGAACAAACCATCAGGGCCATAATTACAGGAAAAAACGTTCAAAACTGCATCCTTGGCTGTTCAGTGCAATGCAGAGGGGATGTTATGATGTGATTCTCTGCTTTTAGGAGGGGGGTCTCAGTCACCTGGGCATTTGTTCACACAGAGGCAGGATTGCCTTGAGTGAGAGCAGCTCTTACCACATGCAACCACGTGCTGGTGGCAGAGCTGTACTGCTCAAACCTGGGTGGGCAAGGGCTTTGATTGATGATTTTTTTTTTCTCTACCTCTGCATCTTTGAGATGGGCTGGAAGGATCTGAAGAGAAGTGCTCACTGTCAGAGCATGAGCCACAATGTGCACAGTTATATGAGCACCTTGGAGCCCAGAAAATGGAACAACGGTTCTCCTGACATCTAAATTCTCCTGCCAATTCAAGTTTCCAAGTGTGAAGCCAAGTCACATTACACCATTAGCGGAAGGAAGCACATTCCCTGGGGGCAACTCAGAACAAAGCTGTAGCTCCAAAACACCTTTTGGAGGAGCCCCTCCTCTCTCCGAGGGGATGTGGACGGTCCACAGAGATCATCCTCCTTGACCAGGAGAGGTTCATATTACCACAGTCCTCCCTCTGCTTTATCACCTTCCCTCCTGCACTGATGGGTACAACTAAATGAAGAGTGAAAAGACAAGATGCAGGAGAAAGTGAGCAGGATCATGTGGCTGTGTTTAGATTTTCTCCATCAGGCAGCTCATGGTTCCCTGCTTCACTTTAGTGTTTGGAAAAACGAAAAGGTACTTCTTAGATGGGAAAAAGGCAGTAAAACATGTCTAAGTGAACTCAGTTACAGTGCTCAGACATCCAAAGTATTCTTTATGGAAGTTCTTTTGTCTTAACAGAGGGTTATAAAAGATAAAAGAGGATAATAATCTGGCATTTTATTCTCAGTTAATCAAAAAGGTGGGAGGAGAAGGGATTAAACTGTTTTAAGTATTTCTGAAGGAGAATCAGTAACCTGATGGAAGAGTGAAAGACTGACAACAGAAAGTGAACCTGACTCATTCAGATTCCATCACAGGCACAGTAGGAAAATACAAACAAAAGTTGGAAAATTGCATCCATCAATAGATTCATATTCATGCTTCAATTTTAGTAATCCAAAGTATTATTACTGGAAATATTAAAGTACTTATTTTACAAGCTCTCCATGTTGACAGCTCCTATCAAACAATCCAATACACTACTGTACTGAGAAATAAACCAAGGCATCACCACTCAAAACCCTTTCCTTAGAAACTTACTTTCTTTTCAACTGCTTCTGGCGTCTTCTTTTTGGGCTTTCATTTTCAGATTCGCTACTTGCCTTTAATTGAAAAGAAAGAAAATCAGGTTGTAGGCTTCACTCTGGACTGGCTTCTCAAGGATGCAAGTGAAACACGTGCCCATGGGCTGAGCCCAGCTCCTTCCCCTGCAGCCTGAAGGACACTTTGGTGCAGAGCAGCTGCCTCCCAGCACCACCACCTCAGCTGCACAGCCCTGCTGCTCTGCTCTCAGTGTGAGGAAGGAAACTCTCTGCAGGAAGCCTGGAGAGCTCTACAACCTCACTTATCCTGGAGTCCCTAAACTCAGGACCCACCCACCCCTCAGCATCAACCCGCGGTGCCCAACAGACACCACGGCAGCAGTGGCCAGGCAGACCCGCAGTGTGTGCAACACCCCAGGGACTGCAAACCCACGGGTGAATTTATCCCAACAAATGCATTATGATCTCTGCCTTCATTGCACAAACTTCCTACAAGGAATGAAAGAAAAATATTGTCATAAAAAGGCAGTATTCTCATCAAAAGAGTGTCCCTGTCTTGTTGGATTTTTTCTCCCACAGCAAAAGTCACCAAGGACCTGACTGAGTCAGAGCCATGTCCTGCTGCTTTCCTTCCTCCTAGTCCTACAGTTTCCACCAGTGAAGTCTCTCTGGCTAAATATATCTAGAGTTATTCTAACTACTTGCTGTACTATTTTAAAAGTGGGCATCACTAATTCCCACAGACCAAGATAGCTAAAATAATCTCTTTATGCTGGTTGCACACAACCCCATTTTCATAAAAACTAGTCAACCCTGTAAACAGATCACCACACAGATAAGATGACTTCTCCTTAGCTTCCCCCAGAAAACACAAATAGGCAGGCACAAAACTGAAGAAACCCACATGAAATTTCTAAAGAAGTATTAAAATGACAGAAGTAGCCTCCAAGACTGCTTGCTCCACACACTTACTAGAAATCTTCCGCTTCTAGGTGCTTTTTGCCACCGTATTCAGCTTTGGCTCCAGGCACTGTCTGTCCATCACCATGGGGTACCACAGTTTGCATCCCCTGACACCCCCGCTGCCCTCCTGGACAGAGCTCACACAGCTGTGCACACAAGGATCTTGTGAAATGGTGTGAGCTGCAACATGCATCCTTCATGCCCATTTTCCAGCTTTCCTTCCACCCACAGAAACGCCTGTCTCGCTTGCATCAGTGTATCCATTAAAACACACTAAAACACTGGGCCATGTCTGACCATGAGCTTTCCTGGATTTGGTGTCAGATTTGCATGTGGCACAATAACACCTTTTGCACCATATCTTACTACAAACATGTGCTCATCCACCTGTTTCACGGGCCTGCATGAAATCCCCATCTCATTTACCAAGCATGAAGCAAGTGCCTGGCAAACACCATGGAGAGCCCTACCTACCCTTGCAACACAAGCCAAGTATTCCAGATTTCAGTTTTGACACACAAAATTCAAAAGTCCTCACTTTTCCTTTTCTCTTTTAATCTTTTATCCACTTTCTGAAGCCCTTCCATTCTAATTCGGCATGATTTTAACAGCTGTCCTTCAGTGCACGTTTACTTTTGCTGTATTTTGGCAAGCCACAAGTAAAGAGAGGTGGATTTCTGTTCTGCTGTGTGTCAGAGATCACGTTGGGAGAAAACCAAATACAACCTTTAGTTCTTTGAAATTAACTCCACTTCTGTGCCAAAATCCCATTATCCGAGTTTCTAGTGTCCATTTTCCTAGTGCCTGTAACTCTCCCCCTGCTCTGTCGCTGTGTCTACAAAGCTGATGACAATCTCTACATGACTCGACTTTTCCTCCCCTCTTCCACCTTGAAAAATGTAACTTGTGACTGCAGCTCAGTCGCCTTCTCCTACACCTTTCAAAGACACCATTGTCTGTTTTGGATGCATGTCAAGCCCAGCTCCATCTCCTCTGACACAGCCAGTCCCCAGCCTGAGTCACCTGCCTGCCTTGTGCTCCCACCTCCTCCCTGTCCCAGTATGGTGTGCTGGGAAGCGCCATAGTGCAGGTCCTCAGCCTCTCCTCCCTGCTCCATCGTGTCTCCTGGTGATAAATTCCTTGTTCAAGGAATCACAGAGGACAGCCAGAGAGCCAGGGCATGCCGGGTCCAGAGCGTGCACCTGAGGCCCTGCCTGCCCACCACCACCATCAGGAACAGACTGGTTGGGAAATCACATGCAGCTGGAATTTTAATAACATCACCTCCTTGAATGACACAAGCTAGACCGGCAAAGTCCATCCCCAGTGCCCAGTGGGATTTTTGTCAGCCCAGCAGGAGATGCTGGGGTCACGCTGCTCACTCCAGAGCGTGAGTGCCAGTGCTGGGCTCAGGCTGCCCTGCTGGGGTGCTGCCGCTGTGGCCAAGGGGAAAGACGACCTGTCTTCCCTAGCTCCCCCTTATCAAACACTACAAATGTGCCCAACTTATTCCTTCACCACTACTTCCAGCTGGACTAGGATCTGGCCTCTTAAAATTTCCCCATCTCCAGCTTAAGGGATCAGCCTTCTCTCTCCATGCCTCACTGACTCCTCACATCAATTCTTTCCCTCTCCCAGCACATAAAGTGCACACACTTTTACCAGATTAATTACACTGCATTTTGCCGTGGAGCAATGCTGGACAAACATAATGATGCTGCACATGTAGCACCAAGAAGAGCAACACGGAACAATTCAAAGTTCTGCTCCTATAGATTATCCACGAGTGTCCTTGCCACTAGCCCAGGGCAGGAGAAATGGAGATTTCAGGCCACTGGAGAGGAGGTCCAGGTGAGCCTCTGGAGCTCACATTAGGAGAGATAATGACTTGCTTAAACAGAGCCAGTAAGTATTTCAGACTAAAGTCAAAGTGAGGACTTGCTCATTTCAGGCTTAACAGAGGCCAAACTCTAGTGCTTCAGAAAAGCTGCAGAGTCTCAGCTCATTAGGTTAGTTTTATATCTGCTGAATTTCTCTTTCCCAGTGAGACCAGTAGTGTTTGAATTTTCAGCAAATACATGAAGCAAAGCATTGACCAAAATGCAAATGAGCAGAATTTTTTTTTCCAATAGGAAAACCAGCTGTATTTTTAGAACACACTGGTGTGTGACTTCTGGCCTCTCTTTGACAGAAAAAATGCACTGACGTTTGTCACCAAATTCATTCTGAAACTATTCTTTTTATAGTAAAAATATTGTGTCTGGTTGGGGCACATTTATTTCCCAACTGCCCCAGAATCACAGAATGATGGAATGATAAAATGGCTTGGGTTGGATCTTTTGGGTTAAAGATCATCCAGTTCCAACCCCCTGATAGTGGAAGGGACACCTTCCACTATCCCAGGTTGCTCAGAGCCCCATCCAACCTGGCTTTGAACACTTCCACGGATGGGGCAGCCACAGCTCCTCTGGGTACCCTGTGCAAGGGTCTCACCACCCTCACAGAGAAAAATTTCCTTTATCTATCTAACCTAAATATCCCCCCTTTCAATCTGAATACTCTAAAAGGCACCTGGTTCTGCACGCCTCACATCCCCTGGCTGAAACCTGAAGCTGATTTATTAACTGCAAAGAAAATGCCTGAGGAAGTAGTGTTTTTACTAAAAAACTCACACGTTCTCTTGTTCCTGGAGACAGCTCTGGGCCTCTGAGCAGCTCTGTGCTCCTATGCAAAGCTGCGCTTTCACTTCCCCGATGGCTCAGCCCACGCCTGGGTATTGATCACGAGTTATCACCCTCCCTGATCGCACCTCGGACACCTACACAATGAGCCCAGAAATCCCCAGAAGGGAACTATTTCTAACACACAAATAACCCTACCCAGAGTGCTACTCTCAGAGGACACAGTGATTGAGCAGGGCCCCAAAACCTGAACCACCTCCACCTCTGCGCCATCTCCCCCCTGCAGGTGAGTCACGGAGCAGCGCAGGGAGCGGGGATGCCTCATCCTTGCTCTGGTCTCTGAGCCACGCTGCCTGCACAATGCTCTTTGCTAATCTGCAGAGAAGCATTAGGGAAGAAGGCAATTACAAGCCCCCAGACACTGTGCTGGAAGTCCCAAGCAGCAAGCGACAGGCGCAGGTCACTGGCGACAGGATTAACCCTGTGAAGGCAAAAAGCATCTTCAGACGTGCCTTGGATTTCTGCCAGCTCCAGCAGCAGCAAGGAGTGCTCAGCACCACGCAGGCTTGAGCTATGCTATTTCCTCTCTCTTGGTGTCTTCCAAAAGCAAGACTTTCAATCTCCTCCTGCTCTCTGCGAGGCCCCAGCGCTGTGCTCCTGACAGGTCACACCCTCCATCGGATTCTGCTGCAGATGGGAGTTGCCCTATGGGGACCAGTCAGTGTTTCTTTGGGGAGAGAGGGGTGAGGGAGTGCTCCAATTTTTTAAATTTCAGCTGTTTCACAAAAGTTGCAGTGGGGGTCATTTGGAGGACCTTTGGGGTTTTTTTGTTTTTTACAATATTTTGTGGTATAGCAAAGTTTTTGCATCTCAGATTTAAAATTTTTTTTATAGTACCTTAAGTAGTAGGAAATAAAGATATTGAAAAAGAAAACAACATTTGCAAAACCACGTAATATTGTAAAACAAAAAAAGAAGGGACTTACCTGGGCCCCTAAGAGGGCAGGGGGGTGTGCAGCGGAGCTCTGGGGTGGGTGTGAGGTCGCCGGCACAGTGCATGCCGGGGCATCGCACAGAGGGGCGGCCGGCCAGCCTGGCCTCTGCCAACTTGAAAAGGAAAACAAAAGCTACGTCAATGGTGCACCCCGAGCCCCTTCCTGACCTCTGCTCTGCGGGACAGACAGCACAGGAGTCTGGGGGAGCAGCTGGTGGCACTGGGGTGCCACAAGGCTCAGCAACAATGCACCAGAGCAAGGAGCTGGAGACCTGCGTGTGACCCCTTGAGCATCCAAATGCACATCTTGGTGGTGAAGAACAGCCTGAGTCAGAGAGCACCACTGGGCTCCTGCTCTGCTCAAAGTCTGCTACTTATCTTCAGATTCCCAGCCCCAAGCCCCAAGCTCTCCACGGAAGCCTCTCTCTGGTTCTCCTTCCCCTCGCTATAGCTACTCGACCTTCCTGAAGACCTGCAGATGAAATGCTCCATGCAGAAATCCTGTCAGATGCAAATGAAGGTGGCACCTGATTCCTACATCTTCAGAAAAAAACCCAACAGTGTTCTGAAACAGGAACAATTAGAAGGTTTGGCTGCCAGGCTCTGACCACTGTCACCTTCAACTGAAGCATAAAAGACTCCCCAATATTCAACAAAAGAAAAGTGATTGGTCATAAAGCACCATACACACAAATGCATTTATTAGTGGAATCCATTCCAGGACAGGCAACGAGTGTTTTGTTGCTATGACATGTGTCTGGGAACTTTCCTTTATTCCTGGTTGGATTTGTGTTGCATTTTGGTTTTGTCCTGGTTTTTTTATTACACAGACTCCTCTCCAGGATGTTCCTACAGCAGAGCATGACTTGCATTATGCCCCATTCCAGCAATCAGATCAGTGCATGCAGATCTCAGCCCACGCAGTGTCCCGCTCACTCCAGAGGTCTCAGGCCAAGCGGATCCAGATGCAGGACTGGGACCTCAACTGTGAGCTCCAACATCCTGGGACTCAGTGTTTACAAGGCAATGCAGATGAGGGCTCCCTTTGCTCTTTGGGTTTGGTTGGTTTTATATGTTCAGTAATCCCTCATCCTTTTATTTTTCCTTACCTCATCTTTTATATTAAATCGTGACGGTTCTTGTCTGCTTCGGTTTGACCTCCTAACCCCATAAACATCAGGATATTCTTCCCACATCTGCAAAATAAACAGACCATCAGAAGGCCTGCTTCACCCCAATTACTTCTGACATTTCAGAGAAGCTTGATGGTGTTTTAAAAAAAATCAACATAAAACCATTAGGGAATTAGCAACCAGTAAATGGACACTTTAAAAAAACTGGCTGAAAGATATTATTATTACTTTGGGGTATTTGGCACCACTCTAAAGCAGCATGTGTTTATCTCAGTGTTATCTTTACAGTGGCCCATCTTTCCACCTAGGCACAAATCACTCTCCAGCTCCCTCAGGCTGAAGGACAGAGTGTTGAGGTAACCAGCCCACTGCAGCACTGGTACCAAAGGTATGGAGGCAACACCTTGGACGTGGAATGAACAGACCTACCAAGTCAACAGGGCAATTCTCTGTCACTAACAGCTCCCACCACAATTCCTTTCCATAGGGCATGCCCCACCAGCTGCCCGGAGACATTGCCAGCTGCAACTTCAAAGGTGAATTCTTTGGCCCAGCCTGGATGGCAAATGGAGCAAGATACCCTGTCCTTTGGCAAGGCAAGGCAGTGGCCACTGGTTCCTCTCCCGAATGCACTGACAGGAATGTGGTTTGGCAGCGCAGGGCACATGGATGTGCAGAGGTCATTGCTGGGAATGGTTGTGCTCTCTGCTGTTAAACGAGGCCCTCACCAGTTTAATACACTGTGTGTAAGAGCATGCAATTGTTCTTGTGGATGGACAGGAAAAGGGGGAGACAAGAATGGATGCCCTGAGGGGGATGAATGCAGAGCTGTGTTGGTGACACAGGAAACAAGTTATACAGCAGACACAAACCACCACCGTGCCCCTCAAAATCCTACACCAGCAATTCCCCTCTCCCTCAGCAGACCTTACTCTCTTAGTTCTCTACATCTACTCATTTCCTTCTGATTCCCTCTGCCTCCAGTCCTCAAATATCTCTGCAAGCCACTGGCAGGAAAAGGAAATCAAAATACACTGACAGACGCAGCAGTGATTGGGATTGAGAGCGTGATGGACATAAGGCTGCAGCCCAGCAGTTTTTCTACCTCTGTTAAAGGAGTAATGGGATAAGGGACAGACTGTGACAGTGTGTATCTGTTGAGCATGCAAGTACAGAGGTACATTCACATGAAAGAATAAATCAAAATGCTCCCCAAACCATTTGAAGAACTTGTCTTTTCACCTATTAAATGGCATGGGTTTTGAATGCGGGAGCAACTTCCATGACAAATCGTAATAGCACCTAATGCAGATTAACCTCGCCTTCATGGGTGTATCTAGACAAATACCAAATAAACAATAATATAATAATTAATTGCATTGGTTATTCAAGGGGAACAGGTATCAACACGCCTAGGTTAGACCTAGCTAAGGAAGACACCCATTAACAGAGAAATTAAGGAAGGGAGAGGCTTTCTTATTAGAGGGTGCCCTGACCTTTTCATGTTTCATCCCTGCTAATTATCACCCTGTATATGGATGCACTTCCTCACAGGATAATGTTAACATTTATTGTTGGGGACATGCTCTTGGAATCCTTCAGAGGGAGAGAAAACTTCCTTTGCTGCCCACCTATCAACAATAAACCACAAATTTTAATACAGTGTTACCACAACTGCCTTATAAACTCATCCTCCCTTGGCAGTCCGAACACCGGAGGATTTAACCACAACGTGAGCCAGCAGCCTGGAGCTTTGTGAGAGGGAGAAGCTGGTAACAAAATCCTTCACTTCTCCCTGGCAGGTCTGTGGGGAGCGCAGGCTGGAAGCACTGTCCTTCCTCCTTATCCTTTACACACATAGCAGCTTTCTCCATAAAACTCCCTCTTGGGAGTAAGCTGTGCCCAGTGCAATTCCCAGCTAAGAACAACAGGATGGTTACACACCACAAACAAACAAACAAGCTGACCTAACCAGAATTTTCTCCTTCCAAACAAACTCAGTTCACTGAGTTCCTGTCTCCAAATGGTATTTGGGCTCCTCTTTCTCACCTCACACTGCCCTGTGTTACTCAGGTGCCTCCATCCCTCAGGTAAAGCAGGTACCTGAGGTGCAGCTTCTGCCCTGGGGGGTGCAGAGGGACACTATGTGCAGTAACACCCACAATCCCCTTTCCTGCTGGACAGCAAGTGCAGGGAAAACCTGGCTATCTGAGGGGTATTGCTAGGGAGGTGCTGGGAAGCTGCAGGGAAAAAAAAAAAACAACAACAACAAAGAAGCACCGTTCTGGACTTACTAAATAATGGAAGTTAAATAGCTTTTTCATTCTTCCTCTTCTTTTTTTTCCTATGCTTTTTTCAGAGGAAGAGTGATGTAAAAAAATCCAAAGTGGTTCAAACCTAGACAAACCTTCTCCCTGATTATTTTTCTCATGAGGCTTTATTACTTCTGAGGGAGAGACAGGAGAGAGGAGTGGAAAGACAGAGGGAGAGGATGAAATGACAGGATCATGTACTGATGACAGGCACCTGCCCCTCATTCGCACCAGTCAGCCCTGTCATCATCTACCTGGTGCCTCAGGGGTTGTTCCACAAACACAGCAGCTCCTGCTCTCAAGGGTGACACCAGCAGGGCTCCAGCACACAGATCAAACAGCCTCTGGGGACACTGGAGGTCAGAGGCTGTTGGGTCCGTGTGCAATGTGGCCAGGAAGTTGGACACAGCTTCACTGAGGTCCTGCTGTCCGACCTTTGGTGGTGGGTACAGGAGTAATTTGTCTGTGCAGAGCAGCAGGGGCAATACCTTTTTAACATCTGCTATCCTTTCCTTCTTAGAGGCTGGTTTTTCTTTGGTTTCAGGAGGGGTCTGTTGGGATTTGGAACCAGTTGATTCACTTTCGGATTCAGACTGACTCTCAGAGGACTCGGAGCTGCTGTTTGACTCGCTGCCCTGCTCACTTTCAGACTGGCTTGCAGAGTCAGAGCCAGAGGCTTCTTCGGATGCCGAGTGACTAGTGGTAGAGAAAGAAGAGGTTACATTTTAACTGCACTGACACAGCTGTGAAATATGCAGCGGGCAAACCTGAGACACATCCAAGCCACAACAACAGGCTTAGAAAAGCATGAATGCAAGCGAGGACCCTGCAGTCCCGAACAGACACCTCCCGCACTGGCATTTTGCAGCAGAGGCAATTCCTTCTCAGGACTGACAATGAACACGGGTGAGAGTGCAGCCCCAAAAGTCCCTGTCCAGGATCTCCTGCTCATCACCAGAACAAAAGCAGTGGTGGTAGGTGAAGAGAAGCACCAGCAGTACCAGCAGCACAGGTACTACTGGGAGGATCTGGCTGTCTTGGAGCGAAGAAGAGTAAGGTACAGTGGGAGCTGCAGCATCCAGAGACCATCCAGCTGTATTCAAGATAAGCAGTTGCTCCAGTACAGCTCTCCACTGCATCCTAGTGTGGCCAGTGGTTCAAAATAAATCTAATATCCATTTCTTGGAAGAGGCCAGTATAAATGCTATAGCCATAACACCATGAATGTTATTAAATATAATGTTTCTTGCAAAAAGAATGAATTCAGCAACAGGAGAGAAGAAAGAAGCTTATATGGGCTTGCGGCTGGAGCAGCTCCTGTTTAAAGGATTACACCAGTGCTGTGCAGACTGCATTTCTCAAGCCAATAATGGGAGAGCAGAACACCAAGTAGGTGTATTTCCCTCCTTTTTTTGTTGTTTTTAGTATCTTTATATAAGAATGGGTTCACACACAGAATATCCCCTTAAATAAAGGCTCCTCAACAAAACAATGAGAGGCCAAACTATTTTAGGTGGCCAAAACACTAAAATACCTTTGCCCAATCACTCCCAACATCTACTCTTTTTATTTTAAAATCCAGAAAAGTGAACTTAAATCTCAGTACACCGTATCATACGCGGGCTGGTAAGGCAGCATTCAAACCACACTGTCACAAACAAAAATCCTACAAACTTTTGGAACAAGGAACACCCCTGTCCCAGTCAGCTTTTCACTGGCAGCTGGATGCGTTTGTGATATTTAAGGGTTTACTTAGACAGAACCCTGTGAAAGAAGAGTCAGGAAAACTCCGCAGAGGGAAAACAGATCTTTATTTTTTTTTTCTACTTTTGTACAAAAGTAACAAAGTACATCAAAGGCTTTGCTCAGATTTCACGATTCAAGGAAGAAATAATAAAAAAACAAAAAAACCCCAAACAAAAAAAAAACCTAACCCACCAAACAAAAACAAAACAACAACAACAAAAAAACACAACACCAAAGCATGTGCACGTGTACATTTACATCCGACTCCACGGGGATTACCGGCTGGGGATGCCCGGGGGAGCCGGGCCCGTCCCGCTCCCGGACAGGACAAATGCCGGGACCCACGGCTGTGGGCCGGGAGGCGGGCAGGGGGCAGCACCCGCGCGCCCTCAGCCGCCGCCGCCGCCATTTCGCGGCCGCCCTTCCGCCGCCATCTTGCGAGCGCGGGGCCGTGCCCGGTCCCTGGGATGGAGGCTCCTGGCGCTGCCCCGGGCAAGGGGAGCCGCAGGCAGCGCGGCCGTGCGAGCCTGGGGGGACACAAACGGAGCCCCTTCCGCAAGGAGCGGGGGCAGCCGTCACCCACGGCTGCTGTTTCACTGTCCCAGCCTGGGTTTGAGGGAACGCGGTTATTACAATGCTTCCTCCAAGCAGGGCTGGAAATTCAAGTGGAACTACGGCCATTCCAGGCTGCCCAGTCCCTCCTGCCCGTCCCTGTCCACGGATGGAGGTTATCCACGATAACCCAAGGCACAGCCCCACACACAGTGTCCCACTGCACCCCTTGTTCTGCAGGCTCTACAACAGTCCCCCCCTTGTCCACCACAGCCCTCCATCGCCACAGCCATAACGTGTGGTGGTGCCACACACATAACCCGTGGTGGTGCCGCAGCCATAACGTGTGGTGGTGCCACACACATAACGTGTGGTGGTGCCGCAGCCATAACGTGTGGTGGTGCCACACACATAACCCGTGGTGGTGCCACACACATAACCCGTGGTGGTGCCACACACATAACCCGTGGTGGTGCCGCAGCCATAACGTGTGGTGGTGCCACACACATAACCCGTGGTGGTGCCACACACATAACCCGTGGTGGTGCCGCAGCCATAACGTGTGGTGGTGCCACACACATAACCCGTGGTGGTGCCGCAGCCATAACCCGTGGTGGTGCCACACCGCACTCTGGAATGGCACTCCAGCAGCTCTGGGGACAGATGGTGTCCATGGGCAGGGCTCGGCAGGACACCATCCCGCTGGGCCTCCACAAAGGAACGGGATCTGGTCGCATCCGAAGCTCTGCTGTCATGACAGAAGTGGCAACATCAGGCTCTCCCTGAGCCTTGCTGGCATCCTGTGTCCCACAGGGATGCAAGGAAGAGGAGGACAAATTTTCCTTCAATCAGACTTCTTAGCAACAGCTGGAAGGAACTGTAACAGCCCAGGCAAGACTGAGGCCAGACAGCTCTGACAGTATTTCTTTAGAGGCAGAACAGTAATTAGTGTCCTCCTCCCGCTCTGGACCTCTTTGTTCCTCAAAGCCATAAGCTTTATTTCAAGGACACAGGGACACAGGCTCTCTGCACATCAATAGCCATAATTCATGTGCTTTATCCACAACATTATCTGAACACTGCAATTCTTTTTTTCAGGCTGTGAACTGTGTCATTTGAAAAGAGGGAGACTTCTCTGGTGACATACACATCTGTATGTGCAGGTACTTGCCTGCACACCTGCTTGCCCTACTAAGGAAAGAAACACAGATGAGAAGTGGTTATGTCCTTTTGAAGGCTGTTGCAAATAATTCTTCTTTTTTAATGAACAACCTGTTATCGAGGCAAAATATGTGTTTGTCTTCATTTCTATGTTGATCGGATTAAAAAAATAACTGAAAGGCCTATTTCCATAAAATAATCCTTTCTAACTGTCACTGCGACAACCAGGAAGCATTTCTACCTGCCAACAGAATATAATGTATTAGCAACATTAGATGTCAAATCAGGTCTAACGCTGTATATACCTGGAGACCTAAGTCCTCTTTTCAGAAGTTATTTTTGGAATTTGTCCTGGTTTAATGCCCCTAAGTTAGCATCCAAACAAGATCTACTTTCAATTAAACTATAACTGAAGGATAAGCTATAATTAATTGCCACAAAAATCACAATTCAACCAGACCACCCTCCTCCAAAAACACCCATGAACATCAAAAGAAAGAACAGATGGACCACTGGTAACTTCCTTGAAGTGAGAAACTCCTAGAAGTTGAGATCTGCAAAGACTCAGCCAAATACATTCCTCTGGTTTCCAAGAAATACTTCAGGCTGTAAGTCTGTTTTAATTAAGAGCCTGCTCCTGACTTGAGGGGGAGCAAAACTAAATCATTCCTTACCAAGAAGGACATTCCAAGAACATTCCTTCCAAGAAATAAGTGGCTGAAAGGCAGTGATAAGACCCTTTACAGTGAGGCATTTGAGTTTAAAAGGCAATTACCACGTGCCTGAAGCCTCCAGACTTTGCATTTAATATTTCATATATTACTTCATTTTATAGGGGATCATCTTTGCAAACAGCAAATCATTTTATAAGCTCTCAGTAAGAACGAACAGTAGATATGTTTCCAGAAAGTGTGAGACAACTGAAAAATGCACGCATTTGTGAAACCAAGAACTGACCGGGGAATAGCTCTAACTGGGACCATTCTGCCCCACTGTTTAAAATGTGGCTTTTGAGGGACAGAACTTGAATTCAGACAGGGGAATAAAGGAGGATTAATAACCCAAGACCCTCCCACAAGCAAAGCTCCTCCCAGCTTTAAGAACTGTTGTGAATGTTTTGAATCGAAACAAGTTTGAACCCAAACAGCAACATTCCACTGGGCTTCGCAAGCTCTGCAGGGATTCGGCACCAGCAAAACCAATCCATGAAGGCTGGAGAAGGACCTTGGCAGATTATCCCGTGGCTGGATAACATCAGGGGCTGGATGACAGCAGGAACCGTTACGTTTAACTCCTGTGCATTGTTGGCCACAGCGTCACCAGTGCTGTGGGTAACTGACACCCAGGTGCACATCCACGGCTCACTGACACCAAAATGCCACGGGCAGGTGGCTGGGACAGCCCCTCCCTGCTCCCATCTCTCCTCACCCTGCAGCCCATGTTCCCAGCACTGGCTGGACCTGCCAGGCTTCCTGATAACACACCAGAGAAACAGCAGGTCACCGCCGGCTGAAGCCAAGTCCAGAGCAACCCTTTACAGTAACCGGGAATAGTGGAAATAAACTGCACTTGGCAGTGGCAAGCAAGTTCAGAGTGGAAAAGTAATAGGTCAGACTCAATGATCTCAGGGGTCTTTTCCAACCCTGAGATCCTGAGAAAGGGGTGAGCAGCCTGGGGTCTGGGGGCAGCCACTGGGTCAGCTGAGCCTCACGCCCTGTCCCCACAGCCCCACTGGCCTCGGCAGGACAATGGCAGGGTGCAGACCAGGGGTGTCTGGCAGAGCCAGCTCTACCTGAGAGGGGCTCCTGGGCCCCCACAGCTCTTCAGCTCAGGCTGCCAGCTGCTCCAAGCTGCTCCCATCCACCAGCAGAACCAACCTGAAATTTACTCCAAAGTACAGAGCAGCAAAGCCAGTGCAGGCCACCAGCTTAAAATTATTTTAACAGGTCTGTCTTCCTAAAGTGACCTGCACAAACTGTGGGACACACAGGCACGGTAACAAACCACAGAAGGGGAAAACATACCGACTGAGATGAGGACTGTGCTGCTGTTAAACATTTCCTTTGAATATCTCATCTATAAATGTGATGTTCCCTATTATGAAGAGAAACTATTCACAAGAGGGGGAATGGCTTCAAACTGTAAGAAAGTAGGTTTAGATATTAGGAAAAAATTCCTTACTGTGAGCATGCTGAGGCACTGGAGCAGGTTGCCCAGACAGGTTGTGAACATCCCATTCCCTGGAAGTGTTCAAGGCAGGTTGGATGGGACTCTGAGCAACCTGGTCTAGTGGAAGGTGTCCCTCCCCATGGCAGAGAGGTTGGAATGAGGTGATCTCTGTGGTCCCTTCCAACCCAAACCATTCAATGTTTCTATATAAACATATATGAAATGTCTAAACAAGCACCATCAATGTTGATATGTGCACTTAAGTCACAGGGTGGCTGTAAAAAGGGACTAAACCATGTTAAATTTAACCTTTCGCCTAAACAAGCCAGGGAGAGGAACACATGATGTATTCTAGCTATAGATCATTGGATAAAGAGAAGATAATACAGGTACCACCAAGGAGTGAGAACTGCATGGGATCTATCCCTTTTTTTTTGGGGGGGAGGGGGGGGGGGTGAGCAAATACCACAGTAATCACAGACAAGGCCATGCAGACACAGCACATGGAGTGTGCAGGAGAGCCAAGTGAAGGACAGATTGTGACACTGAAGATAAATAAATTCATTCCTAGCTTTTTGAGTTCCCTTGATTTTATTCTGAAAGTCTACTGAAAAATGATTGGTGCTTGCCTGTCTCCCAAGGCAAAGATTTTCTGAGTGAGAAGCCTTGAGAAGGGTCATTCAGTGAAAGAGCTTTTCCCAGTTTATTTCCTGCAGGGAAAAGTAGAAGTGGGGGGAAGGGAAGGAAGAAAAATACTCCTGCTCCTCTACTCTTCATACCTATGCACGATATTTTAAAACACTGATCTATCTCCAAGCAGGAACTTAAACTAGAATATCCTAAACACAACCAGGCTCCTCATACTGTTTAGGAGTGAGTCTCAAACAACTCTGAATACTCAAAATATGGTTTGTCCAACTCTGGGCCAGCTTTCAAGGGGCACAACAAACTCCCATGGTGACAGGGCTGCCCCTTCCAGATTACCAACATGCGTTTCAAAGAAGCATAAAAATATTTCCCTAACCTCACTTTGTGACCAGCAACTTTTATTATTTTCCCCTTAAACAGGCATGTGAGAAGTTCTCATGGAGAATCCACCCTTCTCCCACCTGTGCCTGCAAACTTGGCTTGCAGGGTTGGGTGTTGATTACATTTACACAGCAGTAGGCACAGCCAGGCCGTGGTGCTGCTGTACCAGCTGAGGGGTTATGCACCCAGCAAGTATCTATCCAAAATATCCACCTGAACTGGGCTGTGACACTTCCCAGCCTATTCTGGCCACTGCTACTTACCCCAGCACAGGACTCCCAAATGCCAAAGGCAGAGCTAAATATATCCCTCACTGCTCTGCTGCAGCTCAGCAAAGCACATTGGGCTATCTTGAATGATAAAGACTTTCCAAAGGCTGGTGGGGTTTTTTTCTCCACTACAAAGACACTATGTTGTGCTTGCATAAGCAAGCAAAAGGAGCAATTCATTCATGATGGGGAGAGCTGGCTCTCTCACTCTCTGATCTTTAAGCCAGAGGGTGAAAATACTTGGGATGTTCAGTGGGAAAAGAGAAAAAAAAAGAAAAAAAAACCAGCAGAGGGACAAAAGGAGTCAAAACCTGTCTGCTTGATTAAGGAGCACCATTGATAATCTCCAAGGCAGCATCCTTCCCTTTCCCTGCACAGAAAGGGGAGAACAATTGCAGTTCTCATGGTTTGAAAGGGCCCGTCTCTCCCTCCCCGGGAGGCAGCGAAGCGTTTCCGGGCTCCACATCCCACTACAGCGGGAGGACCCCGGCGGCTCCTAGCAGCTCCCAGCTCCTCCTCACCCCCAGGCAATGAGAGGAGTAGGAGCCCGGGGGTGCACACCTTCCTCAGACAGCGGGCAGGGCTGTCCCTGTGCCCTCCACCGTTCCAGCCACTGCTGTGCCGTGTCCCACCGGGGACAGCCGAGCTGAAGCTCAGTGGCAGCACAAAGGGGATTCCCACATAGGTGCATCCCCACTGCCAAAGGACATGTGGATGCATGAGGGGGGCTGGGGCATGCACACACAATTAGTACAGAAAAGGTGGATGCTTTTTCTCCCTTAACATTTGGCAAACTTCCTTTAAAACCACTCAGATTAAAGACAGGCAGTGTATATGGAAATTAGGACCCAAACCCCATGAACAGGAACATGATGGTGCAGAAATTCCTTTCTGGTTCCAGGTGACCTGCAGTTCAGAAAAAGGGAGCCTGATCTGGCCTGAGGGGGTTATTCCAAGTGACTCTTAAATGCTGTTTTTAACCAAGAGATTTAAGGCTCATCGCTAAGCCTAAGTTTTATAGACAGCACATGGCATTCAAATCTCAACTGGTGACAACTCTGTAGTGAAGCACAGAGATTCCTCCTCATGAGAGAGATACAAACGACTCCTATAATTAACGTATTAGCAATTCTATTAAGTCATCTATACCTAACAATAACACTTGCAAGAAACATAAATAGTTACAACACAGCTTTTTTCCTAAGGAGTCGGGTGTTCTGGAGTCAGTGGATTCTTGACATTGCAACACACTTGTTCATAGCTGGGGTAAAGGTTGGTGAGCAATGAAGTGTTCAGCATCCTATCCCGTCTGTGGAGCTTGGCAGACACACTGCACTGAGCCATGCCAGGATTAAACGCCATGCCAGCACTTCCAGCACAACACCAGAAAGGAGTCTGAGATCATTGTTAAAAACTTTTTAATTTTTAACCCCTATTAGTCAAGGCCAGAAAAGCACATGTAGTACAGAGTAGGTTACTTCAGCCCACAGGTAAATATAAAGCAAGGTGGAGACTGAAAATTGTAATTTAGCAGCAGCGCTGCACAAGCTGTAATGTAAAATGAGCTGCTGTGCATTTAGAAAGACTCAGCAACATTTGGCTCATTATATCCAAAAAATACTCCCTTCTCTAAGAAAATGAGGCATTAACAGTGTGACAAACTTTAAAAGCCTCACTGCAAGTCACTAGGGGTAAACTTTTCCTCTGGGCTTTTTTGCTTTCTTTTCAAGGCTCCTTTACAGGATGTGAAGGTGGGCTTTACACACACACCAGCACCTACTGAAAGAGCATCTTCACGTGGCATTTCAGCACGCATCTTTTAATAAAAGCACACCAGAAAGATTGATGTCAGATACCATGTCAGTAGAGCAGCACAACCTTTGCTAGAAGGCTGCTTCTAACTAATTATGGTAATCCAGGCTATCCCCTCCCCCAGTGCTGTGCTGTTTGTATTTATTTTCCTTGAAGGAGAGGAGAGATAAAGCAGAACAGCAGCTCTCTCCAGCTATTATCAGCTCCTCTCTGAGCTGGATTTCAGCTAGGGGCAAGGAGAGATTTAGAAGCCTTTTCCACCTCCAGAACTCAGCAGCCTAATTTAACATTGCAATTCCTGCTGGGTCCTTCGTGTTGTGTGCAACATGAAACAAGATACAGTGGATACACACACCTCCAGCTTATGTGGAGATGCAACTTCAGCATAAGCTGCCAAACCCACCCAAAGTAGGTTTACTTTGGCTGACTTGAGTTCAAAAGCAGCCAGTCCATGGCATCAGAAGCTTCAGTTCAGTCCCTACACTCCTGCTCGCAGTCTCAGGTAGTTCACCTCATGGCCAGTCTGCATCTGCCACTGGTACCCTCACCTGCTCCTCCAAACCAGCACTGATAAACCTGAATTAAGAGATGTGCCAGTATAAAAATTAATCAGAGACAAGTCTGGCAGCTCAGTAACCTGCTAACGGTATGAGCAACTTTCTGAGGGGTGAAACATGAAAACAAAGACAGGAACTGGTTTATCCCTGTAGCGAGTTGGAGAGATAAAAAGGAAACAGCAATGCCTTGCTGGCCCTCCTTCCGAGCCACGTCAAAGCTACCAGTGGAAGTGTTTGTGTGAACGCAGAAGTGTGGTTATGGCAGCCCCAGCGCTGCTCCCGAGGCACAGCCGGGATCCGCGTTCTCGGAAATGCCACCACCGAGCCACAGCTCAGCTCCAGCGCTGGAGGAAGTGGGGGAAGGTGCAGATAAGGGCAACTGTTGCCCTCAGAGTGTGGCAGGTGAAACAGAAAGGGGAACAGGCTCTAATCTGCGATCTGAGCCACGTCACCTTCCTTTGGCTGAAGGCACTCACTGAGCTGGGAACGTGGCTGCACACACGTGCACTCAGCCATGGCAACGCCCCTGCCCCAGCACAGGCTGTGCCACAGAAACAGGGTTACAGAATTACCCAGGTGAGCTCTTTATTCCCATTTCTCAATTTTTATACAGCAAAAGTCATGCATTTTAGAGAATCTATAAAATTTGGATAATTAGCTTAAGATGTTTAACTAAAAAAAGAACAATCCAGAAGACAATGAATTCCAGCTAAATGTAGCTTCTTGCAGTTTGTGAGCCCTTTTTATAGCACTGTATATACTGTATCCATCTCTGGCAGCAATCACAAAACAGGGAACAGAGGAGTTGAAAGCCTCGGGATTGTGCATGCGTAATTAGATGAGACACTTCCTTCACGAGGGTAATGTGAAACAGAAGTAACAAAGCAAAACAAGAACAATCTCCTTTGTGCTGCACAGAGATTACATCACGATTCATATGAATTCCTTGCACATTATTCCTTTTGTGTCCTGCACTGATCAAACATTTTTCCCTTTCAAAAAAGGCTCCGGACAGTTTCACAAAGGGTTAAAGCTTAAAAAGAGAGGGGGAAAAAAAGTCCTTGTTGAAGAATGCAGCGGTGCAAATGAAACTGAAAGCCTCGGCACATGCACAAGGCCACAACAGCTAAAAAGTAACCCGTCAACTGGATAAAAACTTGAAACGCACAGTTTGAGCCATTTTAACAAAGGTGTTCAATGTTTCTACTCGGCTGAAAGAAAACCAGTTGCAAAATGCACACGGAAAGCAAACAGTGAGTTTTGGTGATTTAAGGATATTGAAAGCTGTACCTCTAC
>VZTI01004542.1:1278700-1298567 GCA_013397865.1 Struthidea cinerea
AAAGAACAGCCATTTTGTGACAGCGCCGGCCGCCGCAGCCCGCCCGAGCCGGCCCCACCGCTGCCCCAGCGACAACGAGCTGCCCCCTGCTCGCCGCGCCACACGCGGGGGGCAGTTTGTGCTTAACGTGAGCATTTCCCTCCCCTCCCCCGCTCCGCCAAACGCTGGTTCCTGTGTACCGACATCTCCATAAAATGGCTGCCACGTCAGGCGAGGGTGTTGTGCTGTGCAAAGCCCTGCGCTGGGAGGTGGCTGCTGAGCAAAACCACGCCATTTCAGACCTCGGAGCTCCAGCTCTGCACAGAAAACGGCCTGGGAGCTAACCCACCGCAACCTATTTTTCCCCCCAAAAAAGATGTTTTAATGCTAGAGAAGACCAGAGCTGGATACAGACACAAGGGCTTGTCCAGCCTTGCAGGGTTTGCAGCTCAAACCGTTCCCACGCCGGATATTTCAGAGGCGGGAGAGCAACTGTAACAGATACAGGCCAAGGAAAAGGAAAACGACGTATCCTATGCCTGCTACTCGCTATCCCTGCAAAATTCACTCCTGGGCTTTAGGGGGGGGCCCAGCCTGCCCTGGCCTCTGCACTTCCCATGAGGGACGACCATGAATGTACCTTCACACTACCTGCCCTTCAGACATGCAGCACAGAGGATGCTAGAAATTACAGCACATTGTGTTCAGTTATTTATGCAAATCGCAGGCACACAGGTGGGGGTCACCAGGAACTGCAGCAGACCCAGAGCAACTTTTCCCCCGTTGGGAAAAGTTGCATGAAATCACTCATCTCCAAGTTCGGTTTACTGACAAAGCACAAAGGACAGGTGTTGCTGGGCACCTGGAAAGGCAGGAGTACAATGCTCAGCTTACAAACTGTAAAGAGTTAACACCATCTCTCTCCCCAAGAATAATCATCTGCTTTGGGACAATTCTCAGGCATTTTTGTTTATTCAGCACAGGCCTTTGTATTTCCTCAAAACTGGAAAGGTGGGAGTCAATTCCTCAGTTAGGGCACTACAGTGGTGTGCAAGAACTGTATTTTCTTCCACACTAACACCTTTCTCCAGCCCAGGTGAATGGCACCAGCCATATCCACCTCTTCCACCACCCAGGGCTCCCACCAGGACTGTGCAACTTCCATGTTCAAATACTTCCATGGATGCCAAGCTGGTCTCAGCAGCACGTGAAGTGCAGACACCGGTGCATTTCTGGGTTACAATACAGCAAAGTGGTGGCTTTACTTCCTAGAAATCATTTCCCCTACTTCAGGTCAGCCTCAGGAAGTAAAGCCCATTTTATGACATTGAGCTGACTCACAGCTCACAAATAAGCTCAACAGGGTTCACTTGCAAATATCCTGTGCTCGATTGTTCCCACACTTCAGGTGTGTTGGTGTCACACACAGCAGGTTTATTTGGAGAAAAAAAAGATGTGAAGGGGGGAGAAGGGTAACCTCACACAACAGGTGTTAAATGTAAATGGATCAATTATGATAAATAACCTTTCAATGAAAACCCCAAAAGCACTCGAGACACTATGCAAATCTCATACCCCTAAGGACAAAACCCCCTGTGGGACTCCTGCTATATAGCTCAGATTTTAGCTCCCATTCCTTTCCAACACTGATAAAAATTTCCTCAACAAATTATGTCTATTGCTGCTCTTGTTGATCTCCACTTGAGAAAAGCATAAAAACTTATGTAAGCTGAATAATAAATAATTTTTATAAATGGTGAGTTTTCCCACAATATTTTGCATGCAGCATTTACAGTAAAGAAAGCACAACATGAAAATCTGATGTGTTTTTAAACTGCATTATTAGAAAAGCTCAGTTGAAGTGCTACATGCAATGCTCCAAATATCCCTGAGGCTAATTTAGTTAATAAGAATTTCAAATTAAACAAACTTACCTATATCCACATTTTAGAATTTAAAATTTGACTGCAATTTTAATACAACCAGAACAACATTCAAGTTTATAATACAAGGTTACAGTAACTTGGTAATATATATATTCCCACACTATTTCAAGTTTGTGTGCGTAAGGGAGGTTAAATACTGGACATCAAGAATACTATTCAAACACCTGAACATCACATAGAGCACATGTGATACAACAGACAGTTCAGAGTTCTTTTTTATTAATGTTGGTTAAAAATGCAGGAAGACAACACCAGAGGAAAAGAAACAGGCCAAGATTCAATTAAAATTAACAAAATGCAAAACTCAGTAATATTTACAAACTAGAAAACAAAAATGCATATAGTTTAATTTCCAATTTTTGGAGGAGCCGACCCTTTAAATACAAAATGAGCGATTCGGTAAATTGTACTTCTGCATTCCCAGCAAACAAACATTTTCAGTATTTCATACTTTTCCCACATCAAGGTTAAGTTTATAAAAATCTGTGAAGAATCTCATTACTCGACAAAAGTAAATAAAAATACTCTGAGCAAAAATACATTAAACAAAACAAGCAAAGCATTTGGTGCCCCTTGTGAACAGTCCCAGTGTATATTTTATAATAACAATATGCCATCAACAGCAGGACAAAGTCTGGTTAAATTGTATAAAAATATTCTAAAATACCTCAACAGAATCAAAGTTCTACAAGCTCAAATAAAATCTGAAGTAAGAGGTATCTGACAAACAGGCACTTTCCAGTTTATATTTCAAAATAAGCTTTTTTTCATTCATGTAACTTTTTCTTGTGCCTATTTACTATAATTTACTACTACACCAGGCTTCTGTATGGCCCTCAGTTAAAGTTTAGACTTCTGAGATTCTTCAAAGAAAAATTTGCCTTGTATGTAAAATGGTGCAATGCAGCAGTGGCTAAACCGACAAGGTCATTTTTCACAACACAAAAAACCTAAAAACTGAAATTCAAAAGCTGGAAAAACATCATACAGGGGCAAGGGCTGCCCTGAATAAAGGTACAGTACCTTTTGCCTAGGACATGGGCCCTTAAGTCACAACACAACTTTCAGAAATTGCTACCAAAAAAAATTAGGGTGTGGCATGCTAACAATCTCAAGGTCATTCCTTAAAAAGGAAGCAAAATCAGTAAAATGTTTTCTATTAAGCACTGACAGTAACCCAAGGCTGTCAAAGTAAACAGGGTATTCACAGGTTTTACAAAAAAAAAAAAAAAAAGAAAGTTGATAGGTCATACCTCGATGCATTGCTGTGGACTGAACCCTCCTCTCCTTGGCTTTTGTCCTTATTTCTCATCATCTTTTTATTCTTAAATATTAAAAGGGGGTCAGGGGTGTCTGTTTGCTTTGAAGTCCTGTGCCCAGGTATTTACTGTCAAAAGTTGAAAGAAAGGTAAGGTCCCAGTTCGTTTCACTGGCTTTCATTATCAGGAACAAAGTCCTGACGCTGCAATCATATTGTTATAACAATACACAACACTGATCAACACGGCAAACCGGAGATTTAAAACAAATAATCATTTTTACAAGAAAAATCCGAGAATAAACACAGGAGAGGAGCATCCTGCAAACTTTCCCAAAGTAACACTGGATGCAAATAATCTCTGTATCTTATTGCGTCATCCCAATACAGCACAAATAGGTCGAAAATCGAAGTACTCAAAACGGCAAAAATCTAAAAATTATTATTATTAATTGCTCACCTACCTGATCCATGCACCGCCGCCAGGACCAAGTCGATATTAGTTTCGGGTAGTGGAAAAACATTAGATCCAAAATATTTAGAATTATACCGATAAAATACAAATTTCAGAAAATGAAAAAAAAATATATATTCTAATCCCAAAAATATGCTGCCGATAAAGCAAAAGAAGCGGTAATTAGTACAAAAATGTCCGGGGGAAAAGGCTCATTAGGAGAGCGCACAAAAATGGAGGTACGCCATGGCTTCTAAGCTGGAAAAACAACGACCTGGGCTCTCTCCACGGCTTCTTCTTTCCAGCAAGGCACGAAAAAGGAGCCCTCAAAAGCTGCTTTTCTGCCCGAAAAAGGTCCGCTCGGCCCCCGATTAGTGCCTAGGAGAGGCAAGGGGCTGTGGGGGCCCCCTGAGGCTGCCCGAAAGTTAGGGAAAGTTGCGTAAAGTGTTGGGGAAGGCACGGAGCTGAGCGCGCTCTCTCTAAGGCACAGCCGCCATCTAGAGCTCCTTCCCAGCTCTGAGCTCTGCCTTTGATTGACACTCTCTACATTTACCCCACAACTCAGGTGATGTACCATAGACCCACCCCTTCATTTCTACCAAAAAAAGAGAGAGCCTCCACCTAAAGGGTGCCTGCTACCCCACAGCCCTGGCTCCTTCCAACTACCCCAGCTCAAGGGGCACCTTAACCCCATGTGGCTCAGGCACCCTTTGGAAGCCAGAAAGAAATGGAATTTGTGCCTTTTGTTTTAAAGATTTGCTAAATATTTCAGTGCCTGGGCTAAAATTACTTCCTCCCTGGACAGGAAGTGGTGCTGTTACAAGCCATTTTGAAGGCATGGAACTGGAGCTCACAGCCATGCAGGCAGCAACAGCCCACCCTGGGGGTCACCCCACCCAAGGGGCAGCTTCCCCCCAGTTCAGTGGCAGAATCCACAGAAAACAGCTCTCCCCTCTGCCCCCCAGTGCTGGCACTGGCAGGGGGGGACAGGAGCATCACCCACTCCCAAGCCAACCCCACAGAGCCGAGACTGCCCTCCAGCTCCACAGCGCCTCCCTAGTGGTTTCCCCCAACAACTCAAATCCAACAGCCACACCATTTCTATCAGCTATGCCAAGGCACTATGGTCAAGTCAGTCCAACACCATCACACTGCTTATTTCTAGCGCACTTTCTTAACCCATTCATGGTCATTAACAGATTTTAACACGACAAATTAATTTTAAAGCTGCACAGTAACCAAGCTGCAGAACTGCAAATCAATCAATGGACATCTCCAACACAACATCCTGGAACTGAGAGGATGTAACACCAAGGGAATGGAGGTGATCCAAGCACCCCCTGACCACTTGATTCTGACTGCCAGTTGTCTTCCACGAATAAAACCAACTCCTTAAAGCACAAGGACATCTTGCATATTCATAAGCATCACAACAAGACAGAGCCATCAGCCACTGGGGTACCACCACAGGACAAATGGGCAATGGGCTAGTTTGGGGTTCTATGGGAACATCCATGGCACAGCATCTCAACAGCTCAAAACCACTGGCTTCAACCAGTAGAACCAACACAGTCCCCCTTTAATTCCTCCACAGACCTGCCATTCATCTCCTACAACCATCTATCCCCTTTCCACAGGGGTTTCACAAGGAACTCTCCAATGCCACAAGCCATTTAAAAAAATCACTTTACCAATTATTCACAGAAGACTCCTTCCACCTCGACTGCAAGAACTAAAAAACCACAAGGCAAGACCATTCCAAGCATTTTTGGGTAACACTAGGGAAACTCACTCATCCAAATGAGAAACCCTTCAGGTTGGTCCCAGCATCCAACTCCACCATAAAAACACATGGCAAAACCAAACTGGAGCAAGCATGTACCATTAAAATGGCTGGATGGAACAGGTATGAGCAACTCATCATGGCAAAAATGGGTATTTCCAAAGAAGTCTCAGCAAGGCAAATGGTTAAACACAGACAACGAACAGGATTTTGTTTGGGTTTTCAAAGATAATATCAAGGTTATCTCAGCACCAGGTTTATCATCTTGGCCCTCCAGCACAAAACAAAAGACAACTTTGAGTTTCAGGTGAAACATACGGAGAAGAAATGGCTACAATTAAATTATTAGAGCCACTAGAAACCTGTAAGGAAATCATGACTTCGAACATTAGAACCATTTTAAAATTCATTTGCAAAGGTTAACATGTAATCTGTAGCAGTATCAAAAATAACTCAGTTTTTTCTCACCAAACACATGGCACAGTATCGTGACACTAAGGCTACATGCAAGAGCAGTGAAGCAGATTGGACACTCGCACAAATCAATTTTAAGACCAAAGAGACTGTTCAGGAAGTCTGTAGTCCAGGAAATCTGTTGAAAAGTTTCTGTACCCACACACAACCCAAGAACGTACCTAAAAAAGTTACACAAAACATTCGAGTACTCCTTTATTGTTGTATTTTCTCAGCCTTCAATTGGTATCAATTCCATCTTAAAATAACTTCACAAAGTTCAGCAGCAGTGTTCTGACAATAGGCCAAGTACTGAAAACCCCTCATATTAAGCACCTGAATGAACAAGCCAGTGAATAAAAATTCATTGGAAGTCATGGCAAAGTGAACATAATTTGCAAATGAAAACCACATTTGAAATCAAGTGTAGCACAAAATTTTACCTCGCCTTCAGTACTTAGCTAAAGTATTTCTCAGTTTAATAGCAACCAAAAATGTAACCCACTTCAATGTCAAAACAATAAAAAAAATATTCAGCCAGAAAGGACAAACACAAAGTGTGAAATAAACCAAAACCTTTTATTTAAAGTAACTTTAAAAATTACATTTTCTCAAAAGGGGTAGCAACAGATCTTTGACCAAATTAATTTGCCTGTCATGCAAACACAACCCAAAAGGAAAATTTTGCCACCCAGTCCTCAAACAGATCCATCATTGGATAGTCACTGATTAATTCAAATGCAAAGTCCATTTGGAGAGGATGATCACAACCCAGATCTTCTCTGGTTTAATAACATGAGAGTCCACGTTTTAACATCCTTTTCTTGGACACACATCCCAGCACTCATGCATTAGTCCATTTCCTCAACCTCTCAATCCCCAGTGGAACTGCCATCTTGGTGTCTCATTCGTAGACTCCTTTTGACACTCTTCAGCTGAATGGATTCTTTATGAAAAATTAGAAGAAAGATGCTGTTGGAATACACATCATAGCTTTAAACTAAGGCATTCAACTACTGTACCTTGAAGATAATTTAAACATGTAACTCATGCTTCATTCCATGTTACACAGTCCACAATATCTACTTTTATCAGAAACAATGTCAAACAATCAATTCAAGAATCAAAAATAGAAAGTTTAACCAAAACTATTAAAAAAACCAGGAGAAATTATTAGAAGTCCAAGAACCCTTTCAGGATCCATGAATTCTATTTGAAATGTCTTCACAGTGTTAAACCACTAGAGAAATCTGTGGTGGGAAATCTAAGAAATTTGCTCTTGCAACCATTTTCATTGCACTGGCCCATCCTCTGAAGCTGACACTGCTTAGTAGAAGACCAAGATTCTTGTAACAAGTCAAAATTTTTAAGTACTGTTCAAGCTCCTTTCTTCGAAGACACAGATCCATCAAAATCAATGGAAACTGGTTTCTTATAGACAGATGGTGACAGGAGACAAGACATTCCACCATCTTAACCCAGTTTTCCAGCTCATGAAAGGTGTACAGTGCAACAGCAAACACACAAGCAAATGGAATGACTGGTTTAGTTACTGATGGGAAAGGACACATCAGAAATTGGATGAAAATGGTCACAAGTCACACTAGCTGCCTTTAGCAAGGCTCCTGTTCCACACTCCAACTGTACTCATCATGTAACAGCAACCAAGCCCACAAGTGAGTGACAAACCAAACTGAGCAAACAACATCCACGTGGATAAATACAAACCCCATGTTCCCATCTTCCTATCTTCTTCCAAGAAACGTAAGTTCAATTTACTTCAAGAAAAACCCTATTCCTCCTCACATGCAAAACTTAAGTATACAGGAAGTTACTAAGTGTTAAGAACATAATTTTGAAACCAATGCTGACTGTAGGGCTGACATGCAAAAAGGGTTTTAAAATGCCTTCATGATTTTGAGTATCTGCACTCCAATATCAATTTATTCTTTTGCATATGTATATGTTTAACCTCATTTAGGTTTAACCAACTTCACCACCAGTCTGTTCCCTGAAAATCCTGGGCAGATTCTGACAAATGATGCAAAAATTACCCACAGCCCAGCAAAAACTAGTGGGGCCATCTAGTGGTCTCTGCCTCAGCATCCCAGTTTCCCCAGTCTTATCTCAAAATAACCACTTACAGCAAAGCAAAGAGCACTGGAAACAGTGCAACAAACCCCAGTCTGACTTTCTCAAGTACTACCCATGTGTCCTGTTTTATGCTGTTCTATGGACTTGTTTTAAATACAATGCATTGCACATCAAAGTGGGATATGGGATCTGGTAATTCACTTTCCACTGTGAAATGTGTGTAGCTGCAGGAATATTCAACCCCAGGACATGCAGTTTTCAGAAACTGAACTTTCAAGTTTAAAGAAATGCTTTGTTTCAAACATTCAACTCATCCTTAGTTAAGATAAGGTATTAAATATTTTGAAAGGTATATTTCTCTCACACTAAGCTGGTTTAGGGGTTGCTTTGGGGTTTTTTTCAGTTCTCACTAACCTAATTTCAAATCTACTTAGGCACTTGAATGAAAATTTTGAATATTTTTTCATGTTAATGCCTTGGCTGAGGTATCAAAACATGAAAAAAATGACCACTACAAAGTTGTCCATTATTGTCACAATCAAACACTCAGAAGTACTAACATGCGTACAGTGGAAACCCCATAAATAAGACCATTAAAATAACTTCTAGTTATTTTTAATAAGCTTAACATATAGAAATCCAATTACTGGCATCAACTTTCCCCACTTCTAAAAAAGGTAATTTAGTTACATATTAGTCAGCCTTAAAAGGCTCTTTCCAGTTGGGTCAGCCCTCTGCCTGAGATACTCACAGGACCTGCCAAAAGCAATTTCAGGGCAAATTTCCCTACTGAGTTCACCTACGTTGGGGTGGACCAAAAACTTTGCAAGTAACCCCATGACGTTCATCTTAAACTCTTCTCTAAACCTTGTAAAATAATTAGCAGTAAACAGAACTGATGAGGTATTATAATTAAGAACACATTCTTGTTCTTCAAGTTATTATACATCAAAAAGATGCCATAGGAATGGCCAAAATAATAATAATAGCAGCCTCTACACTTGTGAAATCTACATTCGCTTTAAAAGCTTCCACAGCATTTGTTTACCTATGAATTAAGGCACATTTCACTAAGAAATTTCAGTAATGTTACAAAAATACACTCCTCCATGAAGACATATGCAGTATCCTATACTTGAGGTAGATACTGAAAAACCCATTTTTTTTCCTAGATGACATGAGTCTTCCATTTCTTCTGTAAAATGAATTAGGCATCTGCCCATTTTTCAAGCTTCTATTATCTACTAGTTACTGGTTTGGTTTCCAAGCACTGCACTTTGGTCACGATAAATCAGAAACCTGGGGAGTCATGTAACTACCTACAAAGTTTCCTTCAAACCACGGGTAACACATCGACACTTCTTGCCATCCATTCCCAATCTGCCTTAAGATTCAAGGCAACGTTTACAAAGTTTTTCTCTTCAACTTTGTTGCAATTATTTGTTGCTACATTAAAAGATCACAGCAATAACAGACATCCCTCATGGCCAAACCCACGGCTTCAGCCATTTCAGGTGCATTGAAACCCTGCATTCCTTGAAGCGTGAGACTGAAGCCCAACACGTACAACACCCATGCATAAGACACCAACACATTTACAAACTTTTCCGGAATGAAATCTGAGGCTTAAACTTTTAACTGAGGTGACCTACTTGGGAAAGGGAATTCACTCCAACAGAGGGAGCTGAATGGACAGAACAAGGTTCGGAGCAAACCAAATCTCAAGTTCTACACTTCAAAGTTCATTAAAGCAAGGTTTTATTCTCAAAGACATCCCTGGTAACTTTTACACTGAAGGAAAGAACAGAGGTGTCCTTTATTGACAGCTAAGTCCATTATGTTATTCTTTACAGTCTCTAGCAGGAACTAAGTGCTCTGGACAGCTCCAAGTCTGCTTTTACCACCAACAGTTGTTCCTTAAGCAGAGCAGTAAAAGCACAACTCATGTAGGTTTGGGTATATTTAGGTAAGAAAGGCTATTTGCCAGGTTTGTCAGATTTCAAGGTTAATTCCAGATAAGATGTGACTTTATTCACATATGCACTCTTTTGTGGGTATTGTTTTTAAATAATAAATTTTATTGCATTAAGCAAAGCATGCCAATTTTAACAAAGCTCCTGGTGTTTTCAAGTATTTTCCTTCTTAAAAAAAAAGAATTAAAAATAAAAATCAGTGCTTCAACTAAATACCATGTTAACCAGAGAAGGCAATACCAGATCTTTCAAGATCCACCCGCCTGAATGCTTTCACAACTGCTTTTTGAAGCAACTTCTTTTGCAGACAACAGTTTCAATTAAGTCAATTAAGGGTTTCACATTGACCCCCTTCCTTTAGATAAGGACTGTAAACCAGAAAAGGATGGTAGAATTACTCGGTATGTAACTGAAAAGCCAAAGTTCTACTCAAGAAGCCAGATGTGACAATAACTAATTTACAACCCAATGAAAAAACAAAAATGTACATGGAAAGATGCAGGAATCACATGAAGATTAATATTAAAATGGAACATGAGTCACGTGTTTAGAGATTCTAGCAGGTGACTGGGGCTAGGAAGGCATGCGTGGATAGTATAGGAAGAGTTTTGAGGAATAGCTAGAGAAGAAACATAACAAGAAATATGCTGTTCTACACACACCTGCAGTGGGAAAAATAGCTTAAGACTTCTGAAACAACAAAGCAATAAAAGTTACAGACCACAGCAGTAGAAGAGACTAAATATTTATCAAAACTGAGCTTGTGTACACACATTGAAAACTTAATTCCTCAAAGTCCATGATCTCTTTGCTACTTCTTTTTCTACTTCTTTTGCTTCAGGACTGAAAACTCAAGTGATAAAGTTGGTCCAAAATGAAAAGGACCCAGAAGCAGCAGGAGGCCAGAGTAACAAGGCCTAGCAAGGTTTGCACCTTACCCCCACATACTCCTTTACCCTTTCAGAAGAGCTCGACATTAGTCTCCACATCATGGAGTGGATGAGAAGCACAGGACTTTGGAGTACAAAACGAGCTTCTCACCCAGCACCTGAAGCAGTGCAGAAGGCAGTGGCTGCTGGAGGGCTCTGCTAACAAACACAGCCACAGGACAGCTAAAATTCACTGTCATCTAGCCACTAAAATGAGTGGGTTTGCATCTTGGAACAACATTTTCCCAAGCTATCTGAAGCCTAAGGAAGGCCTTGCTCAATCAGGTAGCACGTCAGACTGAAAGAAGTGGCTCCAAGAAACTGTCTCTTAAAGAAAAGCATATATTCCAAAGCACAGTGCTACAGGAATAGAGCTTCCCACAAAAAAAAAGTTAATCCATGTACACAAAATGCAATGGATGCCCTAATTAAATATGCAGCATCAAGGAGTCTGAATTTTAAGCAGACAGGAAGACTTGTGTCTTTCCACAGGCAACTCCCAAGAAAGTCACAAGACCAAAGGTCAAGACCAAATTCCTTTTAGTTAAGGAAATGGGAAAAAATTCTGTCCCTATATTCATCAGTATAGAACTGAATTAATTTACCTACTCAAGCCTGCCAATTTTATGTTTTGACTATCTGAGAAATGATTTCAAGTCTATCAGCTAGCAGTTTAATTTTAAAAAAATACAAGAAACTGTACTAGCATTTATCATTTTGTGCAAAGCCAGAGCTTTATGAATGAAGAACAGAACGATTGTAGAACAGGAGACACTAACTGTCTGCTCAAAGGCTCTCACTGATCCTGGCAGAAGCATAAGGACAACGTAAGATGCTTGTAGGGCAAGTTCTCCCTGCTATACTTTCCACACCATTTGTTATCCAAATTGTGTGTGGTACCTCTCTAGAGACAGACATCTGCATACCAAAAACCCTTCTGAACAAGCAAAACTGTGATATAAAAGTTCTCAATGAAATATGGAGTCAAATCACAGAAGCCCCCAGAGCTACAATCAGATCTGAAAGCTGTTCGGCAGCCAGACAGGGAGAGAGCACTATCCAAGTATTGCTCACTTCCTAAGAGCCCAGCAGGAATGATCCTGGGGTCCTTTTAACTAAGCTTTTCTGAAACACACATGCACACATGGCCACACACTAATGAACTTCTGAATGTATTCAGCCAAAACCTTCAGCCACTTAAACATTATAGCCATGTGTGGCTGCTGGGTTTTTTTTAAAGCTAAAAAGTAAATGTTATTAGGAATAACAACTTACCAGTGCTTCAACCAAAAGCAGCTATTTTGCTTACAGTGAGTAAATCAATTCCTCAACACATCTGTAGGAAAAATGGGATATTAAAACACTTGAATTAAAATAAAGTAAAAAATAAAAGAGATCTAGACCTTAAGCACTAGCTTTTATTACAAAACCCCTCATACGAAAACTCAAAAAAATCCCAAGCATTCCCAGGTCACAGCATATGCTACAAAAGTTATTTTTATAAAAAAAAAAATTGAAGTACCACTAAGGAACCTGTTATTAAAGAACCTGCAAACAACCCATGAAATTCAGATCCAGTCCTATACACAAATGCATTGAGAAACAACATAAAAAAAATTCTTTGAAATTTTTGAAGAAGATCAATCAGGCATCAAGTGAAAGCATGCTTAAGCAAACTGACTTGCCCTTCACAACAGGAAATAAAATGCTCTTTTTATTGAGAGGAAGTATCAGCTGGATATATTGTGTAATTATGTAATACATTTATTTGGAGCAAATTATCTACTCTATCTCAAAGTAACTCATGTATGGGCAAGGTCCAAATGTGAAAATTTGACTTTGAAAATGCCTATTGGCAATCTGTATCAATAACTTTTTAATCACAGTTACCTTAAGCAAAGGTAGCAAGATTAAAGTAAGACCTAAAATTCTAAAACAACTAATGAATTCCCTTTTCACTGTAAATTTCAACTACATGAAAAGAGCCATTCAAGTTTATTCTCCTGACATGTACAAGCAAACTGCTTCTCTTGTGATCTCTCAGAATCTACTTATATTGAAATACAGCCTCAAGTACAAAAAAATTAATGAACCTATCCATTAGGTTCCATATCCAGTTTACACATAGCATACTGTGCAATCCTCTAAACCTCTTCCATCTGATAGCTACTCAGATGTGTAAAAAGAAATATGGGATGAACAGGATTGTAATTTCTTTGTTGATGTAATTTATTTGCAACTATTATTATGGCAAAAGCCTTTACAAAGGGAAATGATAAAAAAAATATAGCAGTAAGCTGACAAGAAACATGTAGAATATCCTAAGAATGTGAAATTTAGAGGTTTAAAAATATATTAATGATATTTTAAAATACATTTGAATGTGCACAAGCAGCTGCTATTAAATGGAAGCACAGAAATTCTGTGAAGTGCCCATCCACCATTTTAGAAGAAACACAACATGGCTGCTGGACTCTGATCATCCATGAGGCACGCACGAGTCATCCAAGGCATGAAAAATCAATCAGGGAAACAGAGTTACTTAGGCCCTTTGAATCATTTCACTCCAAAAAGGCCACTTAGAAACTACAACCTGATATATTAAGACAGGTAGTGTTAATGATTGGAAGATTCTCCATTTACAGCCCACAGCCGTTTTTAATAATTCACAGCACAGCTACACATCCACCACTGCTTTCAAGTTAGTTCTTGTTTTCTTTAGTTCTAGAGCAAGCACACAGCTATGGTAGCTTGACAAAAACTTTAATGAGGGTATTTAATATGGCTGTCACCACAAAGCATCCTCGCCTAATGACAGCGTTACAAAGACTCCACCGGAGTTGTGTTCTCTGACCTCAGCACACTTGTGAAAAAGGAATCGTACATTTGGCACAGTGGTATCACGTAGCAGTAGTGACACTTCTCTTCTTGGAACTGAGCAGATGAACCAAACAATGAGTTTTGTAAAAAAAGCACCAGGATGTTCATAATGTATTACATTTCATTCACATGAGTTATTTTCCCATTATTATAGAATATAGCACTGTTTTTCGAGTTCTTAATTTTAACATCCAAAACACATTCACTCTCAAACTCAGAATAAATCACCAAAACTAAAGTTTATGCCACAAGCCAGAAACCAGAGCTTGGAAATACAAGTCCTGGCTGAAAAAAATTAACCTTTCATGTTAACAGCTCTATTTCCTGTATCTGATGTCAAAATCTTTTAATCAGACTACTTGCCGCAAGTGTTGTAGCCTGGGTGATTAAAAAAACATCCATCCCCTATTTACAAATAAATATAAATTTAATTTTTCAAGGTACGCTAATAGCTGTAGGTTATTATTGTTTTAAAATTACAGACACTTGAGGTAAAGCCTACACACAAAACATGCCTGGCCTCATAGGTCCAGGGCTCCTTCCCCCAAAGATTGGCACTAGCCCTCACACAGCGCATCTCCTTTTGCAGCAAGAGGCGAGGTCAGCCACCCAAAAGCTATCACCTGATACCACATTTTCTCTTGTATTTATTATTTAATTAACCAAGTATTTTGGCAAAGATGATGTGTATCACCACACCAATGTTCTTCCATGCACGCTGTCAATGCTACAAAAATCAATTCTATGAGAATACTTAATACAGGTTTGTATCCCCACAGAGGACCAGCTTCCTCTACTGAAAAGGTTAGGATTCAACCTGAGACATTCTCCTGACCGCCCTCGATCCTCATGAGCACGCTGTAGCGTAGCCATGGACTTGGAACTTCCCTCAAGTCCCAGGAGCGCGCATCTAACCCAGTGAGGTCTACTTAACCTAAAGGCGAATCCATCATTTGTTAGATGAAAACACGCTGGTCTTGCAAGAAAAGGCAGCTCCAAAGAGTTCACAAAATGGACAGTTAAAGCTGCTTTTATTGTAATGTCTATTCAGCACAATCAGCATCAGGACAATACTGGAAAGATGCAAGACCATTACGATCAAAGTGTTCAATTTCATAGTTATCATAAAATGCTCAGGTCAGCCAAGATCTGCTCTTGAGCACTGTGTTTTTTAATTTTTATTTTTCTACTTTTTTTTTAAGAGCAGGTCAGTTAGAAACTGCAGATTCAAACATTTCAGAATTCAGTATTAGGAATGTAAGTCGAGTCTGACAGGTTCAATCTCATCACTATTACCAGACTTTTGTGTGACTCAGGCTGGTCTTGCCTTTATCATAATAGACTGTGCAGTATCTGTGATTTTTGACCCTCTAAACTGAAAATTCACATGGGATTTTAGATATGCCCTGTCATTCTTAAGGTATGAGATAATTTCTAACACAAACTTCTAGTTCTCACACTTCCCATCAGCCAGTTATACGATGAAGTTGCAGGAACATACTGACATATCACCTTGCTCGTTAGCTGTGTTTGCTGCAGGACATCCATGATGGTGGCACATGTCCAGTACCTATAAATATAATTTGAACTCTACCTTGCACATCAGCAGTGACTCACTGCAGATAAAGGTTTATTACAGCCCAAAGAGACATTTTTGTAAATCTTATGGAAAATTGTATACAATTTCTTTTATATGAACAGGCTGAAGGCTTCATCCAAGCCAAAAAGAACAGCTGCACTCAAGGTGGGGGTTCACAATTCTATCCTTTAGTTAACATGATGAATTATGTAATTTTAAAAAGCAGATCAGCAAGAGTATCTTTGAGAATCCTGATACGTGTCTTCATGAAGACGCCTCACACCTGGGTATGCACCGAAGTACATGAGCATGGGAGGCTGCGAAAAGGAACCAGTTAAGACAAACAGGATCCCCAACTTTTAATTACAGAGTGGTGAAAGCCTGACTCAAAGGCAACATGTTACTCTGATCCTAAATGCAGAATCTTAAGTGTAAAAACAAATAATAAACATTAAAAAGCTGCTTTGTTTACACTGCAAGGAGGAGAGCAAGATACCTCATAACAAGTGGGTGCCACTTTAGTCTTTAGAATAAAATTTACACCAAAACCAGAAATTTTAAGTTTATTGTATAATCAATTTCTTGAAAAGGAAAAGCTTTTGAGTGTCTCCTGCTAATGAACCAATACCTTGAACTAAGGAAAAGCATTTCTGAAGTTGGATTAGACAATGTCCTTAGGAGATGACAATCCTTTGGCTTTACCACGTGTAAACATGGTCATTCCAGACTGTTAAAAAGTTGCAGTTATGAGTGACCATAAAAGTCTTCGAAGATGCAGGAGACAATACCATTGCTGTAGTATGCACACATTAACAGTTTCCAAATGCACTAAGCTCAAAAGAAAATAAATTCAACGACGTAAAACACTGAAGCTTAAATGTTTAATGTTTATTTCGAAAAAAAGATTTCCAGGATAATTAAAAAACAAAAAACACAAAACAAACAAAAACCCACAACACAGAGCAACATACCTGGCACGCACAGTACAGAATTTTGCTCAAGGTCTTTTGCCCAACCAGTCATCTGAATCTTTGGAAGAACAATATCCAGTAAGAGCCTTTAAAGGAAAAAAAACAACAAAACCAGGTTTGTCTGAAAACAAGGTACAGAGAGCAAAGTCCTACCATTGTTGACTGACAAACTTTCTGAAAACACCTAAGGAGATGTCTTTGAATAAATGAAAGTTTTACCGACAGTAGAAAACCAATATTCTATCGTTGTTAAGCATTAGCCTCCGGGTGCGCAAAAACAAAAAACAGGCCCCAAAAATCTCTTCTTCTACAAATCCCTGAAGTCTCAGCTTACTACTTTCACATACATATTCTACAATATCCCCAAACATTAATGCTACAAACTCATTAATTACGAGACCTAAACCATTTTCAAAGTTTAATTCAGGTTCTCACTGGTGAAACAGGACATACAGAACTTCAGTTTATATGCAAATACTGTCCTTTTCCAGCAAATACAATGTGTACATATCTGCACCCATATATTATAAAAATAAACAATCCACTTATTAAATAGCCTCAGTAAACTAAAATTTATGCCCAAGCAGCACATAAACATGACATTATTTGAAGACAGTCTACCTCTAACTGAAAAGCTTTTCAGAAGTCCAGACAATTTATAAAATGTGTCCCCTCCATATAAAAATGGTATTTTTTTCTTCCCATCTGCACAGTAGCAAAAAGGCAAATTCCAGTTTAAAAAAAATAACAAGGAAATGAGCATATTAACACAAGGTATAACCATTCTTACCTAAGAAAAATAAGGCATGAACGAATCCTCTGGAAGCCAGTCAGGAAATACGGTTTTGTTCACAAAATCCTACCTGAAAAAACAAAGTATGGAAATTTTCAGTATTTTGCTTCAGAAAAGCAGAGTAAGTCATATGCCTGAAATTTATCGATCTCTAGGTAATTATTAAGTCGGGAAAAACTTATGATAGCAGTAACTGTATCTTTTGAATCAAACTCTAAAAATAAAAGTATGGATGGCTGAAGAAAAACCCACTGGAGATGAGTGACTGACACACAACATGCATGATCTGTGTTTTTTATGACTAACTGCAGTCTGGTCTTCTGTCTCCCATTACTTTAATTTTGAAAGACTTAAAGCTAAAATGCAAATTTAAGATTTTTTTTACTGAGTAATTTATCACACAATGTCCCTCAGTCCTTTTACTTTTTTTTCCACATTAAAGTATTTAGAAGTAGGCTATGCAAAATTAAATAAAACCTCTACTGATAGCAAGGTTATTTTAAAATGGCTTCTGTCATCAGCTTCTCTGAATTTTAAGTCCTAAGTTACTTCATCTCCCAAGAAAACATATTTTTTGCCCTTCAGAATACAGTTTTAAAGCCTTCAGCTTCTTCAACCCTTAATCAGACCTCAAACTATGCTCTTTTAACACAAGGAACACCATATTTGCACTACCTCTAGCCAACTTTTCTTGCCTTTTGTGAAAAGCTGTAACATTTTATTTTACAGCAGTTGTAAGTATCACCACCACCACTTTATATGCTAGAAGTGTGGAATCATTCTGTAAATACACAATTTTAAAAAACATTTTAATGCTGGATTAAAAGATATATACATTCAAACCTCTACACCTTAAATATAAAAAACCACCACAAAACTATTAAATAAAACACATTACGAATTACAAGCGATTTATTATCTGGACAATTACCTGCTATTTTATTTTCAGCTGTTGAAAGAAACCAGTAAGAACTACCAAAAAAATTATCCTCTAATATATTTAAGAGAAATCCAGCAGACACCCACCTAAAGCTAGAACTTTCTTTAGGGCAAAGTGTGTATGCCAGAACCTGTTCTCCACTGCAGAACTGTTGCTGGGGTTATAAAACCACCATAATCCAAATCTAAAGTAAAGACACCGAACACTTTGCATAAAGGTGACAGAAGTCCAATGGTAGCTGAAACTTGTATTTCTATTTCCAAAAAAAAGGGCTAACTTCAATTGTTGCAATGACAGATTCCAATTTTCAGAGGAAGTACCGAAAAATGTAGATTTACCTCCAACTGCAGTATTTAAAACCTGCACAAGCGTACACATTTAAAATCCAACAAATACGGCTATATACAAGCTCCAATTAAAACTAAAGTTCTTAGTATTTACCTCTTGCTCTGCTGCAGAGACTTTTCACACAGTTAGAATTAAAATTTTACCCTTAAATTGGTAATTGCTGAATGCGAGCCAACCCAAAACAAACGTCAGACACTACATTTAAACTTGCATTTTTAGAAAGTCTTGCAATAGGTGTTCTACAACTTCTAAATTATCAGAACACCGAAACAACGATTAAAATGTTTCGTAAAGAGAAGTAACTGCGAGGTCTCCGAAAAACCTATAAACTGAATACTAAAAACAAACCTGACACCCAGTAAATGTTTTTTAAAAGCTTTCCACGTCAGACACAAACTCATCCGTTTCCTTATCGTGTAATTCGTATTTAAGTAACTCTCTTTTCTTTTTGTAGTGTCGTCTAAATCACAACTAGTAGTATTTTGCCAACTTTAAACTGCAGACTTGGCATGACCGAGCTTTGTTTTTCTCAAGCTTTTAAGTTTCTACACTGCCGCTTTAATTGCAAAATCAAATTTGCACGTAATTCCTCAGTTTTCTTTTGAAGTTCTGCACCTGAATTACTGTTTCTCCAGTGAAGTCAGTTTCTCTCTATTGTTTCATAAAGTACCAATCTATCTCATCCGCAGCCTGTGTCTCTCTTGCTGGTTTACAAAGAGTTAAAAGCCAACACCCCACAAAAAAAACACTCCAAGTTTTATTTTTAAGAGAAAAGGACATGGCGTCTTTGTTCTTAGAAACTACGAAAACATATCCCCATCCGAGCAGCGACGGGCAAGAAACGCTCTTTACACAGACACGGGGCTAAACATTTCAGTGATGATGTCGTACAGCCTTCACCTCTCCCCCCTCCCTCCACTGCTGCATTGGAGTTCCAAGCTGGTTTGCAGATGCCCCCCTTGCACACTGCGCTGGGGGGAACCGGTCTGCAGCCCCCCTGTGTTCGGTGCCGCACAGAAGAGCCAAAACCCGCCGCTGCTTCCCCCAGGGCTCCATCGGGGACGGGGCGTGCGGAGCCCCCCGGGTGCTGCAGGAGAAGGAGGGGAGCGCCCGCAGCCGCCGAGGGTCACCGGGGCTCCCCTTGTCCCGCCGCTGCCCCTCAGCCCAGCCCGGTCTCGGACACGGGCGGGGGTCCCCAAGGGTACCCACAGGTCCCCTCAGGGAGCGGCGGGGGGGGGAAGGGGGGGGCAGGGAGAGGCAGCGCCCCCTCCCCCTCCCGGCTCCAAGGACATTTTGTTTTTCCTCCCAAGGACAAAGGACAATGAGGAGCCCGGAGACTCCGGCACTTACCCGGCGAAGAGCAGCCCGCTGGCAGGCACCCGGGGCCCCGAGGACAGGGCGCTGCTCCCGGCTCTCCCTGTCCGCGGTCAAGGGCGGCCCCGCGCCCGCCCGGCGAGGGAGCGGCGCGGGCAGCGCTCCGCAGCCCG
>VZTI01004542.1:1298970-1341189 GCA_013397865.1 Struthidea cinerea
GGCCCCGCGCGCTCCGCCGCCGCGGCCTCCCATTGGCCCGCGCTCCCCGCCTCAGCCGCTCCCCATTGGCTCCCACCGCCTCCTCGCGCGCCGGCCGCAGCAGCCGCCCCTCAGGGTGAGGCGGGAGCAGGAGCGGGAGCGGCCGCTGCGCCCTCCCAGCCCCACCTGGCCGGGCCGTCCTACCTGTACTGCCCCAGCGCAGCCCTGAACCCCCAGCGCTGCCAGACCCCACTCCAGAGATCCCCTCATGCCTCCGCCTGTCTGCACTGACACACAGCGGGGTTCAGCCCCTGAGTTGCCTGCTGGCGCCCCGCATCTCACGGCCCCGTTTGCCGCCATTCCACAAACACGACCTCTGTTAACAGCCCTTGACATGCGCCAGGTCCAGGTACAGCTCACCCGCCAAGCACCCCACGGAGAAGGGGGCCACGAACCCCTCTGTTCTGATCAAATACACACCTCTGTGTTGTGCACCCTCAGCTCCAGAGACCGGTGGAGCATAGAGCCACCACAACCCCATCAGCTGCTCGTCTGCCACATCAATCCCTCCTTACTGCTGCTCAGAAACAGCAGAGACACCCAAACAAAACTAGGTATCCTGCTTTTTTTAGCCAACATCATAGAAACTGTCTGGTGTGCCAACCTCATCATGACACTGTCTCCTATTCTGACTACAGCCATGGAAACCACTTCAGATATCAGCAAGATGGAAAGGCATCCCTCACGTTCCTGGTTACTGCCATGAATGCTGTCCCCAGCCCCAGTTAAGGTGTTCCCCTCCGAGAAGCACACGCAGCAAACATGACAGAACTGATATTTATATACTTCAGCAGTCACTTTGAATGTTACGCGCACCTTTCACCTTCTTTCATTTGCCCAGATGACTCCATTAAAAGCAGAAACAAATTGTCTAAGTCTTCCTTTTTCATACTAATGAAGCAGGGTAGTTAAGACAGTTAAACTAACAATACTTCAAATGATTATGGAAGGTCTCAGGATCCAGTCTGGCACTTGAAATCAGGCAGTTGGACTTTGGCAGCTCTCTCCTGAGCTGAATCCTGGAGAAGCCACAAGGACGTGGCCAGCTGAAAAGAATCAATCCCTATGATTTTGAGCCAAGAGATGTATTTCCTTTCAAAATACAGAGAAAAGTTGACCTCATGTATAGGATAGCAAGGGATATCTACTACTTGTAGACAGGGGGATAAGGTATTACCATCTTCAGAGAAGGGATGGTGGTGACCCACATAAAGGTGCCCCAGCGGCAAAAGGCCTTTTTTTTTTCCCCTCACAAGAATTATTGAAGTTCCGGTCTGTGGAGACTATGGATAGCAGGAAGCCTGTTCTGCAACTTCGTTCCCGTTCAGATTCCTGCAAAGGCCCATCCTCTTGCTCTCAGTGGAACTGCTCACATGTAACTGTAAGTAAAGGTGCTTGCATGGACAGAACCCAGATGCTGTCCTCCTTGGAAAACCACCAGCAGTGAAAAAACGGGGAAGAATGAGGCAGGATCCAGACGAAAACGGGGTGCAGTAACAGCACTTCTACTTATGTCAGCATTTTCAGCTAATCTTGCATGGTCAAACTTCACAGCAAGGCCCAAGATTAGAAATTCCATGTACAATTTCCAGCCTTTCTCTTGTTTCTTCCCAAAACACAAGTATGTTTCTAGAAAAATGTATTTGTGATCACTTGCAGTAACCACATGAAAGGGAGAAAAGAGATCAGGCATTCTAGACATAAGTGTGCTTTGTAAGAGTAGCGTGATTCCAGCCAGGAGAGTTTAAGATTGTAACTGAACAAGTCCTAACCTGTGTGCTAAGACTGTTATCTGATTTTCTCTAACTATACCAGACTGTCTTGTATAATAGACTGTTCCTCTTTAAAAAATTACCTATGTAATTTATAGACAAATGTTTTTGGAAGTCCCTTACTCTATTGCTGCTACGTGTAACCAAAAAATTACTCAAAGTCTAATATCCTCACTAAATATATGCAGTGCTCCTCTTTTGCTTCCTGGGCACCTAGACCTGAAGCAGCTCCAAAAAACCTTACACAAGTATCCATGACCTCCTCTGTTCCTTGGCCCCAAGAGAGTTGCACGGAGATAAGCACAAGTACAGTCACTCTGCAGAGCCGTGGCTCCCCTCACACAGCTTTGCTGCTCCTTACCAGGAAAGGTCTGTTTGCATTCTTTTTCCTAACGAAACAGTGGAACAAAATTCTCATTCCTACTGTCTCTGCAGTTACACCATTTTTTTCCTTCTAAATTCAGCATTTCTACACTGCAGTTTCCTCTATAAAGTTCATTCCTTCTCTCTCAGATGACACACTTTCTTCCTTCGTGTATCATTAGACCAAATACTTCAGCCACATTTATGAACCACGTCTAATAATAATGGGACAAGTTAATGTTTCCATTACTAATTTGGGAAGTATTTTCTGAGATTGTGAATCTGTGGCTGGAATTCCAGATGGAGGCACAGAACCTGACTTTCTGGTACTCTATTTTCTTCTAGAACCTTTCTTCCTTCCCCCAGCCCCATGTTATTATCCATTAGGGACAACATACAAAGGCACACTGTGATCTCACACAGGGCAGTGTCCCTTCCCCACCTGCCCCAACCTGCCCTCTGTACCAGAGGACACCAAAAGATCGGTGAAGCAGTTTACTCTTTGTTATACAGTGTAGCCCACAGATCTTTGGAGACACAAATATAATGGAAAGGCAAATATTGGACAAAGGTTAAGTATTGTATCTGCCTTTTGAAGTAGAAAACAGGAGTCTGAACAAGACTGAGAGATGTGCATTGTCACTAAACTTTTCTTCAACCAAAACTCTCGCGTTTTAGAAGAAATCAATGCCAGTTTCCTAGGCCCTAGGCCAAACGGAATAGTTTGGATTACTTGGACAGAGAATATGCAAACAGGATACGGAATTCCCTTTGAGCACAGCGAGCTGTTTGTGAGAGGCATTTAACTTCTTGTAAACTGGGTGTTTAGAGAAGTTGTCACTTTGTTCTGAATCAAGCAGGGGCTCTGTTTTCAGGTTTTGTATGTAACCTGTAACATGTTGGTCAATCTGCTTTTTTTCCCCCCTTCTGCTTCCTTCCTCAGTAATGCACTATTAAAATCACAGTAACTGCTCAGGTAGACACAAATTCACCTTCTAAGCATGGAACCACATTCCCTGTGTGACTGGTGAAGATGATTATTGTGTATTGATCCAGCTAAAGCTTTTTGCTACTGTCACAAGACAAGCAATAAACCCAGCAGCAGCAAGGATAAAATTCAGTTCTAGCAATGAACTCATGTTGTTCATTCTGCTCCAAGTCTGGAACTGGAATTGAAATCCAGACTTTTGCTCCAGCCGGTAATGAATAATTGCAAACACATCTACACAAATAGAGAGAACTTTTACATATGCCCTTTTTGTTCCTAGGATTTAACACTGAAAACTGAGATTATGGTAATATGGGGGGTTTGCTGGCACTTTTATGGGGCTCATGATCAGAACGATGAACCTTGTGAGCAGCAAGATTTATTACCATGAATAATTAAAAACAAATTCTTATCAGTGTCATAAACATATGGTAAAGAAAAAAATCTTTCAGTCTAAGCCAAACCCCACTGTTTTTTCAATTTATTCAAAATGAAGCAATTTTAACCAAGATTCAGCTTTCCATTCCGGCTTTCAAAGAAAAATAAGTTATTAATAAAAATAATTTCCTGAAATGGAAGTCAGAAATGGATTAAACATATTTTGTGGGATTTAATGGTCTCTCCTAAGCAAATTTTTTACTTGTTGGTCACAATGCATCAAAGAATCAGTACTGTTACTGTACACGTGATTTGGTGACCTGAGCTCAAATTTTAGATCTAAGAGCTCCTTAACAACCGACACACCTCGCTGTTTCAGTTTTGCATGAGTTCCTGTATACAATAAAGCCAATAACAGACCAGCAACTATTATCTAGTGAGAGGATTGATTACTATGCTTTATATTAACTTCACTAGGGAATATATACATATTTTTTCCTTGGGAAATCAAATCCACTTTTCTTAAGGAGGTTTGAAATTTGAAGTTCTATGTTATTATTACAGATCATCTTCAAACTATCCCTTGTTGCCATCTTAACTGGAAGAAGTAAGAAGTAGAGACCATCTCCGTTAAGGTATTTATGCTGTATTTGGTCAATGTCTAACACACAGCTATTGCCTTAAATGGCAGCCTTAGAGGTATAAGAAAAGTCAGAAAGATGCAGTAGTCCTTATTTTCATGAAATCTTATGAGAGTTTAAAACTCCAGACTGTTTCAAACTTAAACAATGTGAGTGATTGGATAATATATTTAATTGCTTCTTAAAGTAAACCACTGGAGCTTGGAACAACAAATCTGTTTCTTTACCCCCTTTTTTAGCCCCTGCTTCTTGTATGCAATGCTCTGCTTTTTCAAGGTCACCTTTTAGGTAACAAACTATTTTGCTTGGCTCGGAAAACTTTTACAAGAGGACTGGGACATGGTAGAAAAATATTGACCATTTTGCCTGTCCCTGCACAGACACTAGAATTTATAAAAGTGTTAACAAGGTATTACATGTCTCCTTACATGAAAAATAATTATGCAATTTTGGTTATTGCTGAAATCACCTTTGAAAGCAAATAAGAAACTAAAGCGTTTCCCAGGGACTGTAATGCCAGAAGTAGAGCGCACCAAGGCAAGTGCTGTGACCTGGCTTACACACTTGAACTGCTCTGCACTGATCAAGTTCCCTGCTTGGAAACTTGCAGGACTGGAACCATACAAGGATTAGTCATATTGGTAGGGTTTAAAATCACTTTAAAAGGTAGAAGCTGCAAGCAGTGTTCTTTATCTCACCATTCTGGCTGGAAATACAGTCTGCAGAGTCACAGGAGGGTTTTGTGGTCACTGTTTTATCAAGAGTTTGTTAAAAAACCCCCAAAATATTGGCATGATTAAGGGAGTCTTACCCAATCTTACATTTCAAAATAGATACTGTTCTCCCATTTTCCAATATGTTATGGAATTGTTACATAAAGAATTAGAACATTTTATAATTTTTAAGCCAAATCTCCAGAATATCTGGATTTTAAATGTAGCTGCAAAATTATATCTTTAGAAGATATAGACAATGAAATTACTTTTTTTTTTGTAAGTTCAGATAATTTGAAATTCTAGCATGATTACTTCCTTATGTACATTTAAAGCTCATTTTCCAAAGGCTTTTACCTGTCCATCCTTGAAACTTATTTGCTGCAAACGTAAGCCAGTAAAGCTTGATTGCTTAAGTGCTTGAGGAGTAAAATCAGAAAAGGGAAAACGGGCTTAGCACAAATATGTGTTTACACGTCAAAATCAAGGGAAAAAAAAAATTCCCAACTATAAGCTCTAATTTTTATTTTTACTAACTCTCCATTTGAGTTCTAGTGGAGACTTTGGAAAGTTTAGATGATGATGATTATAACAACAAGTCTATTTTCTTGGTAAATCTCCTTGGAGTTTTGGAGGCAAAGGGCTTCATACCGGCCTTGCAAACATGAGGAATTTCACTCAGATTGAACAAGATAAATTACAGCTACTCTAGAATGAAAAGAAAAACAGCCCAGGCCTCCAAAACCACAAGTATAGAACTGGGATTTTTATTTCAAGCAAGTTTCAAGCCTGTTTCCATAACGATCTTCATTCTTGTCTCCCATGTGCAGGTAGCACCGTAGGGCATTTATTGATTGCTATATAAAAGTTGACAAAATGATGCATTATTCAGTAAATTGCCACATGCAGGGAAAAGAAACGGTACCTTTTTTTCTGAAATCTTACAACCATATACTTTTTTTTATTTTATAGACAGTCTGACAAAGCACTGAATCACCCTGTTGTAATGCACCATGTATATAAAAGACTCCTTATGTTAGTAGCTCAAAACAAACTTCTTCATATTTGTCAATACTTGCTAGATGTGCAGTCCAATCAATTTCTGCTGTAGTGATGCACTGACACACTTGGATTAGAATGGCACCTGAACAGAAACAGCTCCTGTGTCAGACTGATGTTTCCCATGAGCTTTTGTATTTTCTTCCTACAGTCAATTCATTATAAACTGGCTCCTGCCAGAGCTTTACCCAGCTCAGAGAGCTCAGCGTCCCAGGGACTAGAGCAGCTCTGGGCATGTCAGGCACCTAAACTCTGGAATTACCAGCTTTAACGGTTGCAGATGAGATTTTCACGCTGAAACAAATATTCCCCCTCTCTCTGACCAAGCCGTTAAGGGTGACAGTCTTGTCTCAGCTTAAAACCATTCACAGTGCACTTTTTTTAAAATAGTCAAAGTTTTGTATTAGGTGGTGAGCTGTGAGAAAACGTGAGCAGCCCTAGAAAACACTGTTGGTACAGTCCTGTCACAAAATTAGGTCAATGGCTTTTTGTGCAATTAAAGCAGCAGAGGAAACACAAGATGTCTTGGCTGAGACACGGACAGTGCTTGATCACCACCTGAAAAATCTGACTGCCACCTTCATTGCCATTTCACCCAGAGGAAGATCCCAAGGTTCTACGTGCCCAAAACAAGATTTATTTTCTTCAAGATTTAATCATGCATCTGATGAGAGTCTATCACCTCTCTCAACAAATGTGTCTTAAGTCTAGAAACATTTACTTTAATGACAAAAGCTGAGATTTTGATCTCTTCTTGTTACTCCAAACACGTGGGACATGAGTTATGTGCCTGTGCCTTTAATTCAGGGCTGAGTAATTACATTTAGGCCCATGGAATCACTCCAGTTTTTTCTTGGTGTCTAAACCAAATGTTGTCCTAAGGATTTGGAAGCACATGAACTGAATTTAGGGATGAACATGTATGTCAGTACTTGGAAAATGCAACTGAAGTTAACTAATCAAGTCTGTAGAAGGGAAAGAGAACCTGAAGCAAAGGTCTAAATTTCAAGAGGAAGAGCAAGCACGTTGTAGCTTTGCACATACAGCTATAATTGCATCACCAGTCCTTTTATTTTCCCAACATTTCTTTTTCTTTCATATTTTTATTAATAATGGCAAAAGAAATAATATAAATTGTGCTAGGTACTTCACTTCTTATTCCTCTCCTTCAGTACACCTTTAAAACCTTTCCATAAAACAGAATATTGACTATGAAGAGATCAAATGTTAGACAGAAGTAGAAGCAAATAGGTCAAAATAAAATGCTTTTAATTGAGAAACCATCTCAGATTTTCTTGTAACAAGCCACACATGCTACTGGAATTAAACAGTACATTTGAATACTCCAACCTAGTGTGTAAGACAAAGGAAACCATAGAGCACTTTGGGGGAAAAATATGTGTGGGGAGCATAAGTTCGTACATGTAGGAGATAAAGGCAAATGCTTGAATAATTCACAATCATAACATGCACAAAAATGAAACACTGTGACTTTAATAACTGACTTTATTTTTTTTTTGCCTTTAACTCCAATTATTAGGCTATTGTGCTCCAGGCTAGCATATCAGGTGCTGATAATGAACATTCAGGCACAGGACTTTTGTTGCACAAACGAAAACTGCTCTGCTCAAAAGATTAATAAAGGACTATCTTCTTGTATATACATATATATATACACACACACACTGAACAGAATGAAAATTGGAACCAAAATTGGAATGTTGAAGTCTACTTAAGTGTTGCTAATAATATGGAATTAAGTTTAGGAGAAAACGTAACCTAATTAAGAGGTTCCAAAAGGCACATTAGTATATGCTAGAAAAGTATTTTTTATATATGGGAACTATTTTATGCTTCATATTATCAATATAATGCACAGTCTTAAACAAACCAAGGATGTGCATGAATGTCACACACTAGAGCTCTTCACTACACATATTGCTGGTGATCGGTGCACTGCAGCCAGGTTATGTTTGAACTGCAGATGGAATGTAACCTTAGCAGAGTAAAAAACGGCAATCAAGAAAATAATGGTCTTGAGGTGGCAAAGAGGCTTTTCTGTAATGAAGGAATCACCACCTCAGAGAAATCTTCACAGGTGACAAGCTTGAAAAGGAACCTTTAGACTCAGCACGAGGAGATCAAAGACCTCACAAAATTCAACTGCACGTAACATGGAGGAGTCTTAAATATGACTAATACTCCCTGCAAACCTAGTTGGGATTTGAGTACCGTGGCTAAAATTTTCAAGTCTTTTGTGAGCAGCTGAAATAATGATGGCTACTTTCCTGGGAGTCAGCAGCCCCACACCCAAGTGCCCTGCACTGCTGCAGCATTTCCAGTCCCGCGCCATATTCCCACAGAGGCTGCAACATTTCCAAGCTACACATTACAGACTGGTCAGCTGGCAATGAGATACTCATTGTTGGGTCAGCAAGGAATGTGAACAGAGACCCTTTGCACTCATTTTGTAGTTCTTCCTTTAGCAGATGCACTAATTTGTTTCTATAACCTGCAGCCTCCCCCAAAGTGCAGAACCTCTAGAACAGAAATTTGTTGAAACTGCACATCAGACCAAAAGCTCCAGGCCTTTAACAGCATGATTTCATGAGCTCTGCCTCCTTAAGAAGCCAGGAAAAAAAATACAGCTACATGAAAAATAAATGAGCAGCTTTTCCTGACTCTGAAACCAGAAAATAATGACATGAAACCAAAATCAAATGCAGCACTATCAGTTGTATTCCCAAATGCCAGTATTAATTCTCCCTCTTCCAGCTCCCAGAGACTTGTTAAACAAATGAGCCTTATAATGCATTTTGCAAGTGAAAGGTCCCGGAGTGGTAAAAAGTCAACTCTCATACCAAAGGCCCTTAAAATGCCGCAGCTTGCTCCAGGAGTTCTGCACTGAAGGGGATCACTCTGAGCTCGCTCCTGCCACGATTCCTATTTTCTCCTTTGATCAAAAGAGCAGTTCTGCAGCACTAGCAATAGTCGGGCTTTTAGATCAAAACTAGCATCTCAATACCTGAAAGTCAAGTCAGCTCGCATAAATCACAAAATGCCGGGTTTGTGTTTGCAGAGACCAGTCAGACCTTTTTTTGTAGCAGAAAAAAATCCTCTATTTAAAACACACCTGACGTACCCCATTTTCCCTGCACACCTGGACTGGATGCGCACCCACGCTGTCATCCTGCTTATCCTCCCTGTGGCCTTGGTGGCATTTTTGGGACCATGTTACACCTCTAAGATTTTTTGTCTTCTGGAGCGAGATCTGATTTTGCTTGCACACTGTGATCCCATCAGGAGAACTCTTCCCCTTTTCCCTGGTTTTCCCCGCTTGTCACTACTATTTTCCCTCAAGTGTAAAAAAATGAAAGCCTTTGGACTGAACGAGAGTGAAGGCGGGATAAATAAGCATCTTGCTTCAAACCAAGGAGAAAAACCTTAAAATCCAAACTGCACGAACACAACATGTCTCCTCCCGCTGCATTAATGCCGCCTCACGAAATGGCGCCTGCCTCTGCAGACAGCTGCCTCAGAACGCCCACAGCTCCTCGGGAAAGCAGAAACGCAACTTCTCTTTTTTTTTTTTTTTTNTTTTTTTTTTTTTTTCCCCCGCAAAGCTTTTATTTTTCTCTCTTCACATTCAGCCCCTCAGTACCTCCCGAGCGCCCTCCGCAAAGCCTAAACCTGACGGGGAGCGCTCTCCTTGACGGAACGGGCTTTCCCCTCCGCTTTCAGAGCCCCCCGGGGAGTGGGTACGTGGGGCAGCGGGCTCCAGCCCTTGCACACTGTAAATAAATGTGCCGGTTCAGCCGCTATCGCCACGATCTTGCCTTTCCAGAATTTTCTCCCTCCGCTTCCCAAATATAAAAGGACTTTTTGTGCTGAACACGGAGCGGGAGCGATGACGGGCTCAGCGCAGGGCGCCATGTGGTATTTGGTTTCTCTACAGTACATGTTTTTATAATGAAGGGGGAAGGGAAGGAAGGGAGCTGCTCCTACCAGCATGCCAATAATCTGTTGCAAAGGGCTGGAGCTCTCAGCCAATTAGCGCTCCAATTAACCATTTAACTGCTGAAACAAAGCCAGTCTCGGGCTTTCGAGACAGAAAAGACGGTGTGGGCTCCCAGGGCATCGAGTTCGTACAGATTTTTTCACAGATGCATTTTTTCTACACTTTAATAATAAATACTTTCGATAGACAAACTGGCCACTGAAACTCCCTTAGATCACAGCATGCAAAGGTGGGACAGCTATATCCCGCACAACGTACACCACACAGTTCTAGCAGAAGCTGGATGTGTTTCAGGATCAGTGCCAGCCTGTACTGGAACTATAAAAGCCACCCACAGGAGCTGCATTTCTGATACGGATATCAGGTCCCTGCCACTGGAACAGCAAATCCATGCTGTCCATGGCAGAGTGGGAAGGGTCAGAGTGCTCTCTGCCAAAGAACGGATGTGTCACTACAACATCTCCCAGCAATGCTGCTGTGGGTGGAAAAGCACCCTAAGGTGGGACAAGCTCTAGGAAAGCACTGGCAGAGTCTGTCTCCCTCTAAAAGTGATGTCTCCATCATCACTTCCCTGCACCAGTCTTGTTTTATCAACCCCTTAACCACATCAAAACAAGAAAAAAAAAAAAAAAAAAAAAAGGTTCTTTTTTATATTCTGCAGTTTAATTTGTCATAAACCTTTAAAGCCTGAGGCAGGCCAGCTTGTGGCTTGTTGTGTGCCACTGAACAAGCCAGGGAAGAAGATGCACAGGGAATTCTCAGCCTCGATCTTTTTCTCTGGGGGCAGGTCTGAACATGGCCAGAGAACACAGATAAATTAGTCCTAATGCACAGCAACAGTAACCTGCTCCCGCTTGACCCAGCGGGTCAGTAAACCTATTTTTGTCGTCCTTTTTTATTCCATGACGTACCAGCAAATATTGGATCAGACTCCCAGGGATGCCAGGAGGACCAGCAGAGTTTGTACAGCTCAATGAAGTGCCCAGGGTGCAAAAAGCAGGCTCTGCACCCCAGCTCAGCAGCCCTGGCAAGAAGCAGACTTTGTTTGCTTGGGAGGGGCCGTACCAGCGCTGCAGGTCTGCTCCCAGCCCAAGAAAGCTCTGCAGTGCACATGAAAGGCATACTCGAACATCACTGTCCCCCGTAAAAGATGAAGTCAAATTTCCCCGCTCGCCATGGAGAAAGGCCAGTGCCCGTGAAAGTTGCGGGTTGCCCCTCTGAAGGGCTGTAGCAAGGCTGACACTGTAACACATCTCACTTTTAAGCTCCAGGAAGGATTCTGACTAAATTAAAGTGTAACTTACATTCAAATTAAAAACATTGGGAAGCAGGGGGAGGAAACATATGGGTAAAAAACTAGCAGATTATTCAGGCATGTGAACTATCAGAGCACAGGCAATACAAGAGCTCTCTTGTTCCTGCTGCCTCCCACAGCTGCATTCACTAAATATATCCCGCGCTGAGAGCTGCATTTCTCCACCCCTTCCTCAGCCCAATGGAGTTTGAACAAACACCACCCAGGTCCCTTGGGACAGGCAGTGAGGCAGTAGCGATGCCCTAGTTACAGACGGCATGAAGGACACAAGTGACTAACCATGTCTGCAACAGGGTGAAATTGTTACATCCACATCAGTCCCTGCAGCTGATCCATATTTAACTTAAACCCAGGGTGGTTTGTTCTTTATGAGGATACACCCCATTTGTATGGCAAACTCAGTTACTGGAAGTTATTCCCATCAGATGATTTTCAATAGTTTATGGAGAGAAAAAAAAAGCAGAAGAATGGCCACCTCTATTAAAAAAGAATTCACTGAATCCACCTCCTGGCAGATGAGGAGGAAAGCAGTGGTCTCGGGGACTGGCTGTTCCCCGGAGAGTTTTTCCCAGTTATACCTTCCATCACGCCTCTGTGGTGTATTGCCTGATCATACATACATCTTGGGGCAGGGGGAAAAGATATGACTGAATTTCCGTAGGACTGAGGTGCTCCCCCCATGACCTCCATTCTGCTCCTCGCATTTCTCCCATGCTCGCTTTGCATCCTTTACCATCAAGGACACATTCTTTGGCCCGGCACAACAGAGCCTTGGTCCCAAACGCAGCCTTGAGACACTGCTGCAGTCACAGCAACAGAGGGACGAGCTGCCCCTTCTGATATAGCAAATTCTATAGTGGATCAAATTGTGGCAGAAACAAAAAAGTCATCTTGGTGTCTTTCCTCACTTCCAAGCTGTGAACCAGCAGGGATTTTGACCCTCCTGGTCTCTGCTTCTTCCTTTCCTCACAATTCCCCATTTCTTCAACACCTCCAGCTCCACTAGCAGCAAAGCAAATTTGACAGAATCTGGTCAATTTTTCAAGCTTTCTCATTTTAAGAAGTCAGTGGGAGCAGACTATCTTGCTATCAAGACCTCACAGGAGGGAGAATTAAATATCTCATGCATGACCTTAATCCATAGGATTTTGCAGATAGTTTCTCTTGTAATCTCTATACCCGGAGCTGATTATGATTCAAAACGTATCTGTAGCCCTGGAACATTTTGCAACAAAAGGAACTCAAACTCATTTTGATATAATTATGCAGTCACACCAGTCACATGCTTGCTATGGAATAAATATAAATACTGGGGGCTTTTGGGAATAACTGGCAGGCTTAAAGTGAAAAAAAAAAAAAAAAAGACCAAAACAACAACCCAAGAAAGAAACCATCTATTACATATGGAAAAAAGATCAGGTTTAGATGTCAAATTGCAGTTGAGGAAAATGGCACAATTATGTATGAAGAGTCTTTTATATATATTTTTTCAATCTGCAAAACATAAAAGAAAGAACTGAAACTTATACTTAAGCATCTCCATAAAGTAAGGACTTCATTTTCTAAAGTAGGAATATAGTTTAAGGAATTTAAAATCCTTTGAAATCAGATAATTCATTCACAAAATGGCCACAGGTCCCTAAGCATGAGATTAAATCGCTGAAAGCTGGAAAAATTAGAAAACTGGGTTTTGTGTCTTTCTAGCACATTTTTTTCTTTCTCTGCTTCTCTTGCCTTCCTGAAACAGAATGACCTCTAAGACTGTTCCAATTTTGTCGTTGGAAACTGCCTCTTTTAATTAGGGACGTTTCTATTCAGGAGCCACACCCCGCTGCATTGGTTGTGCTGGAAACCAGCCTCGCTGACTGGAGACCGACTGGGGGTTCGCCTGCTCTGATCTCCTACGGGCTTCAGGATCCTATGGATTTTGGAGCACACGTGGGAAGATGTAGTCCCATCTCTGTGCTTTTAAGAAGGGAATACAAAACGTGAAACCAGATGTTAAACCTGAGCCCCAGAGAAGCCTCAGGAGCGTGAGTTACCTTCAACAGCACTGCAGTTCTAAAAGCAAACAAAGGCATAAGGGGCTGGGATGGAAGGTTTCATTCCTCAAACAAGGCAGTGACTCACCCACATTCCTAACAGCTGCAAACAAGGGAGGCAGACCCTCCTCCTGGCAGTTAGGATCCTCCGCGTTTTCCTGTGCGGAGCAAATCCCAAGCAAAGGCGGCTGTGGTGGTGTGTTAGAGCAAGACACAGCACAGAGCGGATGTATTTTGGAAGGGGACCCTCTTTTGCACACCTGTGTATGTGCCTTCTTGAAAAAATAAAGAGTTCCCAAGTACTGCTTTTCACTTCTGAAAACACACTGAAAAGGAAAAGGGCTACTGCTAACAACCAGTTTTCAAGAGCCAAACCCATCCTTTCTTAGATACATTTTTTTAATACTAAGAGGCAGTAGTTCACTTTAAAAAAACCAACCAAACAAACAAAAAACAATCCAAGGACAGATAAAACAAGTCCAAAAGTTCACTGAGCAGAGAGCCAAGCAGTGTGTAGTGTGGATAAGGTGCTGTTTCTAACCATCAAGTTACCCGTATGGGAAAATTTGACCTAGGGATGTGGAAACTCACCCTCCTAAACGTCTGCTCAGTCGTTCCCATCAGACAAGGCACACTTCACTGATGGAGGACAAGCATATTCCAGGTGACGGATGGCACATAGCCAAGCTGCTAAACATGCCCTGCTCCACCCTTCCTGCATGGCTCTCCCGGAGGTGGGGAACGCTGTGCAGGTCCGCAGATGGTCGGGGCACCAACTGAGCTGCTGGGTGGTAGCAACAGAACCCTCAGCAGCAAGGATGAAGAGGAGGTGGTGGAAAGGCTGGGTGTGAGGAAACAGGACCAAAAGGGAGCCCAGAAAGCAGAGAACGGTTCTAATTTGCGAGAGAAACTGCAGGAAACCAACATCTCTTAACTGTAAACCTCAGAGAGGTTGTGGTTAGGTGACACACGTGTCAGGGTGACAGGGCTGCAGGGCGGGCTGTGCCTGTGCCCAGGAGAGATGCCTCAAAGCCATGATCCATGCTGAGCTCCCCAAGCAGTGGGGCTGGGTAGGTGGTCCCCTGTGTAGCTGTGCCAGGGCTCTGTTGGGTGAGGTTTGTTCATCTGTGCAATGCAGGATGCCAGAACACCAGCACAAAATTCCCCTCTGGCTGCATACTCCATGAAGCAGAATTAAGGTTGATGCTCAGTGTGTTCCACTTCATACCAAATGTTTCAATTCTCAGGTTTCCACTGGTAGCCAGACACCCCAAAATGACATGCTCATTCATTCCTCCTGGGGAACAACTCCTGAGGGTTCCTGGAGCTGCTGCAGAAGGGAAGTGGCAGCATTACCTAAGTGGGGGGGGCTTGTGGGGTGGGACCCTTGTTTGTGTGACAATTACCAGCGTAGTTTGGCTGTTGATGCTGGGAGATACCTTGGCAGCACGGGCTGCTAGCAGGAACACAGAACTCTTGTTAATGACAGTATCAAGCCTCAAACAGATAAAATAAGCTATCCTGGAGCTGAAGCCGTGCTCAAGACATCATGGAAATGCCTGTTGCACTAACGCTGCTGCCATACTTAAAGCTAAGCCCCAGCAAGCAGGGACAGCATACAGACCTGCTCTTCCTGCTGCTGCAGATTCTGCTGGCGGCATTTGAAATATTTTAAGCATTTCAGACAACTCTCTTGTCAGGACTCCAGAGCTTACGTAAAAAAAATAACCTGCTCATCAAGTTGCAGAACAATCTGTCTGGTTTATTAGATGGAAAGGACAAGAGTGGGGGAAGATTTCTCTGACAGTATTTCTGCCTTGATTAAGTGACTGTTATGATCAGTGCAACAGCAAACATCACGAGCTCATTACAAGATATTTCCTTGTGCAAAGGAAGAGAAACCGTCGTCACAAGAGATGGACTCCACGCGTATTATTATTATGAATACTACTGAGCATTTTGGCCGGCTCGTGCTGTTTGGAAAGCCCAGTTCTGCCGGGCTGCTTGAGAAAAGCAGCATTTGTCCCCAGCTTTAGGCATGAAAACACAACTCAAATCCCTTCTCGGGAACAAAGGTGCTTCCCAGGAGCCTGGCGTGCTGCCGGCATGCCGAGCGCGTAGCCAAGCAACGGCAGCCGGATTGGGGCTTGCGCCTCACCCGTGATGCTCCAGCCTCCACAAACAATTCTTGCCACGTAGACAGGACCGTGCAGGGTAATGGAAAATTACTGCAGGCTTTTTCTTAAAGGGCGAGCACCGCCGCTGGCGGAGAAGGTTGATCCGCATCCCACTTCCCAGCGCGCCCCAGGGTCAGCCTGTGTTTCCTGCGAGGAGGCTGCGGTGCGTCACCGCGCGCCGGGGCATTAATACAATGAAATATCATTTGCATGCTATTCCAGCCGGCTGCGGGGATCAGGAGTGTAAAGCAGCGAGCTGAGCTGCGAGGGAAGGGGGGAGCAGAGCATCCAGAGCTGAGCAACCGGCGGCTGCCGTTCTCGAACTGCTCTCGACGCGGCTCAAACATGGCAACCAGTTCGTACGGGCTGCGGGCTGGTGCCAAAATAACCGCCCGGCGCTTGGCAGGCGCAGTGTTTTAACAACTGCCTGGCACATTCCTGCCTGCACGGCTGCAGGAGTTTAAAAAAAAAAAAAAAAAAACCTTTAAAGAAAGAGCAAACTTTGGCAGTGGTTAAGCTGCTATCAGGACAACAGCAATTTTTAAAAATTATGGCCATGTTTACCTCCATTTCTGGTGTCAAAGAGACTTTAGTTATTAAGACAGCATTGTGCTTACCTAGCTTTTAATACCAAGCTAAAAAGCCACGCAAATAGCTACAGGAGCACCAAACAACCAGTTCGAGTCACTGCACCTCTGAAAATCAGGGATATGCAGACTTACTGGTTGGGCAGGGCAGGATCTGCCCCCGGGGCACACAGGAGCTGCCCAGCAACAGGGCACAGCACCAAACGGTGCTCCTCCCAGTCTTCAAAAGTAGCTCCTGTATTCTTTACAAGTTTCATTTTGTCTCCTGCAGGAGAAGACCACAATGCCTGTTCCTTGGGGTACCTGTGGGGAGCTGTGTCCAGCGTGCAGCAAAAAGAGGCAGACCTGCTCCTCTTGCTTTTACCCTTCTGCTCACTGCATGCAGCTCCCGGTGGCCCTGGGGTGGCTCAGGGATCACAGATGTTGCATGCCAGACTGGTTCTAGGTCAGCTCCTGCAGCCACAGTGCTTTTGTTCTTCCCTGTCTTCATGTATTAACTCGCCTTTTTTTTCTCAGATAAGCACTGGTTAAAGCCTCAACCCAAATCTTTTCACTTTGTGGTAGCCAGCAATGAAAACGAAGCCCCTGCACCAAGTTAGGGGACTACTTTGTAATAGAAACTTTCTCTCCTTTAAATAGAAACCTTTGTTGTGAAGCTGTTTTCATTGCAAGCTCCACGGGGAAAGCCATTATGTTTAATAGAGGTTGACCTCATTTTGTAGTCCTCGATATTAAACCTTATAAGGGGAACACGTAATTGGAAGCGGTGAGTTCTCAACAAAGACACACGGTACTTGTTGCTGTTTCCTTCTTACCTAAGGATTAATTTAATATGGTTCAGAAAGAGTAACTTGAAACGGCTTTTGGCAGATAACTGAACTCAAGTGAAATGCAAAGATCTGGTTTCCAAGAAGCCTTTTACAAGCTGTACAGAGAAATGAAATTAAACCCTCCAGCAGCACACAAGGCTTCCTGCAGAGCCTCCCTGGAATAGCTGCAAACGTGCATTCCGGTGAAAGCTAATCTTGGTCTGAGGCTGGGGTTACATAAAGACATCTGGTGGCGTAGAGGACTGGTGGTCAGGCATGGGCCTGCCCGTGTGGCAGCCTCTGCTTGGCTGGAGGGAATCGAGGGAATTTTCTGCTGCATTTCCAAGGCTCTGCTCTGAGACAAAGAAAGCAAAACGGTTTCATCTCAGTCAACACAGACAAGGGAGGGAATGCAAAGATGCCCTGGCTTTGTTAGCTTTGCTAATGCAGCCTGGGTTTCCACACAGTGGACACTGTTGTCACAGGGGAATGGGTAAACACAGCACTGGCCACCACTAAATAAACACATTTTCCACAGAAAGTGGGGCAAGGCAATGAGCGGTGTGCTGCACCGTGCCGGAGCCTTGCTGAGCATAACCCTGTGTTGGGGCTTTTCACCTTAACGTGGTTTGAGTTTAAAATATCTCTTCACAGCCTGCTTTTCAAGTAACCCCTACACTTTTCCAAACTACAGAAGTTCGCTTGAAGTACACATTTTGAATTCATTTTTCCCAACTCTTGTGATAGCCCCACTGCTCTCCCACCTCCTGAGCATCCCTTGCGTTCCCAGTGCTCTGAGTCCTGCTGGCAAAGTGTCACCTCCCTGCTGAAACACTCATTACGTGAAAAGAACGATTTCTTGTTGAAAGGCCCAGGCTCCCTTAAATTGCCCTTTAGATTCTGTGGTTTGAACGAGCGTTTCTGCTTCAGCAACCTTGAGAACTTCCTGATTTTTGCTCACAGTTCTCACTGCAAACAGCAGACCGCTTTAAACTCAATTTTGGACTTGGTTTCTTCAAAAATTAGATAAATGGTGGTGTTCCCCAGCTGAAGCACTTTCACCTGGTGTTAAACAGCAGCTTCTTTTCTGTAGCCCAGCTCTCCTGGGTCTGTGCCGTGTGGAGCAGGGCGGTTGCTGCCCACACCTGCAGTGGGTTTGCTCTGCCCTGTGGTTTGTGGCACAACGTGCATTCCAACAGGAGAAAAGAGAAAGGCAGCTCCTCCAAAGACGTCACCAGGAACTCCCCAAAGCCCACAGCAGGGTGGCTTAAAGCGCCTAGCCTTTGTTCTTCCTCCCTGGGAACAGATTTCCACTCCACACAAGCAAAAGGGATCAGAGTAATGAAAAATGTGTGAGGAAGCCAAGAGTGGGACCACAGCAGCCTGGGACAGTCCTGGATGGGTGGGCTGTGGGGCTGGGAGGACATGTGGTGGCCAGCAGCTCTCCTTGGGGACAGAAGGACATGGCATAGATAAGACACCTTTACCCTTGCACCCTACTTGGCCTCCACCCTCAGCAAGGCCAGGGCTATTCCAGCTTAGCTAGTTTTTCCTCTCTCCTATTTTAGATGTAGTGTCATTAAATCACACCCAACAATTCTCACCACACCTCAAGAAATTAACCCCATCCCATGACAGCACTGGCTGGGGAAGCCCTAGACAATGTCCTGGGACTCCTATAAAGCTGAGAGCAATTTTGCCACCCATTCAGTGTGTAGAAGGTTGGGCTTTTTGTGTTTATTTTTGGAGCGGTAAGTTATTTTCAAAGAGCCTTTCTGTCAGGCTTAGCCCCGTAGGAGCTGCCAAGTGAGCTCCCAGCTCTGTGGGCACCATTAGCAGGGCTGCCCTGTGCTGAAGTGGTGTCAGCACTTCCATTACAGCACCTTTCCCCTGCTCCAGCCCCCTTATAAGTGGGACATAAAAATTCAGTTCTGGCAGAAACACTCAAGCCAACAAGGAAAACAGTCACCACTTTAACCTGATCCTTGCTAAACTTAACTGGCTGGGCGGAGAAAGCAGGGATTTAAAATATATTTTCTCCCTCCCACGCCTAAATCATGAATTTTAAAATCCAGCTGTATTGCACTCATATTACTCATGGGGAATTTTTTTTAGGTTGGGTTTTTTTTTCATAATTTATCCGTGGTAAATGGAGAAGTGATCCTCCTCCCTCCTCTGCCTCTTCCGCAAGCCAAACAGTTGATTAAAAGTTTCTATTGTCAGTCCTACTAATGAAGGCCACAGTTAATAGTCATTTTAATTGGACGCAAATCCATTGTAGTGTTAAGGGAAGAGACGGATGTCCTTCTCACCAGCCTTGGTGACACACAGCCACCCAGGGTGCTGGGGCAGGAATTAATTTAGCTGACAACTCACCAGGAGCTTCCAGCCAGCTCAGCGCTGGCTGAAACCACCCGACAGAAGAGCAGGGGCACTGCTGGGTTGCGACACAGCAGATGGGGCTGGAGGGAAGCAGGAGTGCTCACGGAACACATTTTCAGTAGCTGGCTTCTCGATCAGCTGCTACTCAAGGAGGAAGCAGCCCCTTCTCTTGTGGAGACGCTTGCTATCGAGTGGCCATGCCATCAGCCAGACTGATGGATTCATCCAGGCTCAAACTCTATTTTTTTACTTTTTTCTTGACTTTTTAGCTGCATAAGTTCCCTGAGCACAAGAGCCAGCACGCAGAGTGGAGATAGGGGACTGGGACAAAGGAGTGCAAGATGCCTCCAGCCAGCAGCACCAAGGACTTGGGGAGGTTTGTCTCTCCAAATCCAGCACACAGCGTGTGCACCACAAACTCAGCAGGGCAAGAAAAAGAGCCCACGGCCTTGTCTGCATTGCCTTAATGCCAGGGTGAATGACCATCCCGGGGTATGTTAGAGGAACTGCAGGAAGACGACCTGTAAGAGGGAGCCTACCAACTCTTTCACTCTTACAAAGAAGTTACCCCACTTCTGGTTTCAATATTTACGTATTTTCTAAGCCTAGCATGTATTCCTGTGTTACCCCAGAAAAGGCAAAGCCTGGAAAGAGCTCAGGCTCCAGCCAACAGGAGCTTGTTCTGGTGCGACGACATCTGCAGCTCCAGACTTGCTGAGGATGTTTGGGAGATGCAGAAGGTAGAGGTTCTGTGGAGTCAGGCGAGACAGCAGCCAGCTCAGCCCCGCCCAGCCCTGCCATCCTGCTTTCCTATGGGAACGCCCTGCTGCCCATTCTGGCAGTGCCTCCTGCAACACTTCAAACTCCAATGCCACGTCCAACCACCCCTGAAAGACGTGTTTTAGAACTGAAGAGAAGTTTCTGTGTGTCTCCTGAAAACTCCTTCTCCCACTTGACCTCCAGACAGTCGGGGTGGGAAGCCTGTGAGCGTGGCCATCTGCCGTCCCACTCAGAGGCAGCTGCCTTTCAGCCCACTCATTAGTGTGCATGTCATCGCACCACACACTCTGCTTGCTGTGGGGAGGGATTTTTTTTTGCAGTGGAGTCTGGTAATACAGGACACAGATTTACAGGAAATGAGGCTTTACTTCCTGCTCATGGAGAATCATGTGCCAGTTGTCTGATAATTCTGGAGGAATATGCTAACGGGTGCACATTCCACTGCAGGACACACAGAATGACAAACTAGCACCCCTGAGAACACTTGAAAGGGGAAACTGGTATTTTGGCTGCTGTGCTCCATCTCAAGCCCCAGCAGGCTGGGTCCAACATCAGTACCTCAGTCTTACCCTGCTGCCAGCATGGCTGTGCTGGTGAATGCCAGCGCCATGTCTTCTCCTCTTCCACCCAGGAACTGCAGTTTTCCCTCTGCCACCCGGTGCAGTGCATGGGGCATTTGGCAAAGCTCTGCTATGACTTGCACCTGGCTAAAATTCCAGCTCCCCAGGGAAGAATGACACATTATCCCAAGTAAACAAAAACCCTTTTATGGAGAAATGAATGTCAATACCAAAGGTGGATGAGAGACTTAAGTAGTGCTCAGAGGACACGGGGTTTCCCTGGGGACTTTGATTTCACCTCTGATGCTGTGGTTTGGCTCAGCACTGGAATTTATTCCTGTTAAATATGTACCTAATGAGACCACTGACCTCCTGGGAGAGTTGCATCAGTTTTCATAGCAGCTGCTCCAGCTTCTGTTAGAGCTTCCATTAAAGAACTGGTTCATATGTGGCCCACTGGTCCCATTTCCTTCTTCTAGTTGGGTCTGGGACTGCTCCAGCCCCTAAACCTTTGCCTGCTGCTGGCTGGGGAGATTCGCACAGGAAGGTCCACAACTCAGCCCCATTGTCACTGTGAAATGCTGAGGTCCCCTGTGCGCCTCGTGGAAGTAACTATGAAATATAGAGAGATTAAATCACTCCTGAATTGCCATTTCTCTGCCATGAACTTTGTGCCCAAATCTGAGAGGTGAATATGAAACAAAACAAACCCTATGGTTTTCCCCATCTGTTTATGAGACTGAAGCATAACTCATGGCTTTAAGGTATGTATTGTAGGCTTTCTTCTTTAAACATATAAATATTCTATCAGTGAATAAATACTCTGTTTCAGCAGTCAGGCATGAGCTCATTCCAAAGGCTGTTGCAATTGCGAGTTGTTGCAATTTTGAGTTAAGCAGCCATTCAGATTGTGCAATTTCCTAGTGTTTGAGAATATCCCAACAGAGAAGAAAACAGAACATGAAAAATGTTGAGCTTTCTTAATCAAATCGATACCAGTAGACTTAAATCCCTCCTGTTCTGAGCCAAGGATAAGGATTTTTTTTCAAGGATTTTCTTCTTAAAAAGGAGAAAAAAGAAGATCTGCTTGTCTGGCAATGTTTTCTGTCCAGCACCAACCACAACAGGGTACAAACACCTGGTGTATAGGGAGAGGTCAGATCTGAAACCCAGCCAAAACCATCACAGAGTGTGAAAAGAAAATACGTCTTTGCCATGTACTGCTTTGTCTACAGCAGTAAATTGGAAATGAGACTTTCCTATTGCCAAGGAAAAAAAAAAAAAGCACAAGAAAAATAAAGTAATAAAAGGGCTGCTAAAATCTGCCTTATTCAGTGTGTTAACAGCCAGGAGAACTGAACTACATCAGATATTCAAATTAAATATTCAGGATGAAATTAAGCAAAAAATATGAGTGAAAATACAACTAAGCTGCCACAGATCCATTTGGGGTTCCCAGAGGACAGAGGTAGGAGAGATCTATTTTACCACCCAGCAGGAGCAGCACAGAGTCCTTAAATCTGGGGCCTGCTACATCAAACCCTAATCTACTTTAACACCCCTAAATCAAACCGTAATCCACTCTAACATCCCTAAATCAAACCCTAATCCACCTTAACACCCTGCCAGTTGTGCATGGCACTGCCCTTACCAGTGACTGGAGCTAAATCCCACCCACACTCACACCCATTCCCAGCAAAGCACAGCCACGGGCCCGCATGGAGCACACGGAGGGGGAGTGATAAAAAGGCACCTCTCTGTAGTGTACGGAGAGCAGCCCTGCCGAGAAGGGCTTGGGGGTGCTGGCGGGTGTGAGACTGGACGTGAGAGGCTGGACATGACCCAGCCATGTGTGCTGGCAGCCCACAAAGCCAAAGATATCCTGGCTCCATCCAAAGGAGCACGGGCAGCAAGGGAGGGAGGGGATTCTGTCCCTCTCTTCCTCTCTGGTGAAACCCCACCTGCAGAGCTGCCTCCAGCTCTGGGGTCCCCAGCACAGGAAGGACATGGAGCTGTTGGGGCGAGTCCAGAGGAGGCCACGGCCATGCTCATAGGGCTGAAGTACCTCTGCTCTGGAGACAGGGAGAGCGAACCGGGGGTGTTCAGCCTGGAGGAGGCTTCAAGGAGGACTTAGAGCCCCTTCCAGTACCTAAAGGGGCTCACAGGAAAGATGGGGACCAACGTTTCAGCAGGGCCTGGCGGGATAGGACAAGGGGAAATTGTTTTAAACTGCAGGAATGGAATAGCTAATTTAGGAAGGGGTTTTATTACGAGGGTGGAGAAACTGGCACAGGTTGCCCAGAGAGGCGGTGGATGCCCCATCCCTGCAAACATTAAAGGCCAGGCTGGATGAGGTTTTGAGCAACCTGGTGTAGTGGAAGGTGTCCCAGCTCCTTAAAGGTTCCTTCCAACACAAACCATCCGCGATTCCGTGACTCAGAGCAGGGGCAGCTCCGCCGGAGCCGCGGAAGCCATTCCCGGGATGCGGCGCCTCTCCCGTGCCGCTGGAAACCGGCTGCTGCTGCCCTCGCGCGGCGGGAGCGGGCCGGGGCACCCGGGGGAGGGGAACGAAACATCCCTGCTCCCCCCGGCACCGGCAGGGCCGGCCGGGGCACCCGGGGGAGGGGACCGAAACATCCCTGCTCCCCCCGGCACCGGCAGGGCCGCGCTCAGAGTCGCAGTGCAGGGGGGGCTGAGCCTGGCTGTACGCTGTGTCTGTAAGCTCCGGCTTCAGAGAGCTCAAGGGCGTAAGGACGTGTCTGTCTGTCTGTCTGTCTATCTATCTATCTATCTATCTATCTATTTCCCACCTCCCTGACCACCAGNTTTAGATCAAAAGGGCAACAATATTTTCATCTGATTTTTTTTTTTTTAATGTGAAATTCGGTGTCAGTGTGGCTGTCTTGCACAGCTTTTAGCATTCTGTAAACTTCTTGAAATAAGGGAAATCTTCCCACCCACAGATCCCTAAGGGATATGACAAGTGTGCTCTCCTCGTCCAATGCCAAACTCCTCCAAAAGCTGTTGCGTTTAAGCGGGTGTGTTATTTCTTCTTGGACCAAATGAGTGCACACCCCACATGGAAGCTCGTTTTACTATGAGATTTATAGAGCACCACTAGATATATAAGCCCAAATCACTGCAGTTAAACAGCCTGTGAAAGCCCTGCAAGCATATGAGAGAACACATGAGGACAAAATGGTGAGCACGGCTTTTCCCTGGCATTTTTAATGCCTGCAGCAAGCGTTGGTTCCCCAGCAGTCGGTGCAGAGAGAGCTCCCTCTCCTGCTGAAAATTCTCTTTAGCCCCTGTCCACCCATGGGAGACGTTCCATTACCCAGCATTTACAGCCATCAGGCCCGTGGCAGTGTGAGATGCCATAAATAAAACCTTTTACATGGACACAGATACGCAGCACTGATAATTTTGTTCACCTCCTGTATTATTTGCAAGAGAAAAGGCCATTTTTTGATTTTTTTTTCCTACTGCAGCAAGATTATCCCTATCAATGGAAATCGTCCAGCACGTAAACAATTCATCTGAGAGCCTGTCACATCACAAAAAAAAAGCCGAAATACCCTGGAATAATCATATTGTCTGCTGCAAGGGATCAGTAATCTGACAGTTTTAAGCAGGTGAGATGCTCCAGTCTGCAGGCAGGTGACCCCGTGCAGTGCTGAGGCACCAGGTTTGCACTGCGAACTGCAGCTGACGCAGGGAGGATTTTCCAGGAGCATCCACGTCCAACCTCATCCGGAGTTTGCACTGTGTACAAATATCTTCTATAAATAGGGTAAATGCTCGTAATAGGTAGCAAAGGGTAGCAATAGGTAGACAGTAGGATTGCAGAGCAGCTGGAGAAATAATTGAGCCTGCATGGAATGGCTGTGTTATACCAGGCTGCACCAGCAATTTCAACTGGCTATTTATACTCCTCTGAGGACTTCGCTATTGCTCACTTTTTCTTTCTTTTCATTTGATCTGATTTGTAATGAATAGTCCTGGTTTTATAAAATGGAAGGTGTTGACATACGGAACATTTTAAAAAGCTCTCTTTTCCAAGTGTCAGAAACCTCTCCAGCTTGCCAAAACATGGCCATGGGTGTAGATCCTCCTCAATAAAGAGGAGTTCAGAACAGCAACTTGGGGGTAGCAACAGAGCTGATTGTAACACAAGGTTTTCACTTCCTAGGGGCTTTAATAAGGGAAAAAAGGAGCTAGTGACAGTAACTGAATCAGGCTGGAAGGAAAATTGGTTGATTTTTAGTGTGAATCAGCAATCCAATAAGAAGATGCTCCAGGGCAGGGCTGGCAGCAGCCCTCTGCCTCCAGGATGCAGCTCAACCCTCCAGGCTGTCTCTGCTGCAATGTACAACAAAACAGGGAGATTTGGGAGTCCTCGGGCAGGTCTGAATGCTGGGGGTGTGCAAACAATGAGGGTCCCATTGCTGTAGTGCAGAGTGAGATGCAATGCCCCAGATCCCACCAGGGATCCCCACTCATCTGAACCTCATCCAAAAAACCCAAAGCTCTCAGCTCCCTCAAGGCCTCTGCTGCCCTGCTCCATGACCATAGCAAGCTTGCCCTCTGGGTAAATCTGTGTTGTAGGAAGTGTTTTCCATGGATTTAACAGATGGGTGAGCTGAGACAGAGAATGAAGTGTGTCATTTGGGGCAGAAGTGGAAAGGGAGGTTTGTTGTCCTACTCCTTCTCCACCGTGACCACCCACTCCATCTGTTGACACTTCAGCACACGATGCCAATTCCAGTGTGACTCCGATTAGTCTGCAAAGTGCTGCGTGTTGATGTTGTGGTTTGATACTTGGAGAGATCTGTGAAGATACTTAATTAGACAAAATTAATTCGTTTGAGAGCAACCTTCTGGCATCACTTTGGAAAGTGCTAGGAAGTTTCTGTTGTTCTGACACTTGTTAAAAATTGGCATTAGCCATTTCCTAAATTATTTTTCAAAGGGCAATCAAGCCACATTGCTCCCCAGGTCCAATGGGAGCTGTGACTTGCCTGCCAGCGGCGCTATGAGAACATGAGGTGCCTGACCTCCTCACCAGAAGTCACTTCCCACAGCTGTCGTCGCCCTGAGAGGTTTCCCTCCCGCCTGAGTGATCAAGTCCTTTGGCCTCTTTGTTCCTGTCCCCTTTTTGCCACCTTCACAGTGATTGTGGGGTCTGATGATGACAAGACAGGCACGGTAGGATGGGGGAGCATCAGTGGTGACTCTGCTGGCCAGCTCTGTGAGGTGGCAACCCTTACAGCCACCTGATCTGATGGGGAGTGGGAGGTGAATGGATGCCCCTCTCCCTACCTGCCTTCTTCTGCAGTCACACAGGGATACCAGAATTTCTTGTGGGACCATCTGCTGCTAATTCTGCAAACCTCCTACACATAAGGGTGCAGAAGGACAAAGTCTTAATATGATTAAACTTCAGGAGCTGCAGAGGTCTGCGGCTGTACCTGGTTTGGAGCAAGGAAGGAAATAGAACAGGCTGGAAGTACTGTGTGAAACACTTAAACCTGGAACAATCCCTATAAGCCTCTTCCCTTTCACACTGCACCCATGAGGCTCTGGCTGCTTGGGCTCAGTTACATTGTGGAGGAGCCCTTTGCGGTCAGTGGTTGGCAGAAGGGCCATGTGAAACTGCATATCCTCCCACCAGAGACCACTTCCTGGGTATCCATTTTCTGTCCCAGCTTCCAGTCCCCTCCTCTTCTCCCTCCAGGCTTCCACATGGGTTTCTCAGCATCTTCTCCATCAGTGTCTGTGCAAAATGAAATTGTCATTTTGCGTGTTTGCTGTGGGTCTGTGTGCTTATGCTGGGACAGAACATTCCATGGCTGCCTTGTAAGAAGCGGAGGGTTGCAGCAGCACCAAAAGGGATGGTGTTTAGCCCTCTCCTGGCGTAGCCTGAGCAATGCAGCAGCACAAAGGGATGCACAGCATGATGTGCATTTTAGTCCCTCTCCTCACTTCCTTTAAATTGCCTCCTTAAAAAATCCACTCATATCACACTATAAAGGAAGAAAGAATCTATGCTTAAACACTTAATTAGGGAATGCGTGCAGAGAGCTCTGCAAATGGGATGGTACCAGAGCGTGCTGTGCATTTGCCATTTAAATATAGCTGTATACACACCCTCGGCCTCCTGAATGGCTGAAACCCTCCTAGCAGGTGATCACAAGCCTTTCTATAATTGAAATGAACTTAATCCTGACAAAAACGTAGCAGCAGCTGCTGTGAAAGCTGTGGCTGCTCTCCAAGTATTTCTTACATTCCCCTGATCTGTATATTAAAGCGAGACTGATTGCCGTGCTGCAGAATCCTGCCACAGAGTGTCTCTTACAAGAGAGCTGCTGTGGTTTAGATTTAAGGTCTTTGTTGTATTTTTCATAAGAATGCTTTTCTCTTTTGTGATGATTGTCACACAAGGATCTGAGCTGCTCAGATATTAATTACTTAGGGCCTGCAACAATACTGTAAAGTAAAAGGTAAATACAGATATTGCCTCTCTTTCTCCTACACACACTACAGTGATATACATGGGTGTTGCCTGAGTGGGGATGAAGAAGCAGAACTGGTTTTGGAGTTAAAGTCAGCTGCCAGCCCAGAGAATGTGTGCAGGATGCTGAGAGGAGACAGCAGCCAGCTGGAACATATGAGAAATGACTGTAGCTGCCCTCCTAATTTAACCTTCATGCCACAAATCTCTGCCTGAATCCCAATGTGCTGTGGAGGAGTGGGACAAGGAGCAGCTCTTTCTGTAATTCCTGATTTTTCACCGTTGTTGATTTTTCACTGTCTGCCGTGGCTCCTTTGAGTCCTCCCTCCTCTCCTGTCCCCGGATCTCCCTGGGCTTTGCCGAGTGGGACCTGGCATTCACGCAGCACCAGCAAAGACCAACCATCAAGCAGCTTCTCTGGCGAGAAAGAATGTCATGACCTCAAAGGTGAGCAAACCCAACAGCAGAAATCCAGGGCAAGCGTGGCTCAGCGAGCATGCAAGACGGACTGTGCCGAGCAGCACTGAGCTCCTGCTCCCTCGAAGCCACGGCAGCAGCAAGGGGGTCACAGCCCTTGATAAATCCTCTGAGCAGGAGTACAACCACCGGAGCCAAGCTGCCTCACCCGGGAAAGCACTTGACTGGGAGCAATTTGTCGGTGGATTCCAGGGCTCGCCGGTCCCTGCAGAGCTGGACTCGGGCTCCCCATCTGTTGGGCTATCGCTGCTTTACGGCTTCGGCTCCCAGCACGGAAAACACTAACTCAGCCTTATTCACACTGTTCCTTCGCCCCGAGCTAGCCAAGGCACACGCTCCCGTTCGCAGTGTGACATCCCAGGCTGTTTGAAGGGCAGGACAGAAGATGGTGCTGCCGAGCCAACATATTTTAACAAGAAAACTTCCTGGAGCTGCTGGGTTTTTTGACAGCTCTTGTTCCAAAATAATCTTTGTTTAAACTAAAGAGTTGTCAAGGAGATAAGTTTAAGCAGCACACGAGCTACAGAGAAACATCCCACAGCCAGATCAGGAGCAGATGTGGTGAAATATTGATGGACCAGGGTCCCTAATTACATCTCCTACTGAGGAGCTGGCTTGAAATCTGGAGCCTCCCCGCTTTGTATGCGGCACCGTTGGGATAAAGCGATGGGCTCCCTCGCAGAGCTACATGGGCAATTGGGCTGGGATGTCTGTGGCTAATGAACAGCCCTCAGCCGTGTGGGAGCTAATGAAATGTTCAGTACAAAACGTGTCACCTCCAGCTACCGTCTGTGCCTCACTCCTGGAGTTCAATCCTCTTCCCTGCCGCTGCCTGGGCAGCTGCGCTCCCTGTTTACTGAATCTTCTCCGTGTAAAACAACAGGGGCAGCAGAAAGAACAAAAAGCACCTTTGATCATCAAACTGGGAGAAATGGTGTGAAGCTCTTAGGCTGTTTTTTTTTTTGGTTTTTTTTGTTTTTTTTTTTAAATTACAACTTATGTTACCCAGAAAAGGCAAATCATTTCCATCCATAGTGCTGGCTGCTTATTTTTAATAGGGAAACTTTAGCTCAAACTGAGAACAGGTAGAGAAAACTGGTTTATGTTTCATACCCAGGGTAGCCTCATGGTCCACAGTTCACCCGCCTGGGAATTTCAGTGGTTCGGTGGAAAGAAACATCCTAAATTCAGATGCCTTTTCTAAATCCAATTTACTTGGCAGCTGTAAATAAAGTGGCTGTAAAAGAAGGGGCTGTCTCGGAGTATTTAATTTCTAACTCACATGGCACCTGTAAATGCAACTGAGCACAGGGTGCTGAGCATCTAATGCACAGCATTAGACCACGTTCTGCTTTGTCCCTTCTAGCAAACCCATGCTTGGTGAAGCCTGTGTGGCTGACAGGGCTGGAAATCAGAATTCGTGCTGCACCTCGGCACATCTCGATGCTGACAAATGAGGCCTCTCTTGTTAATTCCTCTAGAAAAGGTGCCACACACAGGCACACCCATGGCAGCACATGTGATGACAGCCATCAACAGTCAGGAGCCTTCACTTCTGGCCTTAACACCAATTTCCTGGGTGAGCTCAGTGGAGCCACTGTGTCTTCTTGTTTTCACTTCTCTGGCTCCAGAGCAAGAATAATATTTACCAATTTTACAGGCCACACTAGAAAGATTAATTAGCTAATGCTTGTTGAGTGCTTTGAAGACACAAAGCAAGAAATGCATACTATAAAATAAATAGATAAGAGCAGTGAAATCTTCATGCATCTTTCTTCAATAAATGCTTATATGCCATTCTCCTACATCTTCTGTCAATCCAAACTCTGGCACTCTCAATATAGAAAGGTCTGGAATTGCCTCCGTTTCCCCATTGTGTCTCCAGAACAGCATTAATTGGGACAATCACAAGCTTTTACTTCTTATTTTGTCCCAGCATTCCTAACAGTATGGGAATGGGTGTATGCAGATCAAACACAGAAACACCAGGCTCGAGGACTGGCCCTTGAGCCTGTAATCCAAAACCACTTAACAGGAGCCTACATTTGTTAAACGAGACCATCAGTCTTCAGCTATTCCTAGAAAAGCTGAAAGGAGAGGAAAAGGCAGTGAATCTTTCAAAACATGACAGTGTTAGAGGCCATCTTTTCCTAAAGCTCCTGTATTTCTCTCAGCGTTTCTGTGCAGCAGGTCATTATGAATTACTAATTACCAGAGCAGGCCAGGCGGGTCCGTCACTGACCTGCTGTGTAAGCTGGGCAAAAAAATGGGTCTGTCCCCTCTGCCTTGACTCTGTGTAAAATACGTGCTCTGAAGAGGCTTGAAGCTTAATATAGGTCTTGTTAAGTGTTCATAAAAGATAGCGAAACCCTTAGATTAAGAGGTACACCAGAGGAGAATGATAGGGTTATAAAATCTATTTCTACACATAACTCATATTTATATAGGGCCTTTCAATCTAACAGATCCCAAAGCTTTTTTTCAGCATAACACCCTGATATACTGTGTTCACTTCACCTACCAGTTCAAGGCAACCTCCTCTGAAGTGAAATGTGGCAGCTGTTTAAAAGCCCTGAGCAGTAGTAAGTTTAATAATAGGAAGGCATTTATATGGTCTTACAAACTTCAAAGAGTTAATTCTCTGCCCCTTCAGGAGGCAGACAAGGTTTATTATTCCCATTTCACAAAGGCAATATAACAAGAGTGGACAAGAGTGGAGGAAATCTGCACTCCCACAGATTTATAAAGCAAAATTCTGTGCATGAGCCTGAAGTGCTTTTAATCCCACATGGAGAAAACATATCAACATGTCTTATTAAAAAAAAATCCTTTTCTAAAAATAATGATGTGGAGAGAGCTCTGATCTGGATTCTAACACCTGCCACTTCTGGTGAAAAAAAAAAACCCTTCTCAAGCACGTGTTGACATAGAAACATCATGGTCCACAAATGCTTCTGTGCCATGAAACAAATTGGGCGCTCAAAATATACTGCCAAGAATCAGACAATCTGTTTTAAGAGGTCCCAAGAGTTACTAAAGCCCTCTTGAAATACAGCAGGAGAGAAAGCTGCAGCAGCCTTAATCCCGGAGGCAGGCTGGCATTGCTCTCCCACCACATGCGACTCCACGGTTCTCCCCAGCTGGCCTGCATCACACAGCAATGGTGCTTCCAATGAGCAGGAAAAATTCCTTGTTATCCCCAGAGGTTCTGCAAGATGGTCCTGAACTTGGGAAAACAAAGTTACAAAATTGCTTGGATTTAACCACTTATTCACTGGGAACTGGAGTCCCATCCCCAGGTGATATCACCATTCTCATATCGTTTCTTGAGTGCAGTCCTGATGCAGGATTAAGTAGGATCTTAAAAGGAACATCTGATCCCTGGGGTCCCAAACACCATTTCACTTGGTAGCACAGAAGTCTCCAGCTTTCATTCCTCCTACTGTTTCCCAGCAAGGAATTGCCCTATTTCAACTTCCACTCTTATTTGCAAGCCAAAGTAAGAAACACCATCTTTTAGACCACTCTGATCCCTTAAAATCTGCTTATCTCCCCCAGACTGCATAGCCCATGTCATAGTCCCTGCAGCCTCCCTGCAGCCCTAGGGAGCTTTCAGTTGGGGCTGCAAAGCTGTTTTCAGCTGCACTACCCAAGCTCCCAAAAAATAGATCTGGAAAATCTTCCATCCAAAAAGCCGATGCCCTGCAGATGCCTTGAGTCACTCCTACAATGCGAGCAATGCTCGAGGCCAGTGGAGGGTGAGCTGTGGTCTCTGTGTCTGGCAGGATCTAGGACAGGGAGCTGTGAGAGATGAACTGACCCATGCTGAGCATCATCAATCCTCCAGCAAAGTGATTTCCATCACGGGAGCACATTTGCTGCACGAATCACATCCCATTCATCACCGCTACTGTCTGGATGTGACTCTGCCAGCCAGGGCTTGGCCTCTCTCTCCAAAAAGCCCCTGATGTGCTGTACAGCAGCTTCACTGTGCAGGATGTGGATCAGTGCTCCCCCCTGACTCATTGCCCCCTTCCTCACTTCTCGGGAGCTGCTCCCTGTCATCCCTCTGGCTTCACAGTCCCTGGACAAACCTGTGCCTCCACAGTCCCACTGCAGCCTCTGCTGTGGAAGGGCAGCCAGGGAAGGAAGGAAGGATGGCCAGGAAATGATGTCTCTAGCACTGATGGCACCATGCTGCAGGCAGGTCCTGTGCCCTCCACCACCTCCCTGAAGCCGTGCAGCTGAGGAAGCTGTTCTGAGAAAAACATGTCATGAAAAGCTGCTGCAGGGCCCTGCCAAACCACCTGGCCTGAATGCACAGGCTGGGGCTGACACTCCTTTAGGCACACAAATGGGGAGCAGAGGTCTGGTCTGGTGCTCAGACATAAAGTGTGGGCCTTTCTGACACTGAGAAACTCAAACCCAAGAGCAAACTAATTTTCTACTGCTGTGGCACTGAGCTCGCAGCACAGAGCTTCTCACCTTCACTACCATGCAAGTCAAACATGCCACCAATCTAGATGATGGCCCAGGGGAGGAATATCCTTGACATATTTGATGCCTTATGAGACAATGCAGATGTCGTGGAGGAGATCCTGTGACTTTGCTTCCTCGGCAACCTCGGTGCCAGGAACCTGAACATGCCACTGGCTCTGTATGGCATCCAGCCGCGTTCATCCAGTGCTCCAGCCCTGGAGAGGAAGCAGCCCAGTTCTGCTGGTGGCCTTGGTGGTGACAGCGACTCTGCACGGGTCCGTGCTCTCCCTGTTCCGTGTGCTCTGTGATGTCCCAGCTCCGCAGGCAGCGCCGGTTCTGCTCTCAGCCCTGAGGAATGGGTGTTATGAAATGTGTTCTGCCCGGTCTGGCTGACGACGTCAGTTGATTTCTCAGGCTGACAGGGAGATTTGCAAGCTTAAGATGGCTTACAGGTCCTTATTTACAGCTCACAAGATGAAGCCCAGACCTAGACACCCGTATATTTGTGCTCAGAAGCTGAGCAAGTAAAGGAAATGTTTAAATATCTCTCCCTCCTCTTGATTCATTGCCTGTGGGATGACTATCCATCACAGGTACGAACGTGAGGATGGAGCTGCCCATCTCTACTCCACTGAGGGCTCTGGGGAATCCCCGAATCCACATCATGGTGGGTGAGTCACTGTCCTTCCCATGGAGAAAGGCAGGGCCCAGCCCTGGTTGGATGAAATGAAGGGACAGAGTGAAGCCTAGGTCATTCTGGCCACAATTTATGGGATGAGACAGTGGAGAACAGGCACAGGATGCTCCCAGTCTTCAACTGGTGTTGTCAGCAGAACTGCTCCCACCTGAGAAGTACGATTTTTCCATTAAATAAATCCTGCAGCTCTTTCTTTCTTTTTTCCCCCTTCCCTCTTTAACTCTGAAAGAATCCCATTTAATCTGTAGGGAGCTTTCCCTGAACAAAAATCCCCACCAGGCTTGACCCTGACCTTTGCAAATGGAAATATGATGTAGTGAGAATTGAGAGCTGAGAGTCAACTGGCATCTTTGCTTTTGCTGCTGAAATAGAGCAGGTCGTTTCACATTTCTATTATGAGCCTCAGATAATGGGGAAGAAAATTAGGTAATTCCATTTTTTGGATTAGTTGGTTTTCTTGTCAGCTGGGAGATGGGATCTGATGTATGTGGAGAATGACTGGAGGGACAGGATGAACAGAACAGCTGGTCACAGATATTGTTTGGGATTCTATTTCTGCGTGACCTGCTCCAGAGTTATCAAAAGAGATTGTGGCTGTCTCCCCTGACGTTTATACCTGTTTTCCAATGCTGACTTCAAAGCAGTTGCTCTGCATTTGCCCGCATTTGCACGAGCTGAGAATCTGGACCATTGTTTAAAGATAGTCTTGAAACTTACCTAAGCTTTGAAATGATTGAAAATGAGTTATGTATGGAGATGCGAAAATTAAAGTACATCAGGGAACCCACAGGCAATAGCAAGATGTGCAGGACAGGGAGCCTTGCCAGCGCTGACAGGCATTTGTTTACGGGGAGAATTAGAAGCTCTAGTTCAAAGTCTGCAAATTGCCCCATGAAAGAAGGGCCTCCTCATCACAGAGACTGAATTCTACACACAGGCACATGTGAAAAGAAGAGTTTGTAGAATCAAGAGCAGTGTTAGCAAAAAAAAAAAAGAAAAAAACCCCAAATATCACTGCATGAAACATCAATAAGCACAGCGAGGAAACAACAGGATACCAGGCAATCTTTAATCTGAGAAAAAAGACACAAACCCAATGTCTAAAAAGCAAAGCCTGACTAAATTTAACAATAAGTGTTTTAAAACAAAATAAAAAAAGCAATATGTGGGGTTAATGAAGCAAAGTGTTTGATTTTTCACCTCAACGGGTCTCCAACTCTGGCCATTCCGGAAGAGATGCTTTAGTGCATCTCTTAAGTGACCATAGCAAGCTCACCCAAGGATTGAAAGGAGCAGATTTGATGTTCTCATGCTTCTTTCTGATCTTAAAAATCTGTGAGTCTTTTTGGATTTGGTAAAGCACTTGATAACATATCCCAAAATTTAGCTCTTTGGATGATCTGAATGCAATAATCCATGGACCAAATCACAGCTGAGTGGCTGCAGACAGAGGAATACTAAACAGGGAGTGATTCTGTTACAGAATTATGTTTATTAGAGCATCACAGAGATCAGGTCTTTGGTCTTTACTGACATTTTTATTGATGACTCTAAGGAAGGATTAAACAAACGGATGACAGGCATTCACACAGTGACATGAAGTTGAAAGGGATCACAAACACCAGGGTAAGCTGAAAGATTATGCAAAGGAATCTGGATAGACTAGAAACTTGGCATGAAAATTCCCCAGTGCAGTGAATCTGAGACCTGAGCAGACTGAAAGTTTCACCTCTGCAGGTGCCTGTAGGCTTTAAAGGTGATGCTCATTAGGATCACACCACAGAGTGAAAAGCCTAAAAAGTGCAGTGTGTGGGGAGATGCTCCATGTGAAGCCCTAGAGATGGGATACAGTGAGCCAGGAGGAAAACAACAAAGGGTCCTTCAGCATTTCTGGCAGGCAGGTCATTTAATAAACATGTCTACCAAAAATCTTCTCTAATAAAACTCGATGTATCATTTCCGTTCACGGAGCTGGTGTCATGTCTGCAAACTGCACACAGCTTTGTCTCCTTGATTCATTAATTTCCATCCAAACGCCCAGGCAGAGCCTCTATTAGCCACCTCTTGTTGACAAGAGTGGATTATTCAGGGAAGCGTAACTAACTCTCTCTTATTTCCCTGAAATCTACGCTCGCTCCTCTGCTGGAAGATGAAAATTTAGACGTGAAGAAGTCTACTGCCTTTCCTTTGGTTTAGGTGTTTGGGGTTGGATTTAAGGAGGGATTCTAGAGATTCCAAACATGGTTTAGGCCTTGGTACCTGCCACGGTGTGCAGGCAGTCTTGAGTTCCCTTAACCCATCTCCCAGCACCTCTTGGTTGGAAGAGAAGGGGGCTAGGACAGGGACAGGACTCTTAGGGACACTCTCAACTGCAAATCAATCATTGATCTGTAAGCCCTGGGGAAACTGGGCAAATTTAGCCAGTTAGAGCAGCTCTTCTGTGCAAGTGTCCCTGCCATGCTGTGGCATCCCTCCCTTCAGGACGCTGTGCCAGCAGCCAGGGAAGGACATTCTGGAGGAGAGGTAGGATGGAGCAGTGCAGCCAGGGAACTGGGATGAGAGAACCTGCTGCCAGATTGCTCCAGAGCACCCAATGCTAAAGGATTTGGAGTAGGTGGGAGCAGAGGAATGACATTTGCCTGTCGGTTCACACCACCCTGCCTGGCATTAGCTAAAGCCCACTTGCCTGTGGAAACGCTGTCTGCGTGATTTCGCTGTTCTGTGACCTACAGGCCCTTCCCACTTTGCCACTGACTGAAGCTGATAGGGATCCATGTGCAGAGCATCCCGTGCCATCGCTGCATCCTCCCCTGGCTGGCACTGCTGCCCAGCGTGGCTTTATCTCTCTGTGAAATAAAGGTCATTTTGGCGTTGTGCAGGTAGTGAAGGCTTTGAAGAGAGGCTTTGAAGTACACTGTAGAAGTAGACATTATTACCCACTGCCCAGGGATTTGGAGAATGTTTAGTCTGATTAAAAAGGCTTTGCATTCTGCTGGCAGGAAGCATGACATAAAGTGGAAAATTTTTCTGAGCTGAATTCAAATGAGTTGATTTTTTTATCAGCCCTTCTCCTAGAGAATGGGCATGCTGTTCCCTGCACTGGGTGAGGCTTCATGCTCTAACAGGGTTCACTCTACCAGTAAGGATTTGAATTTAGGACTGAAATTTTAAGGGGCTTGTTTTGAAATGAAGTTTATGGTACACTGGAAGACAGTAAGTACATCTGGCTCAGGAGAAGGGCTCATAGGGTTTTCGGTGCTCAGGATTTAGAGGCATGGCAGATTTGGCAGGGACAAGAGTTGGAGAAGGGACTAATTTAGCAAATCTTCATAGCTAGAACCCCAGTGCATCCTTAGGGAGGATTGTATGTTATGTTTGGCTCCAAATAGTGCTATCAGACTCCAACTTCATAAACACCACATTCTTTCACAGGTGTTTGGGTTGGGGGAACAAAATTGGGAGAAACAGGATAGGCTTATGGACTAGACATCTTTCATCTGAACTGCAGTAAACCTGTTAGCATCCCACAGGTGAGGAAGGGTTTGTGGCACTCTGCTGATAACAGCACCGACAGCAGATGTTTAGTGCCAGGCAAATTCTTCACAGCCAACCTCATGTGAAGTGCTGCTTCCAAAAATCATCAGCTGTATTTGGGGTGATGCTGAAAATATTTTAAATGGTGTTTCAGGAAGCAAAAACAAGAGATGGGTAGAAACTGCAGCTCACAAAGGCTGGCTTAAGTGACAATTTCTGTGGTAGGAAGCGACATTTATTTAGTTGGTTTGAAGGGAAACAAATATATTTTACACCCATTCCTCTTGTGTCAAAATTTAGTTGAAAAAAACAGGTTTGCTACTGGAGAACTATCAAGACACTTTCCCTTTCTGCTTTGCTTTTTAAACGGAGTGGAATGTAGGTGTGAGGTTTTCTCGCAGTGATGAGATACCTGAATCCTCTGAGCAGCTCGATTCCTACCCCAGGTGTCATTAAATAGATGATAACAAGCAACAGTGAATTTTCAGCAATTTAAGAAATAATCCTTCCTTTCCTGATTGCTTATCTTTTATCTTTGGAACTAGTAAGGTCATAATCCTACTATTTCTTCACTCATCCACAGAGACCCTCCAGCCATACAAAGATAAGGCTTCATGATGCTAACGTAAAACCAGAAAAATCCTTCTCTGGAAATCACAACAGAAACAACCAAACAAAAACTCCACTAACAAACCACAGGGTTCAGCCCTTCTAGAAAGCAACAGACCGTAGTGAGAACTCACAGATTTCCTGCTGTCAGCACTCCTTTTGGGATGCCCTCCCCCAATATCTATCTTGCCATGAGACAGTCTTAGGTGTGGTTCACACCGGGGATTTGGAAGCCTGGCTGCAGATGTTAACAGATGTTTCCCTACTTTCCCCAGAGAGTGGGTGCCACTTGTGCATCTATAATCCCCTATGAGCTGATCCCTGTAACAAGATGCCACAAGGATTTAATCTCACAGCTTCCAGGGGAGCTGCTTCACACAGAGAATTATTCCAGGCAACTCAAGATCACTGTCATTCCAGGGAGAAGGCCGTGCTGGGATGACAGTTACAGACACTGCTCAGTTAAACCAGGATTACAGTCTGCTGCTGCTTAAAGGGGGATGCATTGGAGAGCCAGGAAGCAAATTTTGCCTCATCCCTGCTCCCTGTTCTGCTGGGTTTGGGATTCCTGGGAGCTGCAAACAGATATTTGGCCAAGTGTGTGGCTCCCAACAACTCCCTCTTCTGTAGCCCTCTGGGGTGGTTCATGCTTTACAGAAGAGCACCCAGGAGCAGTGGCTCCAAATCACAGGCACGGTGTGGGACAGGGAGAGTGCATCACCTCTCCAGAGGCACTGCCAGGGTGAGATGCTCCACATGGGATGGACAGGTGAGTGACAGGGCACCTCTGGGCCCTTCAGCCGTTCTGGAGACCAGCTGCACACTCCAGAAGGATGTCTGCTGGTGAGGGCTGTACAGACATCCCGAGCTGCTCTCACAGCAGCAATGACCACGATGTGTTAGAGCAGCATCCTACAAGGGCTCAGGTAGATTCCCTGCTTCTTCTGCCTGTGCAGGACTTCTAAGACATGGGTAAGTAGGTACTGATGGATGAGAAACACTATCACAGCACAGGTATTTCCCCTTTGAGCTGGTCTGACTTATTTTCCTGCAATGACAAAATAAGTGCCATGTCTGACGATGGTTCAGCTGGACTGGGAGATAGTGTAGAGGTTACATCCAGTTCTGTTTATTTCATATCCCAGTCACTTGCAATTCTGGATGGAGTCCTGCTACTTGGCAATCACTTTACCATCATCAATGAACCTCTAAAGCCATCTGAGGCTGCAAGATTAGCCACTACCACCCCGATGAGTTTATTTCATGCAGCTGAAATGAAGAAAACCCACCTAAGGACACCATTTGAAAATTATCTTAAAAAAAAAAAAGGCTTGAATTATTTGTCAGCTTCTTTCAGGTTGCACTTCAGCAGGCCAGCCAGGACAGACTGCATGAATAGGCAGTGAAGCAGTGGGAGGCAAAGTCATAATCGGCTTTTGTGTTCTTTGATTATTGTTATCCAAACTAAACAAAGCTTTGTGGTTTACTGCTGTCCTTCCTTTCCCTGGTTTTTTAGACTAACTGCTGCACTGCAATGTCGTGTGTATTAGCAATATTGTAGAACCTGCTCAAGAGATAATCTCTGCACCCCAGCTTAATGACTGTACCAACCTCATTTAAAAGGAATCTGCTGCTTATCATAGACTTAAATTACAAGCCTTTTGCAGCAGTAACACTGGCTTTTAATGTCTGCAAAAAGCCATAAATGGTTTAGAGGGTTATAGAAGTAAAAGGCTAATGAAATGTGCTAACTAGGCATGTGCAAAGACTTGTCCAAGTATATCTGAAGCTCCTGTTTCTCTACATCACTGGTCTTTAATTAGCAATAGGACATCTTTGCAGCCCTTGGACCACTCGTGATAGATGAGGCATTGCAGTTTTACTGCACTGCTGGTTGAGGTTATCTATCAATAGTCACTGGAAGAATGATTAAATCTTGCAATTACCCTGTGCTCTCTTGTCTGACATCCAAGCTCAAACACCCTCTGATGGAGAGGTGATTGCTCCTTGAATTTATATCTCTGCTAGTAGCCTGGCTTTTTGGTTTTGAGATGTCAGAGGTGTGCTCATGGAGCACTGATATCTTACAAGTTCCATTTTATTTCCTTCCTTGCTGGACCCTGGTCTTTTCCAGAAGGTGTTTTACTTCTGCAGCAAATCCTTGGGAATGTAGTTTGCCTCATTTTGTACACATTTCATTTCTCTCACAGAAACATTTATTTCTGCAAATCCAGCCTGCCTAAATCTGACGACTGAGCCAGCTTCAACTCCTTTGCTTATTTCTTTTCTGCACAATTTCTTGCAAAGTTTTCCCTATTCTGAGAGCTAAAAATACATCTGGGTGCTGCCTGGAGGCCATCTGAGAGCACAAAGGAAGGGGCAGCCTGAGCTTCATATGCATTGCTAAGCAGTGCATGAAGAGCCTTCCCCACAAACAGGGTTGCTCCTGCAACAGGCATCCATAAATACAGAAATCTGCCATTCCCAGAAGCAATTGCATACAGAAACACGCTCGCTCCTTCTATTTAGCCAGCACAGACTCTTCTACAGAAAGTGCAATTGCTACTGAGAGCTCCACCTTGTAATGACACCAAACAGGTGTAAATGGGAAGAAAGCTCAGCAGGGAGAAAAGCTACACCAACTCCCACCCCTGCGGCCCGCAGAGCCTTCTCCTCCAGGAGTGTGTTTGTGTCAGGAATGAAACACAAGCTTCATCGGAGGGGAAACCAAATACTTTCTGCATTTTTCACTGACTGATTTTCCTCTTGACTTCTCAAAGTCGTGTTCTTCTACCAAAGCTCTTGGGAGCACTGGCTTTCACAGCCACCACTGCTAAGGGGGAGATGAAACCAAGACGTAGCTTCCTTGTTATCCAAGTGGGACTCTTTGTCCTATATACAAGGAAAACATGACTTACTAGGTAAAATCTAAACCTCGCAAATTAGTTCAGATCCCCAAAAAAAGACTGTTCAGATAAAATGTTTATTATAGAAGGGCTGGTAAACTCCCCTTGCTCTCATTTATTACTGCTGTGCTCAGAACAAACCACATGATGTCATTGAAGAACAGAGTTGCGAAATCCCACATTCCAGACCAGGACCCAGGAATGATTCCCAAATTAGGCAAATTACATGTGAAATATCAGTAAAGCATCTGAGGAGAAAAAAAAATAAACCTATGAAAAAGCCAAACCAAACCAAACCAAGAAATCCTGAAGCCACTTGAAACAAATTATGCTCTCCAAAACTGTCGTGTTAATGGCTCTTCACCTCCGATATATTCACTCAAACTGCGGGAGGTGGTTCTTGTTTTGGAAGTCCTTTACATGTCTTCCCTCATCCTATGGGGAAGCACTGCTCTGCCAGAGAGATCTGCCAGAGGCCAGGCAGCAGCTGGCAAACATCTCAGAACAGGCAGGGCCAGCAACAGGGTCAGTGTTTACAAATAATAACTCATGCGAGCAGCGCTCACACCAGTGCTTGGGAAATAGCCCGAACCACCAATCTGACCTCCTGCCCGGATGGAATTTTTACTGATTTATTTATTTTATTTTTTTCTGAACAGAAATAAACCGAGGCCCCATGTTGGAAACCGGGAAACTGCACAAAAGTCAGCAATGAAATAAAGCCGGAACAATGCCCAATTCAGACGGTCTAGGGGGCCTTCTGCACAGTGTCCACGTCAAAATTTCCTCATCCCAAAGAACTCCCTGCAAAACACACAGGATGCTTTTATTACCGAGTGGGTGGCATTTGATAGAGCATCCCAATTGGCCAGGGAGGCCAACGAACCAGGCATTATTTCACTGCCACCTCTCCAGCGGGACACCGCCCGCAGGAATACACCTCTGTCATCTCCTGCACAGCTTAGTCACACGTTCCTATTGATTATACCTTGCCATGCCAGCCCTGAAGTACAGAGTTTAATAGGACAGAAATCAGCTCCTTCATCTTTGCTCTCTTTGTTTCACGTCATTTCAGTGCCAATGTGCCCCTCGCCCCACAAACAACTATTCAGCAGCTATGAAGCTCTTGCTAATACTGAACATGGAATGCAAAAATAAGTTGTATTTGGCAGCATTGTGGCACAGGCACTTTGTTCCCTCATTTACTCCTCACCTCGAACACTGTGTGCAGCTTTGGGTGCTACAATATAAGAGGGATATAAAGCTTTTAGAGAGTGTTCAAAGGAGGGCTATGAAGATGGTGGAGGATCTAGAGGAGGGTGGCTGGCCACTGGAACAGGGCAGTGGTCACAGCACCGAGCCTGACAGAGTTCAAGCAGCATTTGAAAAACACTCTCAGGCACAGGGTGGGATTTTGGGGGCTGTCCTGTGCAGGGCCAGGAGCTGGATGATCCTTGTGATTCCCTTTTCAGCCCAGGATGTTCTATGATTCCTATAATTCTATGATTTATGCTCTCTGTCTGGCTTGGCTGATGGCACCACTCACATGCTCAGTGCCCCGGGATGGTTTGCAGAACCAGGGCTGTGATTTCCATGCATCTCACATTTTTAAAGATGTGAAACATCTGTAAATACATTACCCTGGAAGCAGAGCCCTGGTGATCAGTGGAAAGGCAAAAAGACATAAATCTGATGTAGGAATTGTTGATGTAGCAGCTGGGCTGTGCTCACCCAGCAGCTCGGGAGGTCCGTGCCCTGTTTGATGGCAGTGTGAACCCTGTGATCACTTTGCAGCTGGGCTGATGTTGTGTGTTGTAATTAAAAGTGGCCACAGAATCACAGAAACAGAGAACTTTGTGGAGGGGACCCACTGAGATCATCGAAGTCCAACTCCTGGCCCCGCACAGGACACGCCAACCATCCCACCCTATGCCTGCGACTGTTGTCCAAATGCTGCTTAAGCTCTGTCAGGCTCGGTGCTGTGGCCACTGCTCTGGGGAGCCTGTTTCAGTGCTCACCACCCTCTGGGTGAAGAACCTTTTCCTAATATCCATCCGAAACCTCCCCCGTCCCAGCTCCAGCCGTTCCCTCGGGTGCTGTCGCTGGTCACAGACAGCAGAGCTCGGAGCTGCCCCTCCCGGGGAAGCTGCAGCCCGCGGTGAACTCTGCCCTCCCTCTCCTCTTCTCCAGGCTGAACAACCAAGTGACCTCAGCCGCTCCTCGTATGGCCCCTCCCGACCCTTCCCCACCATCGCAGCCCCCGTGGATCCTCTCTAATAAGAGCTGGTCGTGCTGAGCGAGGGAGCAGCGCCAGCCCCGGCAGCAGCGGGGCCCGGGGCAGCGGCGGGGCCGCGGGAAGCTCTGGGGGCAGAGGCGGAGG